>OX453284.1:21026621-21196621 GCA_949710005.1 Ricordea florida
TATTTCCAAACAAAACTTAGCCAATGTCCAGCTACTGGTAAGTTAAAATAGTGATTAAAACTCTGAAAAAGAGAATTTTAGAGTTGAATTGCGATACGATGGAATAAAAATGATAAATCAAAATTATATTAGCTTGGTTTTTGGATAAAGATTTTATATAACCGTGAAACAAGCTTTAGCTATTAGCACCATGAAGTCAAAGCTGAACATATAAATGCATCGTAGTTAGTCGTGTATTAATATCTAATTTTCAAGAACCTATGCCACGGTTCAATAAAACCACTATTTCTAGGGAAAAAACTAAATCAGTAAATAAGAATTCTATTCAAAGGTCACTTGAGTGACTACTAAACGGCATTAAATACCAATACCTTTTCCCAATAACATTATATTGAAAATACTTAAACGCAGCACTAGTATGGTGCTCACTTCTGAACAACATGATGGAAGCAAGTCAAACATTTTTCGTAGTAAATTATGACTTTTTTTTGCAACCGGCGCTTTTCATTTAAACCGCGGGCTCAGCTTATCTCAGCGTTCAAACAACATTCTGACACTTGCCCTTTCGTGTGAACATGCAAATCCCCGCACTAGAGGGGCATCCAAGGTTAAGACCGTAACTATGTAGAGTATTCATAATGATATATAAAAGCAGTAATGAAAAAAAGCTGACATATTCACATTCAAGGAAGAACGTTAATACAATAAGCCACGTAACCACTGTACAATTAATCAAACACAGACACACATAACCACTATATAATTAAACAAACACACACATAAACACCGAGCTCAAACGGAGATTACAAAAAGCAAAAGATACAACCATATTTTCCACATTAAGTGGAAACGCAATACAAATATTAGGGTATGTACACAAACACTTTTGAATGACAAACTAAACCACTTTACATATACTTTGCCACAATCTCTGCCTCATGTTGCCATTTTAACTCAAGGAGAATTTTGCGGAGACAAGATAAGGTTGACCCATCTTGATGTCCCCATTCTGTTAACATCTTCTCCGTTGCTTTATTTGGCTCAATAGCGAAATTGTTAACTTGGGTATTGTTGAAGTTTAGCTTGTGAGCAAGCTTTTTCCATCTTTTATATGGATTCAACTGCATGCTAAGTTCTTCAACTAATCCACACGATGTGTTCCGGAACAGTTTATCTGGGAAAAAAGACGATGGAAGAATTAGGACATCGCTATAGAACGGTTTTCTGTTCTTCCTGTTAGTTTCCTAACAAACACTCGTGCATTACATATGCCGGTGTCAATTCACGCTTTACAGCTGTTTCCTAGAGATTTCATTGAGGTTGCTTCATTGCTATATTCTAAAATAAATTATTCTCTTCCATCTCGACGAATAGTGGCTCGATAAACATTCTGCCACTCTTCATCTCTATTTCAGAGAACAATTGTTAAACAACAAAGGAGGACCGTTGTGCGCTGCTTTGGGTTCACTGTCGAAAGTAATTTCGCAAATGCTTATCTTTTATTTAATTACGACACGTAGTTGGCTAAAGAATCCCGCCCCACCTTCTCGACCGACCAACAGTATAAGTTCAAATTTAAATCGCTACTAGATCACACGCACTTCTTGCGTTTGATGTTGTATTTGACATGTACAGTCGAACCTCGCAATTTCGAGCTCGGTTATCTGGAACTCAAACTCATTTCCCCTGGACTGTTTTCTCAGTCGTTTACCATCGCTTATCTCGAACCTCCGCGACCTCGAACAATTTTTCTTTTCTCTTGAGAGTTCGAAATAGCGGTTCGACTGTACGTAGTTCTTTAAAGGTCTGATTGATCATAGGACTGTGTACACCTGTTCTGATTCGCCGGGGAAATCGTTCTAACGACGAGTCATTTGAAACGTGTTATAGTTTATATTATTTCAACGAATAAAGCATTTCAAATCCAAAATGTGCCAAATTTCATCCCATCTTATACTTGATTTTTCTAAAAATTAAAATAAAAGTTGAGCGGAATGAGTCTCAGACGTATAAACGGTGCAATATATGAGTTGTGAGCTTACCTACATTAACCTTGCCTGCATGTTAAATATCCAGGCGCATATAGAGGAAAACAAGTAGGCAAAGATATAATTACGAAACGCAACGATAACATCCTTGCAGCGAGAAGAAAAAAAACTGTCTTTAGGTTTTACCTTTCTGTCCGGCCATAAGCGGCACCAGGCTTCCTCGCATCGTCATGCCATCTGTTGAACTTAGACTGACCTCAGAAGCCACATCAGGAGGCTGTCCTACGACGAAAACCATTTTTATAACTTTAACACACTCATCCTTTCACAATTGGAAAAGGTCGATTTGCGGTTTTTCTATCAATGCACGTTCAGGGAAACAGATAATTAGCATCATTCTCGTAAATATTAATTTTGAGATCATCATCAACATTATTATCTCATTATTGTCTCTTTGCTCAGGATATTTTTATACTGGAGGTCTTTCGATTGTTTACTCCCCATCGAGTCACGCTGACCTCAGACAGAGAGTTCTTTGGGCGGAATGCTGGCAGTTCCAAGTAATGTTGATTTCTGTAGGGTAGGAACTTATAAGAATTGATCCCAAGTCTATCATTATCATTATCATTATCGTAATCATTATTATTATCCTTACTTGTTCTTGATATCGCGTGGCGTCTGCCACGTCTCTGTCTTCGACGGTGGCAGTAAAATATGACCGCCACAAAGATCAGCATTAAAAGAACGCCACCCAAACCATAGAGCAGAGACATGGTCTTGTCTTTTGATGTGGTGGAGACTGGTTCTGTGTGGTTAGTGGTTCTGCTCTGACTCCCTAGATCCAATGTATTAGATGGGCTGGATCGTGCTGCAAAATAACAAACAAATCGATGAAATGATGTTTGGAGATAGCAAAGGGAATTTGCTGGACAATGTTGGGGCTCAGAGATTGGAGCTAAAATGGTTAGAAGACAAAATGTTTTTCATATAAAAAGGCTGAAACGAATGTAAAGTATACAACATAATTGAGGTCAAACTCTTGCAATGGACATGTAATTCTAAGCCAATGCGATTTAGCCTTAATAAAATGGCTCATGAATACTGGTTCATTGTACCAGCTAACTTATGCAGTCTTCCTCGCTGAGACAAAGGTAATGTTGAGTGAAAATACGCCAGTGCTAGGAATAAAATATGCTTTATTGACCACGCGTGAGGCCTGTATAATATGGCTGCATATTGGCCGCGTTCTCGTCTAGGTCAACAAAATCGCAATACAGAATCAAGACAATATGCAGCCATCGAGACCGACCGAGCTCGGCCAATAAAACACTTATTATATGGCCATTCTGTTTTGTTTTGCCAAGCGGGACAAAGTGGACAATGCCAAGCGGGACAAAGTGGACAATGCCAAGCGGGACAAAGTGGACAATGCCAAGCGGGACAAAGTGGACAATGCCAAGCGGGACAAAGTGGACAATGCCAAGCGGGACAAAGTGGACAATGCCCAGCGGGACAAAGTGGACAATGCCCAGCGGGACAAAGTGGACAATGCCCAGCGGGACAAACTGGACAATGCCAAGCGGGACAAAGTGGACAATGCCAAGCGGGACAAAGTGGACAATGCCAAGCGGGACAAAGTGGACAATGCCAAGCGGGCACGATAGGCCCATTTTGTCCGCTTGCGTAGTCAACCAGAGCGCAAGGTTCGCCTCATCTTTCCCGCTCGCGGAACCAGCCACATGGTAAACTAAAATAACTCAAAGAAGCTTACTGGAAATTGTGGGAGTCGTTGGCAATGTCGCCAGCTCTTCCTTGCGGGTGCTTGATTTTGTCATGGCCGACCTTCCCTTTGTGTCATTTATGTCGCTCTCAACTTTGCACTGGGTATCGGATCGTCTTGTACAGTTTTTTTTAACCATGTACCCCTCAGGGCAGGGGGAACATGGAAAACATGGTGTCAAACCTTTCCTCGGAGAGAAGGTCTTGCCCTACAGCAGCATGGAAAAAAGAATAAGAAAACGGCCGACAGAAAATAATATTCAATGGGCTCCTATAAGCCACCTCATCCGTACTTTGAGTATTTATATCACTACATGGGTTTCGATACCAGTCAACGCACGTATCTCTTAATTCAATAGGTGTCCTCCTTTCGGCATTGCAGAAGCCGTGTATGTCTGTCGAGGTTTTGATAGTTGTACAGTTATGATAAGTTTGATCATAAAACAGCAAAATACTAATTAACCTCTATTACTGCCATAAGTAACTGTTGAAGTCAAGCTTCTCATCCGGGAAATCACAGAATGCAGACGCTCTATAAGATTCTGATCCTTATACCGAGAAATAACAAGTTTAACAACAACACAGCAGAATTCTACTTTAGACGGGCTTCTCATCAAGGAAATAGCACTCAACATGTGCAAAACAAAAACCATTCCCTTCCGAGGTTCTTACCTTGACACACGTTTCGCAAACGGTATTCCTGTTTTCTGAACAGTTCTGTTTCACTCCTCGGCCTCTCTTGCACTGCTCACATCTGATACAGATCAACAATGGCCCGTAAAAGTATCCCGGATCACATCCACACTTTGTGTTCGCTGTTGAATTACATGGATGTATCACGTGACCATTTTGGCCAGGGCATCCTGCGCATCGTGTGCATTTTTCCGAATTGTTTTGGGTCGAAAAGAACCCATCTGGACATTTTTCACAAGCGCCAGAATTAACGTACGATCCGGGCGGACAAGTATTAGCAGAAATTATAGTCTGTGGAGTAAACAGAAAATGATACAGTTACCAAATGAAGAAGACATTTCCTTTCAATATCAGAGGCAAAAGACAGCACGGATGTCACCATCACAGTCTTGTAGATGCCCTGGGTGTGACACAGGGTGACCCCCCTAATCCCTTGAAAAATCCTGGCTACGCCCTGAATACGGAAAAGTTATAGCCTCTGTAAGTTACTACAAACTAATGAGTCTAATAATATACATGAAAAAATTACTCGATTCTGATTGGCTGAGAGCAGTGCAGTTCAAGTGTAACACCAGTGCAAAAAGTGTAATACCAGTGCAAAAAGTGTAACACCCGTGCAAATTACACATCGATTTTCTCGATTATGATATTCTTTATTTTTGAACGACCCGCTTTGAGTTCGTAGCGTTATCAGTTGATCTTCATCAGCCAATCAGTAAATAAAGTGCCAAATCCGCGTCAAATGCTTACTTCCTGTCCGTCCGCAATGAGATCTTCCGGTACTTCTTCCAGGCGAATTTTTTCATGTTTATATTATTAATAAGTAATCATACGGCTTTTCTCGTTCAATTTGGAATTAATTTGTACTTGTGAGTTTTTCAAAAAGCTGAAATTGCACTCGCCGAAGCGGCTCGTGCAATTTCAGCTTTTTGAAAAACTCACTCGTGCAAATTAATTCCAAATTGAACTCGAAACCGTATGATTACCTTTACTTATCGCAACGTATTAACATTATGTGGCATGCCGTTGGAGGGGAAGGGTTTAAAGTTAGAATGACATTTTTGACTCAAGGTTTCACTTCAAATTGCTTGATTCATTGACAGCATACTATATTTAACAATCAATCTCAGAAATAGAGGTGAATAGTGGCGGAATTTTCGCAGCGAGAAAATATTCCTAGAACCACTATTCACTGAGATTGAAGAAAATAATTGTTATCGTATATATCAATGAAGCAACCTCAGAGGGAGCTAACACAAACACGACGCCGAGGATAACACCACCAGTGATAAAGTTTTTAAGCGTAATTCATGCAACAAAAAGATTTTTGCCTGGTTTAAACGTTGAACTTTACATGTGCCGAATCTAATGCAAATGAGGGAAAACAATAGATTTTCTGCGTTTGCATTTGATTCGGCACATGTGAAGATCGACGTTTGAACCGGGCTTTACTGGAGTTTTTACATGCAGTTTCATTGCGTCGTTCATTTGAGCTATTGTTTGGTCCTGCCCTGGTCAACGTTTCATCATAGTAGTGTGTTGCTGAATTTCCCTAGTAAAACCTTTTCGAAAAAGCTGAAAAGCGTAAATCGACGGCAGCCATATTTCGGTCGCTTGGACGCCATTTTGTTTTTTGTCCAAACAATAACTCACTGACAGAAGAATTACCCAGAAGCCTCTACATTATTCACTTCCTAGGAGGATAGTGTTGAATATCCCCAGGTGGAAAGCGAATCAGATTGCTCGAAATGCTAAGGTTGCTGAGTTTGTATATACTAAAAGCTTTCATCATTATGTCAAATTGAGTGGTATACCGCGTGGTAGCAAGTCGATAAAAACTACATCACACAGGTAGCAATTAGGTTGCGCAATTTTGTCCTGTTTTCAAAAGCTACTTCGTTGGTAGTTCCGAGCTGCGATCGCTTTTTACCCGGTCTGGTGCATATCGGTACATTTAGGGAAGGACCATTAGAAAAGTGATGGGGGGGGGGGGGGTGCGGGGAAAAAAAAACAAAAAAAAATTCATGCAAGGGGAAATGCCAAGAAAAAAATTCATGCAAAGAAGGTAAAAAAATTCATGCAGAAGGAAGGTGCAATTGTGACTTTTTCACACGTAGTAAAAAAAAAAATTCGTGCAGAGGGGTTCACCTGAAAAAAAAAATTCCTGCACAAGCAGTGAGCGAAAAAAAAATTCGTGCAAGGTGAAAATTTCCCCCCCCCCCCCATCACTTTTCTAATGGTCCGTCCCTTAGTTCAAACAGTGTGGCCTACAGGTTTGTTTTGTAATAGATTTTGAAAACGCATGCAGAGCTGAGAAATACAAGCACAACTACTTGATCTTGAAACTTGGTTTCGAAAATTTAGTTTCATTTTGTTTTGTTGGGAGTCTATTGCTTTAGGTCTTTGCTTAAAGGTCGCATATAGCTTTCCAAGTCAAGTCTTTGTTTTCAAAGGCCATTTTCTTCGCCAGTCTGTACGTAACAATGTATCCTCCTGGACTGTTTTGTAATCCATTTTTAAAAAATTTTAAAATCCATGCAGAACTGAGGAACACGCGTTATTTGATTGACAAGAATACTACCACAACTAACGCTTAGCTTTGAAAATTTAGTTTCATTTTGCTGCCGTTGAGCGTCTATAGCTTGCGCAGTTACTTTTCTGTTTAAAAAGGAAATTTTCGCTGCCAATTTGTACGGTAGCTTTTCAATTCCTCTAGGGACATTTAAATGTTCGTCAAATACTATGTCCGGACGATTTGTTTTGAAATCGGCTTCAAAAAACCACGCAGAGCGACTAACATGCGTTACTTCATTGACAAGAATACAAGCATAACTATTTGATTTTAAAACCTACAATCTTAGCTAAAACGTTCAGAACAGTTTCCCGGATTCCCTCTGAAACATCACTATCTCTACTTCCCTCTCCGAAGGGAAACGCATGTGCAACGTGTTGTACAGTTTCTGTAGTTCAGCACTGTATAGGGGGAGTGTGGGAAAAATCTTTGTAACAATTACGTTTCTGAGGAAGAGCTATATCGGCCGTTTTCAAATTATACAGAACCAAACGAAGAACAGGTTCACTGTCCCATAAGGTTTTCCGTCCACGATTGTAGTTTTGAAAAATTTAGTTCTGTTTTGCTGTCGTTCTGCTTCCCAATAACTCAAAGTACTCAATGCTCGAAGGTCGCATTACCGTAGCAAGGGTATTTCCCTGTTTGAAACTGAAAGAAACTCCGCCACTTTTTTATGATCTGGGTATTTTCCCTTAGTAAGACCATTTACATCGAACAATGCGCCCTGCTGAACGGCTTTGTACTCGGTTTTACTGTGCTGGACTACTCGAACCAAGGTCACCAAATAAATTTCCATACAAATTTTGACTGTCTGTTTTTGACGCTGAACAACATATTTGTGGCGAGTTTGTACTGACTAAGTTGATTCGTTTTCAATCTTGATATGTTTTGTACAGCTATTGAGCAAATTATATGCATTTCAGTAAAAAAAAAAAAACATTTGTAGAGATTCTATTGTTTAGATACTCGATCGGCTGGCTTCGGTTTGAGTAGTCGCACTGTAAAGAACGATGCAGAGCTGACGAATATGCGGTACTTCATTGACAAGAACTTTAAACTTAGTTTGGAAAATTTAGTTTTGTTTTGCTCTTATTGTGCTTCCATAGCTTAAGGTCTTTCCTTAAAGGTCACATTTAGCTGACGCGGCTATTTCCCCAAAGAAACTTATTTACAGCACTTGTTTATACAATTCCTTTTTACCCCTTGTAGGGCCATTTCCCTCAAACACTGTGTACCGGCTGCAGGTTTGTCAGTTTGGTAGTCGATTTTGAAAACTCATGCAAATTTGAGAAACACGTTTTCTTTCAAATTCTTTGAAACGTTATGGCGTGGAACATTTTCGTTACGCTGTGTTGGCCGCAATGGTGTAATTTTGTACTTTGTTTATCCTCTAAGCCCACGCAGTCTGTCTATGTCATAGTTAGAGAAGTCTCTACATTCTGTCAGCATTCCTTTGGGCTTAGAAATTGCGCTATTTGTAGAATAGCGATTTTCGTGTGCACACTGTATGTCCTCATAAAGCAGATTTGTCTTTAAAGCAAATCGGTTTATTGCCAATGTGTTCGTTCACGACAAATAAAATACGCCACAGTTGGCGAATCAAAAACAGATTCTGAATTGTGCCGTAAAATTCTCGGATTCGCGTCGAGTTCTTTGTTCCTTGATCTTGCCGCATTACTTTGCCGCTGTTTCTTTTCTTTCCTTCAAGAGTGGAGAGAAGTCGCCGTGGCTAATACGACGTTTAGAAAATTAAAAATAATCCATAAAATCGAGTACACTCCGAAGTTTTACGCAAAGAAAAAAAAATTGCTTTCCTCCAAATCTTCATGTCTGGTGTCAGGATTTCTAAATTCTGCCCTAAATTCTGACTTTTTAAAACTTGATAACCATATCATATATCGAAAATCGTGGTGGTCCACAGACGGCATTCTCTGCTTTTGTTCTACTTAGCGCATGGCTAGACGCTGACAGAGCAGTTTTGCATTTCAACATCATTGCCATAATTAGCAGTTGGAAGCATAAACGTTTTCCTCTTCCGTTAACGAGATATGTTTGTCGATTTACGATGAACATTTTTCCTTGAGGTATCATGCTGAACGCAAAACAACAATGATACACGGATCATCTTTGGATTAATAGAAAGAGCCACTGTTCAAAGGGTCTTCAAGGAATGTTCGCATATTTGCAAACGCCAACAAACCGGGCCGTGACAAACAAATTTGACAACCGAAAATTCTTTCACATACACACATTCTTTCCACTTAAATGTAGTCATGTCCATGTTTGCAAAAACAAATCCATTCTGGCGGTAATACAAGTTTCCAGACATTCGTTTCAGATTGTTAAAATAATGCACGTTTGTGAGACCTCGGTTGTTTTCCTTAGCAGGAGATGAAATGCAAAACAAAATACGCCACGCTTCCACATTCCACCACAGCGTTTCGAAAGCACAAAGATTGTTTCGACAATAAAATTTCAATCGTGCATGCCGTATACAACACAAGAAATGTGCCGACACAACTCCTCGAGCAAGAATTCTTTTTTATCAAAATAGAGTTGGCGTGTTGCGATACGTCATCGTTCGTTAAAGACGAAATGCTGGCGTCAACAGAAAACAAAAACCCAAACGATTTTGTTGTTACAGAATAACTTGTCCGAGGTTTTCCTTATACATGAAAACTTTTTTGTTCGACCATTAATAAACCCACGAGACCTTTGTTAACTTCTCTGAAGATTTAACTTTCTACAATCAACTTCCTACAGTAAGTTACAGCTTGTCCTATATTTACCGTCTGATGCAAAATGTTCAGAAAGTCAATATAAGAACTATACTATACCACAAAACAAAAATTATTATGTTAGATGTGCTTCCTGGCTTAATATAACGCGAGAAAAAAAACCATTTCCTTAAGGAAATGTTTGCGAAGACAGTGTATGCTGACGCAGCATCCAAGGTCATTTGTAGCATCGGTACCGCTGAAGACAACAAAACTTCTAACCTGGGCTGTTGATTCACCAAATGCACGGTTTTCCCAAAAGTAAACAAGAAAACAAAGGAATCCAAGACGAAAAGAAAGCATTTGAGAGTTGTTCTGTGGAGCAGTTTATGTACCTCTCAAGGGTGGTTGAATACAAACAACAATACAAGACACACAAGGCATCGATGAAACCCGAACCCCTAAGGCTATCGTTTTTGCCAATCACATGGCAGAACCCCGTGTTTGTTTGTCTTTTTTTTTTTGTGTTTTTTAACAAAAACACAGCAACTAGTTACAATAAGGAACGTGAGACAGACCGAAAGAACATTCTTAAAGAAGCAAAGAAAATTGTAAAAGGAACCAAAGAACCGATAAAAGGCAGTTTTGAGCTAACTTTTCATATCATGACTTCTGAAGTACATGTAATTGGATTCATAGAATTGTTATTCAAAACCACGTAATTTTCCTGACGAAATGTTCGATTAGTACTGCAACTGTCACCGTTAAACGAAACCACTAATACTGTATTTTGTTCTCAAAATAACCTCATAACAACGGAACTATCTGAATAATAAACGACAGTGTCGGTTTGGAAAAAATCCGTAACATTGCCGCAACAACGTCCATTTTCTACACGCCATGTCACAGATTTAAACCCAAAGGTATGCCAGTTAATATGCTTAACCCTGACTATTAGTTGTGTTTTCAAAATAGTGGATATAACTGGGGCGAAGCGATATTTGAAAGCGCAACAAGTTACATTTTTTCAGACAACGTTTTCTGGCATGTATACGCTTGACGCAAATTAACAATTTCCGGTTTAGAGGAAGGGAGCCGACAAACAAGTTGAGAATTACTTTCTTGCACGGCAGAGCAGCTGGTAAGCTACTCAAGATGTTAAACAAGTTGTCAAATTATGGGTTCCTAAGTGGCGCTAAAAAGATTCCCATCACATACATGTTTGCCGACACAAGTTTAACGCCTGAAGGTCACAAGATTTTCAAATATGTACAAAAACATTTCCTTTGAATTTCCTTGTTTGTCTCGAATTTATTTACGTCAATTACGTGCTAACAGTTTGATTCCACTACAAGTGAAATCGGGCCTTTCCTTCTCCTTTTACGTAAATCGAAAAGTTCTAGCAATGGAGCACAAAATTATTTTTTTAATGGAGCAGAACTTGAACAGTGCTAGTTCGTTTTCGATGAGTGTTCAAAAGCAAAAGAGCGAGGGATAACACAGCAAAAGCCCACCCGAAATGCAAATAATAATTCCAAGGTAGCAAATCCACCCGGGAGATATGTCGTCTATCTGACATTATCTTTATACACAGACGATCTCTTTATCGTTGGTCTTGCTCCCGCTAAGATGTTCTCTGTCAAAACATCTTTTAAACCAAAAGACGAATTTTCTTTATGTGTCTTTGTAAGAAATACCTCTAGCAATCATTTGTCAAGCGCCCGGCACGGCGCACACCACGAGAACAACGACTCAAACAAAGACAAACATTACACGGTGGATGCCTCGTTTTGTTTGATTTCCGCAAATCTGCTGTCTTGAATCGATGTTATTAAAAGAATTCGTGCTAAGTGGTGATCCCATGTCAAGCCTTTTTGTGAGCGCATTGTTTCCGGTGGGCAAGTTCGAGCAAGATTTAGTGGGAGTGTCAATGTTTGGCTGTATTCATGCAACACTACGAATACATGATCGGCCATGATCATATGCCTAGAGCGGTAAAATATGCCGGCAAAGGGAGTATCGGCGCTTGCCAAGTACATCAATTGAAACTAAAGAAATTCCATGAACACCTTCAAGTAATTTCGCTGCACGTGAGCTGAGCCACTATCCACGTTACAATCAACTTCAACCGTGCGAAATGTCGGCGCTTGAGCGCAAAATGGTTTACCGATCCCACTTAAGCGAAACACTATTCAAATATTTTCTTGTCGGCTACAGCGAAAAATTCTGCCAGAATTTCTGAAGCGAGTTGAGAAGTTGGCATCTCCTAAAGTCGAAGAAGACACGTTGAACCGCCCAAACATTAACATCTGTAAATCCGAAATACGCAATGAAACTGGTCACCCTTTGATTTCTTTTAAACGTTTATACCTCAATCGAAATGTTCGTTAAAAATGAAGGCATTTTGATCGCGCAGGATAGCTTCGTAGCTATCCTCCGCTAATATAATTGTTTTTTCAAAGCAAACCGATGTTGAGGCTCGGTGGTCTGAAGTCCATAGTTCTAAGATTACAAATCACTGTGTTACTGTGAAAAATAAATAAATAACCGGACGGGGCCATGTGCTTTCCAGAACAGATACTAATGCACTAAAAATATTCGGATATTCGGGCAATGAAAAGACTAGGGCATCTACAACGAAAACATGAAGTACGCGAAACCATTTCGGCTGTGGATATCGACAAGAAATTAACGAAATGATACAAGCCACTCGCTAAATTCCTTCCTCCGTTTTGCAGCATATTTAACTCTGCGAAACACTTGACCACACGAACGGAATTGATCGACCGTCAGTTATTGCACGATGTAAACCCTCTCCGCTCTATCAAAGCAGAAGTATAGTTAATCTACCATCCCCAGGAAAAAATGCTGCAGTTGAAAAGTTTGCGAACGGATAATCAGTAAATCGACGAACGACTGCAAGCATATGCATAAACACGGTTGCTCATTTCCTGTCATAAAGCGACGAACTTGGAACCGATTTCGATTCCTAACAAAGCAAAGACTTTAAAAACGTAGCGTGAGAGGAAAGTGAGATTTTTCACTTACTGAAAGGCTCAAGATCCAGAAAACGCCACTCCACCGCTCCATCGTTCACGATTTGATGAGGTTGACACATTTCACATTTATGGAACCCACGTGAACCTCACAGATTGACAACCCGCTGGGAATATCCCTTTTAAAGATTACGTCATATTAAGATATCATGCTGCAATTTGCGTAACGCAACATCAAAAATTTAGTAACGACCCTGTGTATAAATAGAGACGTTGTTTTTGGAAAACTCTTATGTTACCAGCTCTATTTAACTTACCTGAATTCGTGATCCGACCATTACTTCTTTTTACATGAAGGAAACATAGTTTTGTAAATCTATTTTTGTTTCAGGGACTCGTCAAGATGTATAAAGACAACAACAATCTTTATTTGTACTCATTCTTGCTAAGAAAAAATTAATTTGACAATGAAAATATTAAAGGTAAAAATTTAGAGTATCAGCTGCCTGGAATAACCATAAGCGGAGCCAGGCAGCCAGTTAAGCATTTCATTCCGACCAAAAAGCAGTGTTTGCTTCGAAGGAAAACTGCAACTATTACCGAGTGACCCTACCAAAATGGATGGATCGTGTTTTCTCCTGGGGTACAGCGAACATAATTTGCAAACAGCAAACTGTGCTGGTTTCAGTTTGCAAACTTCCAGTTTTTAATCAGTGCATGCCAGGTTTTTATGTGAATCTCGGTGTGAAAAAGGAAGTCTTTCAGTCGAGCAAAATAAGCCTTTCCCCTTCTTTCTTCATTCAAGGAGCCTTTCCTAAATAAACTACGTACATTGTTTATGTCGACAGTATCATGAAAATTCCAACTGCAGAGGTCACGGACTTACATTGTCACGGGTTTTGATAAAGAAATAGAACCAGAGGAGCTCGCAATATTTATTGCCTCCCTTCTGTTTTTGAAGACCAGAGATAGCTGGAGGAAACGATCGATTCTTATGAGGGGGTAATTCAGAGCTTTTATGTACCATCGATGGGCGTGTATAGGGAGTGGGGCTGGAGTGTCCGTGACCCGCACCCCTTTTAGGTAATTTTTAGTTTTTAAAGTCAACTTAAAGCAAAACACAGCATGAATGTCAACAAGACAATTTCGTAGGTACCATAAGTGTGACCAAGAGCCATTAATAGGTTTCTGGTGTGACCCAGTGTGACTCGGCTTTACAAAAATCCTAGCTACGCCAATTCTTCAAAATATATACAGTTGAAAAATTCCAGAGGAGCTAATAATCACTGTCATTACTATGTTAATAAGATATAATAGTGCATCTAGCAAGGAATATTGCCTCTCAAAAGAAAATCACTGAGTTCTGAACACTAATTATTTCATTGGTCGCTCTCTCAGAGATTTTTGAAGAGGTGTTTTTTGTTTTTTAACTTTTGAGGGTCTTACGTAAAAATTATTGGAGGTAGGTGAGCGTGTGTTGTAGTAGCCTGTACAACAGGCGTGATTTTTTTGCACATTTCATGCGAATAGAGGCGAAACCGAGGCGCGCGAAGGCGAGTCGCGCGCGAGGGGACTCGCCTTCGAGCGGGCCTGGTTTTCGCTTCTGTTCGCCTTAAATACGCAAAAAAATCACGCCTGTTGTGCAGGCTAGTGTTGTAGTAATGGACACTGGATGTTTTCGTAGATGAATTACGCATGTTAATTAGAGCTGAAGCAGTCCCGCCATGCATCAATTCAGACAAAGTTTTATATTGTACTATAGAAAGTTTAGATGCAGAAGCTTAGCGTTAATAAATAGTTTGATACTATGTTCATTTGTCGTTGCTTTACAGATTTTTGCATGGAAGCAAAGCGGACAGCATGTCTCAAGTATGATTTTATTCTTTTATGCAGTTATCACTACACTTACAAGGGAACCATGATGACAATTACGTAAACAAAAAAATTATCGTGTCTCAATGATAATCCCAGTTATAACTGGCAGTTGCTGGTTTATTTTAGGCAACATCAGATATTTATAGTACAACAAAACAGGCGGCTGACATGTGTTCTATCTTTATAATGACAGCTATTTGATCGTGAGAAATTTGAACTCTGTCAGTTCCAAAGTCAAGATCTTGACCGAGAGTAGTTTTTCTTTGTGAGCGGAGCGCCCGCGGAGCGCCCGCGGAGCGACGTTCTCGAACTCACGGTAAGAGCAGCGAGCAGCGAAGTCGCGAGGCGCGAAATTTTCCTCCCCATCCCCATTCCCTCCGCGTTGTTTCAGTTCGTTTGCACCATTCCCCTCCCCACCCCAACGTCCATCGAAGGATAAAAAACACTGACTGTTCACAGTGTAGTCAAGATCCAAACTCTCATGAGTGGTTCAAATAAATTTACTGTGTATTGCAGTACAAGTAAGGAAAATGAGTTGGAATATCAATACGGTTTATCTATGGTGATCATTCTCTTATATTCTCATAACCTGTACTTATTATTATGCATTGAAATTACAAGGAGAAACTGGGTGCTGATCAAGAAGTTAGCTCTTAGCATGGACATAAAAAATCTATAGGTTCCGCCCCGACAAATACCTTATCTTAAAAGTTCGGGGAAAAGCTCGACCAGACTGCATGTGAAAAGAACGCTCCTTACACGATAAAACAAACCAAATAAACGTTTTTGAAATTTACCGATAAAAATGGACCATCTTCTGTTGGAGTGGCCAATAGATTCATTATCTCCATAGTATTTTTTTCTTCAGTTAAAGGCGCATTACGTGAAGCAACGAGCAAGGTCTCAACAGAATTTCATGGCAAGTAGGGCTAGCCCGCCTTATGTGATTGGCCAGTAAAATGGCATAAAATACAAAAAAGGCCTTTAATAACAACTACAAAAATAAGCGCCTCTTGATGCGTCACTTGACTCCCAGCGATGACGACAGAACAAAACGACAATTGCTAAAATGGGGGGGTAGCACAGGTTAAGTCACTTAGGAGGGTGAGGGATGGGAGGGAGCGGGAAAGACAGGGAGTGGGAAAGGTGGTCATCAAAATGGAATGGTATATTGCTTTAACCCCGCCCCACAACACCTCCATAAAGATTTTGCTCGATATTTCAACGGCACAATCCACAGCTATAGCGGCAGTTTTTTCTCATCACGGCCTTACATGTACGATCTCGACAGTATCCCTTTGTCGCCCACTCGTTGCAGTTTGCAACCTTGTCCAGACACGCTTTTCCTGTTGATTGATAAAATAGCAAAAATACAATTTTAATTAATAAATATAACTCGTCTACTGTATTTGCGCAGGCTTATACAAACCTCGGAGCGTTTAGGAGAATTTGAGAACAGATCGTACAAACACGAGACCGATGGTTGAGTTGCTTGTACATACTCGACATGTAAATTCTCAGAAACGCACCGAGGTTAGTTTAAGTCTGTACAAACATGGTGGATGAGTTTCCTTTTATAAATGTTTCCACCGCTCGCTTTGAAAGTGATGTCGAAACCACGTTTTGTATTCAGAGAAAGTGAGGTAAGGAAACGCATCTTCCATACTGGGTTCTCTTACTATGATAAAGGGACAGAATTTATTTTAAGATCAGGAAACTATTTTAACTGACCAACGGCAGATGTCCCTCTCATCACGTGGTTGTAATTTCAATGCGCCATATGGAAACCGCGCAGCCATGGAACGTGATTTAAATAAATTCCGCACAAAAAATAGGTTCTGTCCCCTTATCATATCAGACGGGGTTATGTTCTCTTTCCTCATTTTCTCTTGCTAATATAAACACGACTATTAACCAACCGCAGTGCGCGTACTATTTCATTATTGCCAACGAGCCAGCCGAGCGAACACGCGAGGCTGGCAAGGCGGCAGCATTATAGAGCCGCGCGAAAGTACTGTGCAGGCGGAAAAAAATCTCGAGTGATCGAGAGACATGTTTGTAAGGTAAGATTCCTGAGATTCCAATGACGTAATTGCAAAGAGATCGATAGTCTTGCAACGAACCGAGGATATCGAAGTATATCTGATCAGGTCTCTATAAGATGTTTGTTCGGTTTACAATGTCCAAACAACAAACATAACAAGGGTCGTTTCCTTTAAAAGTCCAAAAGAAAAGTCTGATTAGCGGGCAAATATAAGTCTACAAAACGCATTTCTACATTTTGTGTGAACAGTGCAATACCCTTGGGCAACTATTACAATGTAGAATTTGATTGTTCGTTCTCAGAGGACGTTATATAATTGAAATTGTTTAATACCGATAACGACGGACTGGCCCATGCATCCCAAAGCAAACAGTTTGTGCATGTCCGTTGCCAGCTGTTCGACTATGAAGGACGTTATATAATTGAAATATTTTGTTACCGTCAGGTTTATGCTCATATGCCAGAGATTTGATTAATCTATACAAAAAGCCTCGGAACGAAATGCATGTAAGTTTCTGTAAATCCTCAAACCAATCTGTTTGTCAATGAAATGTAGACTTCTATTGTTCTTTGTCCGAGGACATTCTTGTTCTGTATTCTTTTGTTGTTATATTATTCAATTTTCCAAATAATTTTTAAAAAGGGAAGAAAACGAGGTCAGTTATCATTGCAGCTGAAACCGTTGTATCGCGATGATTTAAAACCAAGAGTCTGATTTTCGTTTTAGCGATTCTGCGCCGTCAATCAAAATATTTACATCAGAATTTTAGACATTTGACGTTCTTTAGAATACTTGACTACAAAAGAGTGACGTGCACGAGACATGACTCTGTTTTTAAAGTTGCCAATTAGTATTTGTTTTGATTGGTTGCTCGATGGCCGAGAGCAACATCTAGTAACTTTTACAAAATATGATGCGTAAATGGCATGAAAACTGAAGCACATTACATGTTCTCCAATTAACAGTAATTGTTACTAGATGAGATTGACTGATGATGGTGAGAGTTATCAAGACCGAGGCTTGAGTTATCTTCCGACGCCGAAGGCATTTGAAATGCACCATTTGCCAAGAAAGAAATTTGAAATGGACCAATCAGAGAGGAGCACGAGGCCTGCATCACGACGTACTGTAACCAGTCGACCCTATCGCCTGAAGAGGAACAGCAGTGAGCGGTTGAAGAGTCGCCATCCACCCTTAAGTGACTACATCGTGCAACAAATGAAAAACTTACGACGTCACTTCTACATGTATGAAAACTATTGTCTGTAGGTATGACGTAACTTTACGGATATGAAAACAAGTGTCTGAGGGTAAGACACAACCAAACAGTGGCAGTAAGAATTAGATGGGTTCTTGTAGCTAATCAGAATTTAGATGGTGACATCAATGTATAATAAGGAATGTAATAAGTCTGTAATGAGAAGTATTAGCATACCCACCGTTAACATAATCTCCTGCCCTGCACGACTCTCTACAGTTTTGCAACATGAAGTCCTGGTGTGTTTCACAGTCGCCATTTCTTGCCCATTCCCTACAACTTGACATCCTATCCTTTATGGAAATACGTCCTAAAACAACACACGATTCAACTTACACAAAAGCTGCACAGCTGAAAAACTAATAGTCGCACTGACACTCATTAACGAGAAATCACACTTGCACTGACGAAAGACCACGCATGCACTCCCACTGAAATTAAGAAACGGATAAAACATGTGACTTACTTGAAGGTTTTGCGCACAGTCTGCACTCCCAACGACAAAATGAACTCATGAAGACGGGCATTGATGTGCAGTCTCCTCTGTCAGCCCATTGGTTGCACATAGAACTGTGGTCGGAACATCCTTTACGTTTCACTGTAAAAAAACACTGACTTGAGCGCTTGTTTCTATAGTCACAGAAACTGAAAGAATGTTCTTATTAAGTGAGTTGATGAGTTAAGCTGTAACATTGTAAGATTGAAGAGAAGTGTCAAGTGTGAGTCGTTTGTCATGGCGAATTTCTGGAGTAATATTTAGGGCTTTTTCACCTCTTTATTGACAATACCGTGACCAAACTGTGGGATTGCTTAATCAAAGAAGTGCTGTTTACAGGCGAGGAAAAGCCAACGTTAAATGAAACTCTATCCGTAATCGTTATAGACCACCAATTTAAACCCAATGCGTCGCTTTTTGGCACCTAATCTTTTAAGCCCAATATTGAAAGAAATTTCTACAGCAGCTGACTTAGAGCTATGCATGGCCACCCGAAACGTCAAGCTAACTGTACTGTATTATTGTATGGCTAGTTCTGCAAATCGCCTATAAGGCGAGTCCTGGAGTTGCAATTGGTTCTGATTGGCTACCCGATTGGGCAAGATGGGCCTATTTTGCCCGCTTTGTCCCGCGAAACGAGACAAGACAAAATGGCTACATAGGAAATTTTTTATTGACCAAGCTTTTTTGGCCAAGAAGGCATGGTATTGGCCTCTATGCAGCCACTCGTGTAGAACTTGGCCAGTATACAGCCATTTTAACTTCTCACTAGGTCGATAACACATATTTCATCAAAGCTGGGAGGGCAAAAGTCTTTAAGCAGCAGACAGACAGAAAGATGGGCGTCGCGCATTCGGCACAAGAGGTAAAACTCGTGCCTAATCTCTTCTGCGTCAGTTTCTTCAACTCGTGATTGACTCGCGCCATTGCTGTTGTACTTACCTAACATCATTGGCGCGCACTTATGGCAGCTCCACGGGCAAGTCTCATCCATGTACTCAATACTTTTTGAACACTCGCCTTGTGCCGCCCAATCACCACAATTTTCATGGAGATCATCACATTCACCCCACGATAAAAATCGCTTGTTAACTTCGGTTAAGTCACGATACACTGCGGGCAAAGTGCAGAAATTCACGTGATTGAGAGTAAAGAGCACTAGCACATGACTGTGATTTGGCCGTAATAGATTTATCAGCCTTGTAATTGGCCCATGTTTGTTTTCTGTAATTAACAGTTAATTCAATTGGAAAAGGTCCGTTGTTTACACGATCCTTTAGTATCGTCAAATTTGTTGATAGAATATAATTGTTTGACCATCGATTTGCGAAGACCAATCAGCTCTAATTTACTGTTAAATGTGTTTTTAGTGCTGAAAAGCAGGATGCTCGCCATAATCGACGCCTTATGAGGCGCACATGCGTGGTATGACATCCAGATTGTGAACCCTGGCTTCATCGCGATAAATACACAACCTGGCCCAGTGGCCCTCGAAGAAGGCTAAGCGTGGCTGTTCTTTCGAACAGTATTTTGTTTTTAGGACTGTAGCAGTGACATATTCGTACCGACCTTGATCGACTATTGAGATAACTAAATGCGTCTATTTATTAAACTTCTAACCTCTGACATCATTTAACTGAGCACGGTTTGGTTAGAGGGGACACAAAGCTATGAGCTCACTTTTTGGGTAGCAGTATCCCCATCTCTTGTCCCTGTTGTAGTTTGTAGTCACTGCGCACCATGTTTTCTTTTTAAACGGTAGACAATTATACACGACATCATCGTTAAAGAAAAATGGAAAGACACACGTATTTCCCTTGCCATTTCCTCCGTGTGTGCACAATCCACAGCTACGGGGACAAACTCTCTTCATATAGAGGTTGTTTACGACGCATTCCCCGTCCAAAACCCACTGACCACAACTGGCATGACTGTCCTTGCACGAATTAACATCATCATCAGTCAGACAGTGACCCCACTTTTTGTCTTTGTCATAGTTTTTAGTCGTTGCGCACCACAACTTATTGTGTATGCATTCCTCCTTTGTACATTCCGTGTACGTTTTGCCCTTGAAAATGAACGGAAATACACAGGGTTTGTGGTTGTCATTTCCTGAGGTTGTGTAGACTGAAAATGGACAAAATTCATTGTTGTCATTATCATCATTATCATTATCATCATTCTCATCATTATCAGCTACATCATCATCATCATCGTTATCATCATCATTGCCATCATTATCATCATCAACATCATCGTTATTATCATCTTCTTCTTCATCATTATTGTCATTATCATCATTATCATTATCATTATCATCATTCTCATCATTATCAGCTACATCATCATCATCATTGCCGTCATTATCATCATCAACATCATCGTTATTATCATCTTCTTCATCATCATTATTGTCATTATCATCATCATTATTATCAACAGCATCATTATCATTATCCAGATCATTATCATTATCATCAACAGCATCATTATCATCATCCAGATCATTATCATTATCGCCTTTGTTCTGTCAGGAGCCCATCAATAGGAGCCTCTATCCCCTATACTAAGCCTTGGTGTCAACCCTTTCCCGACTGGATTTATTTTTAGAACGGCTCTCAGGGGAAAATACCCAATCAAAAGAGAGCTTTGACAGATGTTTCGATTACGTCAAGAAGTGGACTTTTTATTGGAAATGGAGGAGAGGGAAGAGCCCTTAGATGGTATTTCGGGCGAAAGTTCTGATGCGGTTGATATCTCGTCGAGCGAATACAGCTTATCCTCTGATAGCGAATTTGAAGCAGAGAATGTTTCACGCCAAAGAACGTCTTCCGACCGTGGGAAAAGGACAAAGTTTGCAAAAAATAAAAAAATGGCGCCTCGACAACCAAGCTTTAATATATGTTGACTGGCCTGCGAGACTCCTGCTGTTCTCAAATGATCGTTTGTCTTCTGAGTTTAACTCTGACCAGGATATCTTTAGGGATCAGTTCCTTTGCGATGTGAAAAAAGGGTATACTTAGGATAGGTAGGTAATACTTCCTTAAGATGTGGTTGGTTTCGAACTGGATACCATTGGTCATAAGTATATTCTTGAGATTTGTATACCACATGACCATCAGAAAACTGCTGACTGGCCGGCTCAAGAAGTAATCGATATTCTCATATGGTGATTCCTTTTCTCGTATACCGATTGGTCATTCTCAGTAGGTGATGTGGATTTCTTGGTATGTCGCTGCATCAGTTTTTCCTCAAGTAGTACTTCCTTCTTCTGCTAATGGTGTTTTATTATTATTATTATCGTATGACGAATTTTGGTATAGCGATTTCACATCTCACACATCGCTTACTATTTCTCATATGACGATGTCTAATTCTCATATAGTAATTTTTCCATCTCATATATCAATTACTATTTCTCATTTAGTGATGCCTTTTTCTCAATAGGCGATTTTAAAACTCAACCCACTTTTGTTATGTTTGACCTGCCATAGGTTCCGTGGAACTCTGTCTGAGCATAGTTAGTAGAAGAGACTACTAACTATGGTCTGAGGATCTCGTTCTCTATTTTGGCCATGAAGATAAAAGATGTCGGCGAATGCAATGGCCATCTTAGTACCCATTGCTGTGCCATGGGTTTGTAAATAATGTTTGTATAGGAAATCACATGATTTCGAGTGCAATTTGGGATAAATCAGCACGAGTAAATTTTTCAAAGGCTAACCAAATGCACGAGCCCGTAGGGCGAGTGTAGTCTTTAAAAAATTTACGATAATATACATGCAAAAATTTAATTTCAACTTTCTGGCATCAATTTCAATTTTCTGCACTGTTTGGGATTAATTGACGTGCTCTCAGCCAATGAGCATGCTGAAATTTTTGCATGTATATTATTACAACAGAAATGGAATGAATTCGTTTGAAGTATGAGACAGAGCATTTCCCTCAAGAATTTTGTTGGGATTGGTGGGTCGTTTTGGTACAAGTGCTCGTATGCTTGTGGTGAGAGATAACTCACAACTAAAACTGGCAGATTTCAGATCTCTGTGCCACGTTTCGAGCCTCTCCTGTCCATACTCTTTGAGAGAAGACACGGCGGAACTTGAGGTTTTCTTATGCAAGAGTTTTTTTCATTGAAGCTTGTAGCATTGTCAAACTGCTCATCGCCTTCACATTCGGCGCTTGTGCTCCTAAAGTCAAGTGATGTAGAACTTTTTTATAGTGGCCATCGGAGCCAGTGCATCAAAAGGAAGTCTCGTTATCGATGCTTTTCGTAGGAATGACATGGGAAATCGGCGGCGATAAATCACTTCAATGAGCCAGTAATAAACATAACCGAAATTTGCTTCTCCCCACGACATTGAAAGAACTGCAATGTCCTACTATATGCCATCCCCTCATGTTTGGTAAGGTTATTCAATAACTTTCCTTTATTGATACCCAGATTCCATCGGCTGTAAAATTAGTAAAATGGCTGCACGGTAAAAGGAAAACACAGGAAGGACGTAATGCAGTTTTCCCCCATCGTCCGCCATTTTTTTTCCACGTTTACATACTAGCTTCGAGGCGAGTATAATACTTTTTGCGGGAGAAAGCCGTTCTAAAAATTTATCTACTCAGGAAAAGGTTGACTCAAGGAATTAGTGGAGATAGAGGCTCTTGTTGATGGGCTGCTACGGTTCTGTAAAGACTCTTGCCCTTGTTTTTTTGTATTATTATTACTATGGAGTCTTGAGTGCGTGTGCTTGTGTTTCTCTACAGTGATTCTCTTTCTTACGGAATACGGATTGTATTGTTTAGTGTTCATTTGGTCTCATGTGATTGAGTTTCTCTGTACCTGTATAGACTGTTTTTCTTGGATTCCTGCTGCAGTGTTAGTGTGGAGTTTTCTGCGTGTGCCTGTGCTTCTCTGCATTGATTGTTTGTTTACTGTTTGTATACTTTAGTGTTTATATTATGTGCTTGTGTCTCTCTGTGTTTTTTCATAATGCGCTTGTTTTCGCTGCCTTGTTAGTATGACGTCATTTGTTTTCACTTGTGTTATTCTGTAGTGACTATATTACTTACTATACTTTGTTTTTTTCAATGTTTGTTTGTATATCCTCATTTGTTTGTGTTTCTTAGACTGTATGGGTTGTTTTGCGATTGTGTTACACCGTGTTTGCATGACTTCTTTTGCTTGTGTTTCTTTGCTGTACGTGTTGTTATGTTTGTGTTTCCTTGCAGTGATTGCATTGCCTATGGGGTTTTTTTCCTTTGCACCGTTATTATGGATGGCTTCTTGTGCATTGTTGATTCTCGTCATTCTCATGGTACTGAACTAAAAGTTGGACAGCGAGCAATCAGGTTCTCCCCTATATGCTTGGTAGGAATGTTCCTTCGTTCGTGTATCGACTACGTTCAAGATAGGATGAAGTAACTCATCCTCTATTGCTTCGTTATTGTTGTAAAATTTCGTTATACAACTGACATTTAGTTTTCTCATACCAACTTGTGCTATTCGTGCTTCTCTGTTCATTACAATATGATTCATCTTGACGTCTTCTGTCGTGTGGTTACCTGTTTAGTATTTAAAGCATGCAAACTTTAAGACATGAAGACATTCTGGGACGGATCTAACAGGGTAAATTCTGTTACAGCTTTGAGAAGTTCAAAGAAATATCCCAAATGATGAAAGAACACAATGTGAAGGGTTACCAAAAAGAGAAAAATGGTTCTATTTAGTGTTAAAAATTAATTCAGAATTGAGTTCAGGAATGTAAAAATGTTAACTCCCAAATATGTGAAGAAAGTGCTGTAGGATTTTTTTACAACTTTTTCTAAGAATTATGTGAATGCAAAACGATGTTGACATGGAGAGCGGAAGAGAGGAAACAGCGCAGTCGGCAACTAGCGGGGTGGAAAAACTCGGAAATAGTGCGCCCGAGGGTATTCAATTTTTCAACCTTATTGTAAGCCATTTTTCCAGTCAAATAAGCGACTGCGGCTGCGTGACGTGAATGATTTGAAATTTAAAATCTCAAGTACTTACAGTTAGATTTTAGGTGTCTGACTTCATTTTGCTGACTATGATATATATTGACTATAGTAGCTTTTACATTTGGGCCAGCCAGAATGGAGAAATATTTTAAATGAATAGTGATACCTGTTAATATTCTGTGTGAAGACTTGGCATTGACTAGCCAATGAGGAATGAGCAAAAACATCGCGGTGAACCAAAGTCGAATATGATTGGACGACGCCATGATTTCGCTGCAAATGACATTGATGAAAGAAAAATCATGAAGGTATACACTGCCAGAATGAAATCCCAACTAGAACTTCGTCTTTTAATTTATAAAGCCAAGTTCGCTAACAAGTAATTGTAATAACAAATAATAATAATAATAATAATAATAATAATAATAATGATACTGATACTGAAAATGATGATGATGGTAATGATAATATAAATAACAATATTATATATGATAATACAATATCTGTATAAGTTCTCAGTGAATTTGCCTGAATGGAGGGTAGGGCTCTCCCAGGACATTTTTTCTCCATTTAAATGGGCGGAGCCTAAGTCACGTATAGTACCTCACTTAGGCGTGGCGACGTTGAATCATATCAACCGGTTAACGCGGGATAATTCGGCTCATGTAATAGACTTTCACTAATACGTTTGTTTGAATCATGAATTGCTGCTTCGTTAATGAATTCAATCAATCTTTCCAAGATCTTAGCTAATAAGTGCCTTCGGTCTTGCCCAAGGGGCGTTTCCAGTAACAGTTGAAAATTGAACGCAATAAATCGATTCAGATCCCTATTACAGGAGGTACCGGTATATACCGCAATATTGACTTGCGTTCACTAGGTATATCTTGAAACATTTGAGGGCAAAGAAATCACTGTATTTGTATATCGTTTAACATTCTAACTTGACATCTAAGAAAAGTGTATGAAACAAGGAAAACTGGAAGTAATTCATTGTATTTACGAGAGACAGAAAAGATGCAACCTGATTAGATATTGTTAGACATTATAAACTGTAGACATCTAGAACGTTGTTTAAAGCTGCCAATAATGATTTGAACGGAAATTCAGTTTAGTTTGGAGAATTTTATTGGAATACTGTGTGTGACTTAAACAAACCTCTTAGTTTTTCTAGATTTCCCCGAAATCTCGCCAAGCCACTAGTTTCCCGTTCAGGTTCGTGAAGAATCATTTATATTATATTTTTTTTTACAAAACTTACTGAAATCACTGACGAGAAAGTTTTATCCCATTGTACCTCTTAAATATAAACAATCTTCGTTTCAATTTCTCGGTCGAAATATTACCGTAACCCCAATATAAACATGAATCGTTACACTTCGTCGCAACGAATAAGTCACGAAGAATAAGCAACTTACCAGCTAATTCAACGTTGATTAGCACTCGCCAGATATCAGATCCTTAAGATGTCTTATTTGTTTGAGGCAGAAATCAAACTGGTCCAGTCGTCTTAAAGTCGATATCTCGATAAAAGAACGCCAATTTTTCTGTTAAGTGAATGCGTTCAAGTACCAGCAAAAGACAAAGAAATCACCTGGTTACATTCTTAATTTTTCATCGACTGTCTCGAGCATCTCTTGAGATGTTGTGAACAATTTGTTTGAAGTTCGCGTAAAAGTACATTTATTGGCATGTGATTATCCTTGAAGTGGCTTCAGTAGTTCATGTCAGCTAGGCACTAATGACGGATAAGTTAAATGAAGTGTAAATTAATTCTTGGTGAGGTATTTAACATGGGATGGGAGATACTGATTGACTCCCACATCAGTGAAGTTATTTTGAAAGGGTTTCCCCTTCTCCAATCATTGCGGCCTACTTAGCTACATCCCTGGCCAAAAGCTCTGGGACAATCCCTTTAATCTTTAAACATGAGCTGGACATACCTTTTTACATAAAACGGCTTTTCTCCCTCCCCTTGGTCTTGCAATACCGCACGTTTCCGTAAAATTTATCGTCATACTGCACCAATAATAACGCAATACCGAATTACCGCATTACTTCCCCCTTGTAGGACTGTAATTTGCAAATGATGGTACGCCATTATGAAAAGGTAAGAACTGTGGTAGTATTGGATCTAGCTGACCCGAGACCAAAGCTAACCTGGACTGATAGCATTTCGTCGTCGTTACAGATTCTTAAAGCGATTGTAACGTACAATCCTGGCAACAAGACCTTGGTCCATTTCATAAATTATTGCAATGAATTTCTGCCATTCCCAACCCCCTCCCAACAGCCAACGTTGATACCTGGATACGAACATGCGGTATTATGGTATTTTTACTTTTTTCCGAGCGGTATTGCGGTATTTGGACCCACCCCCCCCCCTCCCCCTTCCCCCACTTACATCTCCTTTCTACAAGGACAGAAAACAGAATGTGTAACTAAATTCAAGACTGTCTATCACTTTTAATTATCTCTAGTGTATGTCACTGCCGTGGTCATTGTTCATACTACCTGTTAAATCATCTACCGAACTTATTGCCTGAAGGGATGCAGTGCTAAGCAGTTACAGCTTCGCAGCCTCCCTCCAAATGGCTACATGTTTAAAAAAACGAAACATTTTATTATCGGTTAGTTTTCGGTCTGGAAGATGCGTTTTTTTCGTCCATGTTCATTGCCGCCCGGACGAGTTAGCCACGTGCATTCCAAAGGAATGACGCTGTCTAAATATTTGAAAGCCTTGAAGGCAATTTTCAGATCAGATTATTTCAGATCAGATTATCCTGTTGAGCGTCTCTTCTTGCCTCCGGCACGATTGCCTGCCTTCTTTTCTTGTAAAAAGACAGTACAAAAACCGCCTGCCTCCCATTTGTTGTAATTAAGGCGGACACGGAAAGATATTTCTATACAGTCAACTGACGGAATTGTGGAGATTTTTCGGTTGAGATACGTAGCAGCCTAAATAATCATTAAACACTCATGTTGTTTATAAGATCCAGTCGTGCATAACTCTCGTCATAACAATCGGAAGGTTGAATAAAGACTGTTGTTTATAGACAAATTTAAAACGTCTCAGGTCGCAATGAGAGCTCATCTGATGTCCATTTGTCATTCCCGGCCAGGGGGTTTGGGTATACGATATCTGGAGCTCTTTTAACTCAGGTGTAGGATATGTTTTGTCCCAATTCGGGCATAAAGTATTTTTTTTCCTGGATTTTAGGTATTCAGTGTCAGACATGAATTAAATGTATATATTTTTAAGCCGAAGCGGCTCTTCGAGCAGGGTAGTGATGACTCTATATGTCTCCAATGCGTTGTTCTAAGATATTCACTGAACATGCAGTGTGTGGTAACCATCCATAACTTTCATATCCTATTCCAAAGGGCTCTTTGCGCGCCATTACTCATGCCTGCGGGCATAAAACGTATGAAACGCCGCAAACGTGGCTGCCGGTGATAATGCAAATGTCGGAGCGCTTGGTTCCTGTGTCATGTTTTATTCATCGTAGCAAAGAAGCAAAACCATGTGAGAAGTGATCAATCTACGTTAAAATCGAGTTGAGTGAAACATTGATCGACCTTCGAAAGAGATTTGCGATAAGCGACTACGGTGGTTTGTTAAAAAAGAAGCTATTGAGAAAGGGGCTGGAAAGCTTGACTTCTACTCGGTGTAAAACATAAGACGCCTGATCCTCAGGAATTTCCGAACGGACGACTATATACTGTAAACACAGAAGAGGAATGGCTAATCTATAAAGGAAAGAGTCAGACAAATAACACCTTCCCTGGGGGTCTTTGTTTGCTTGGGTGGATGGCTTCACCCAACCCCCACATAGTGCGTACTCCGTCGTACGATCATTTCCCGCCAAGCGGAAGTACCTGTGCGATATAAGCTAGCAACTGGGAACCTAATGGTACCGCAGGGCGGAGGCGAACGAAATGAGCGGAGTGGTGGTGGGTGCGCACAGGTAGCCATCTCGCGGCACAGCGAGTGAAGCGACCTCCCACATAGCGCTCGGTGCACGACCACACTGTTTCGCGCCAAGTGGTACGACCATTTCCCGCTAAAGTGCTATGCAAATAATGGTCCATTCAAAGGAATACGGCCTATTAGACATTTGAAAATTGTTTTAGGTATATATAGGCCATGGCGGACAATGGCAGTAAGCAGGACATTGAAGAGTTCCTTAAGCGGTATTTTGAGGAGTTGTCGCGGCCGCCTGAACCCCCTTCGGAGGTTGAGGGGGATGAGGTGACGTCAGGCCGTCGCTTCGTTCGTTGGCGGGTGGATCCGGGTATGGAGGAGCCCCTTGCATAGAAATTCATGGATAGGATCCGAGGGAGGGTCACCACAGCTTTCTAAATGCGTCATCACTACGCTTATTGGCTAGAGAACATTCAGTATGGTACTATTATCCAGTATCATACCTTTTCTAAAGGCTCGCCATGGGTGGATCGCTTGGATGAAGCGAAGACGTGGTTGGAGGAGAAGGAGGAGGAACGCCTTACTCTGCAAATTGTCAACCAGCCAAGTACAAACTGAGCTTTCCATTGTTCCTCTAGTGCCAACGTTAAGGCGGTCCTTGACAGTCGACCGTTGTTGGGTACAGGCCCTCTGCCAGACTGGCTTCGCAATTTCACACTCGAGTGTGCTAAGGTAGCGCTGGATAACTACCGCGATAACATGTGCTTCTGGCTTTGTAATGCTGTGCGCCGTGGCTCTCTGCCGCACCGAAGCACCCAGACCGCTCGTGAACTTGCAAGGACTTTCTTTCACCTCTCTAAGGCTCCGAACGACTGCCCCAGGACATCGCTCGATGAATTAGATCGGGTTGAAAGACATCTGAACCAGGGCAAACCTTTCTCAGATTGGTTTGGTATCAGTGTCTACGAGCGATCATCGAATTCCCAGGGGAGCGAGGGTTGAAGCACCGTAGACAGCTTACGAGAGGGCCTGCTATCTAGAGCACAAGGCTTCCCCAGAATCCCTAGGGTGGTTGGAACAGGCGGCCAAGCGGCGGGGGATCCACGTTCACCTCGCGGCATGCGGGCACGGCGACGAGCGCAGGGTAGACGGCACCAGTAGTAGACGGACATGACCCTAACATAAAGGGAGTGTACCAATAGCACGGCTGCTGCTATCACGGGTGCCCCAAGTGCGGCCCCAACGACTTCGAAAGAATCATAAAAAACCAAGAAAAGACACGAGAAGACTGGTATAGAGCGACTGTGGAGCGCACAGAGGCGCTAGGACGTGCTGGTTATCGCGTGGTCGTGATGTGGGCTCACGATACTGCGAAAGTAAGCATTATGCTGCCGACACAGACACACAGCTACCCGCACATGATCTTGTACAATTTCGAAGCGTACGAGTACAAGAATCGGCGGAAGGAGCCCA
Organism: Ricordea florida; assembly: GCA_949710005.1. NCBI lineage: Eukaryota > Metazoa > Cnidaria > Anthozoa > Corallimorpharia > Ricordeidae > Ricordea > Ricordea florida. Next base: position 21,056,418 of record OX453284.1, read on the forward strand.
CAGGCATGCTCACCTTCGAGAACGCACACGTACCAATTTCGGTGAGCGCCGGGGACACCCTTGAACGCAAGCCTACACATATTTGTCAGAGAAACCCCGCAGAACTGATCCACAAGTTCATGGAGGAGCTGGAGAAGCGCTGGGAAGGCATCCGGGAGGATTGGGAAATGGGCTGGAAAGAGGAATGGTGTGATGAGGTGCATGTCGTCGGGCTCAGAGTGGCGAAAAAGGGGAACAAGATCATGTTCCTGCTCACCAAGGGCTTCTGTTTCATAGATTTAATGAAATACCTAGGGCCAGGGACTAGCTATAAGAAGTGGGTGTAAGTCTATGGATGCACAGCCCTAAAATCATGGCTCCTATGCGAGTGGTTCGACACCGGTACCCCGCGAATCTAGAATACCTCGGGCTCCCGGCCTATCCGTCCTGGTACTCAAAACTGAGTGGAAGGCTTGAAAGAGGGTGTTCAAAGAGAAAGGTATGCGCACCTTCGTGGATGTGCTGCGTTATTACAACAACCTCAACGTGGCCCGGGGCTTGGAGGCCTTGGGGAGAAGAGAAGGGGATTGGGACATACTAAAGGATGCAGTGAGTATTCCGGTTGTGAGTCTGTACTATCTGTCTCCGGGGACGGTCGGGAAGGGTGAGGAGCTTTACAGCCTTGGTATAGAGGCGTACGAAAAGTTGAAGGGAACTGTTGTCAGGGACCCAAGCCTCGTATTCACGCAGTATCACGAAGTCGGTGTCACGTAGGTAAGACCGCATCGGATAGTGGAGCCGCGTCTCTGCAAGCGCATCTTTGGTTATGATGCTAACGCTCTCTATCTGTCGAGCATGTTCAGGGATATGCCCTGCAGGAAGGATAAGTTGGTTTCAAGAGATGGGCCCGTTCTTCTAAAGGAAAAAGGTGCCCGTCGAAGTCATGCCGCAGCAAATGCTTCACTACCAGAAGCACACAGGGAGAACCCGCGGGGATGGGAGGAAGCTAGTGGGTGCATTGTCCGCCAAGAAGGTGTTGGTATTCAGTGGTATATCGAGCTCTGGGCAGTGATCTCGGATCTATATCGAACAGTCGATTATAAAGCGAGCAAGATCCTCACCTAGGTCGTGAAGGAGGTAACGGAGACCCCCCATCACGGGGGATGTGGACAAGCGTAAGGCGCGGGTACGGGAAGCTCATCGGGAAGCTCATCGAAGTGCTGGAACGACAGACCAGCGTGATATACACGAAAGACGAGAAGGTAGTCGACAGAGCCTTGCGAAGAGTACCGAACAGCGTATGAGCTGAGACCCGGAAGCCGTGGATCACGATCGGACGCCCGTTACAGATCGGTACAGCTGTGTGCCAGCTGGCGAAGCTGCGGATGCTCGTTTTCTTTTACGACTTCCTCGACAGGTATTTCAAAAGGAAGGATTTCAAGCTGATACAGATGGACACGGATAGCAACTACATGGCGATCAGTGCGAGAAGGTTGGAGGACATCATCAAGCCGGGGTTGTGGGAAGAGTTCGAGGCGCTAAAGAGGGAGTGACTGGCTTGGACAAGTGGTCCAGGGGTGTTCGCACTCCTGGGCTCTTGAAGCGCAAGTGTCAAGGCAGCCGGATGATTGCACTCTGCTCTAAGAGTTACTTCGTCAATGACGCCGACAAGAAGCAGAACGAGATCATGTGTGGCAGCGTTTTAAGTCAGTGTTGGAAGGCAACAAGGATATGGCAACAAACAGAGGCTTCCTTATGAGCGACGGGAGAACACTGACGTACGAGCAGCACCAGCTGGAGCTGAGCGCCTATTACGACAGGAGCTGGGTGTTGTCGGATGGGAGTACGCAACGAGCCAATCGAGTATCATACTTAGTTAACTCCAACCGGAGGAAGAGCGGTATCGGGAGGTACGATCAGCAATTCCTCTCGCAAGTACTACAACACCGGATGACGTGGCTTGATAACAGCCTTCTCGATGTTAAGAACCTCCAAAGACCACACGGGATCCGTGACCCTCCTAGTCACACCCCCTAACTCACCCGCTTGGTAAACATAACGAACGTCCACAAAGGAGGGGAGCCTTTTTCGTCTACAGGCAGGTAGGGAGTCAATGGTGTTGCGTGGAGAGCCTTCCCTCTGATAGCCCCTGCAGGCTTTCTCCCACTCAGTCTGGTGACTTGGTTGTTCAAAGCGGCGACAACATTGGGTAGCCTCTTCCCTCAAGCAGTGGATCGCTGGCCAATCGGGAAAGCGCATTTCCACAGCGTACTGGTACCCGAACAAGCTCTCGGCAAGAGTGCAGTTGAAACGTTCAACGATAGCTTGATCTCTAAGTGGATCTTAGTACGCCCACGTCGGATAGCTGTCTTGTGGTCTCCCATCTCTTTCATAACGAAGTCAACCTGCAGTATTTGAGGCCATGTCAGAGGTCCGCGCCTGTAGATCTTCTGAAAGGCCTTAGCGACTTCAGCAGATTCCTTGGACGTCAGAATCTCGGCTTTCTTGTAGCGGCTGGCCACGTTGACAACGGTCAGTGTCTACTTGAAAATTTTGCGCCCGCATGGCAGTTTGTTATGCGGCATAAAAAGGAGGTCGGCTTGGAGCGCCTTGTTAGGTGTGGATACATCGAACTTTGGACAAGGGATGCGACGCTGTGAGGGGAGCTAGACCTGCCAAGCGGCTTGCTTGTCCAGCCAAGCCCTTGCGGCCCTCTCGGGGACCTTCGCGGCTTCGGCCAGCTTTCTGATTGCTGTGAGGCCTTTCCAGCAGCCCTTAGGGCTGTAGTATATAGGCTTGCTTGGCGTTTTTTCATTGGAGCGTATCTACACACACACACACATACACCCACACGTACGACACGAAAACATGTGCATTAATTTTAACTGCAGTGCAAATTAACGCGATACATTTGCTTGCTCTTGGCCAATCACAATGAAGCAATTTTCTCAGTCACATAATAGGGGTGTTTATTAAAGAGACAGATAATATAACAGATAACCAGTTCTTGCAAGGAAATTTAGTCTAATCATTGCTACTGTAAAATTCACAGGATTTACCACTCTTTGGATCCTGTTTTTGCAAATCTGCCGGAATTTCTACTCTGTGGCTATCTGTCCAGGGAACACATATTTTACAAGCTTAACAGGAATGCAGTAGATTTTGTCATTTCCGTGAATAATGCCTTCTCGAAAGAACACCAATTTGAATGAGACTCGGACGTTTTAGCATTTCTAGGTTCAATCGAACACGATGGTCATGAGGCCACTGTGCATCTAGTAAGAGGTTCTGGTTTTTAAAAGCAGGAAATTTGTAAGGTAGTGAAAACTACTCCCACACCTAACTTCGACTGGAAGTCTTGGAATTGGCCTTTGCCAGGAAGAACAACTCGACAAAAGTGAAACAAGGGAAGGTATACAACTGAAAATGGTATGTACTGGCCACTGGCTCAAAATCGTTTAGACACCATATCCTATCAGCGAGAAAAGTGCCCTAGAATATATATTTTATGACGAGAAAACCAAAACGAAATAATTTGCTGTAACATCTCAAGAAGGTGGGGTCGCACCAAACAGCCCATTTGTATATTATGAAACTATAAGAGAATGTGGTTGACGACGACGAGAGTGATTGTTATATAAAAACTGTCTGTTACATCCAGGATATTGTCGATCCTTTGTTATTCACTACTACGGTAAAAGAGCACGTCATCCCAAGCGAGGCAATAAAAGGGATTGTAAGGAACATGATTTGTTGACAATGAAACTCTTGAACTAGACAAAGAGGAATATTACCTGCTCTTGGCGTCGTTGAACGAATTCAACGTCTCCCAGTGAAACTGATGAACAATCCGTTCAAGAGATCGTTGATCGTTGAACAAGATGACGAATTTTCAATCACCATAAACGCTGGCTGACCACAAAGGAGGCGGAAGAGGACAATGAACAACGAGGTTCTTTTCTACTAGGATCCGTTTAGTTAATTTTCAGATAATTTTAAGTATATAGTATCATACGTTTTACAATTTAGAGGTATATTGGTATCTTGTGGGGAAAAAACGGGTATATTGGTATCGGCCACTACCCCTCTTGGCCGGGCCTGTTTTGTAGACTTTATCTGGCTGTTCATGCACACTCCCTTTATTATCTCAAAGAAAACAAATCATTACCTGAAAGTTGTATTCTTACAGTGTGTCACAGGGAAACTTGCAAAAAGTCATTTCCATCTCTCCAGGTAGAAGTCGAATCTGTGATTTTCCGATTGCTAGCTCGCGATACCATTGAGTTACAGGAAACTTGTGGGAGCTTCCTGATTTTGCATTTGCTTCCAAGTTTCATTCGATAAACCGCGAGTGTTAAATGTTTCAATAAAAGTACGAGAGAATAGATTGCAAATGCTTTCATGGAAACAAGGCGATGAAGTACCAGCTCGCTAGAAATGTGGTATGGTATATGACGATGGGCTTGGGATCAGGGTCATATAATCCTTTATTGTGACAGAAATCTCTATTTTAAAGTATGCGTGAAATAGAAATGAACTTTATGCCTATACCACACCTGTTAAGTGTACGAGCGCCATGAGTTAACTGTGATCATTTTTTGGAGTCAAGGCAGGAGCTGCATGGGCTCCTTACCATGGACAATAACGCAGCAAAAATGCTGAATTCTTAGACAAATGATTTCCATCAAGTCCGGTTAGTTCAGTCGTTAAAGCATGGGACTCTTAATCACAGGGTCATAGCTTTAAGCCCCACATCGGTCGTCTTTGTGCGCTTTATTTTTAATCCAGAGTTGTAAGTTTCGAAATTCTTCGAACTCTTGAGATGTCTTGGGGGCATATCGCACTAACTCCGCACACGAGAACGACAAAAATCGCTTCGAGTTGTGCTACAAACTCAACTGTCTTAACGGGCCAAACGTTGGCGCAGGAAGTCCTCCTGGTAAAAATTAATCGGCTGTCAAGTAACTGTGCACCCTAACGATTCTAGTCTTAACAGGGGCCCGGATACTGGAATGTGAATTTATTTAGCGCTAAAACTCTAGATTAGCTCTGATCGGCTTTCGGGGAAACCAGAGCGAAAGGTTTTACAATCGTTTTAAGTTAAAACTGCTTTCAAGCCGCCACGCGAAAAAGGTAGCAGCACCGTTCCAATAGGAAATAAAACCGTACAGATGGGCTCCTGATCGTAAACTAATGAGGCGCGGCATGTTCCAAATAAGGACTTCTGGTTATCATGACGGATTCCTACTGTATATAGTTCAGGCGATAAATAATAATAATTATAATAATAATAACAACAACGCATAAAAACGCATCTAACATCAGTCTTAATGATAAAGACGCCATTTGGTTAGAAAGTCTTCATTAAACAAAAAAAAAAACATGACTCGCAGCTTATGCGCCTGCGTGGGGATCACGACTGAAACCAACTCAGTACTCCAAAGTTAAATCCACAGCCTAAAGGTAAAAAATTCCCCTGGTTCCATCCCTTTTTTGAGGCCCGTTAAATATCGTCTTCGAACTTAATTTAAATATGACCTGACACAGGAGCAAATCAAAACCATGTCTGGAAACCATATGGTTGTAAGTCTGGCTTATTTACCAAAAAAATTGCTACATAACCGGGCAGTTCTTTCCTTCTTTATACGGGTTTCCGCCCGGGGGAATCCCTTGTAGTAGACAATCGTCCCGAGCATTTTCTAAACAATAGTTCATGATCTCCTCCGCTGACCTCGATACTTTCATTCGCGGCATCTTGGCATGTGTCCGCAAAAGGTCTACAGTCTCTTTGAGAGTGGATTTTTTAGTAGGCATAGTGTTGCAGTTTTGTTTTGAAGACGAAGACATCACAGAATGTTATCCTCTGGAAACAGGACCTACCAAAAGAGAACAAATATAATAAATAATAGAGGGACTCTTTCTTTAACAACTCGCGAGATTGCTGCATTAGCTTTAGTTCGGCGTTGAGTCAACAGAAATTTATTAAGTTTCTGAAGACATTTTAAATTATTTTGAAAAGTGAAAGACGATAGCGGTTGTGTACTCAACTTACGCAGTTCCGAGGGTAAGACCTGAACTAATTCAGGCTGGAACGAGATTCAAACCTGTGACTTTGCGATACCGGTGCAATGCTTTAACCAATTAACTGAACTATCAAGCCAACTGGGAGCTGGTCTTATGGCGAGTTTTTGTATAGAGAATTTCATACTGTTCATATTTCTTGTCTAGTTTGAATGACTTAATTCTTACTTCTGAAATTTTCTTTAAATGGATTCTTCTTTGAACAAAATTTTGAAACGAACGAATTGCGTCTAGTTAGCCCAATGTGGACAGTAGGGCACACAATTTGCATTCAACCCCTTCTAAAATCAATATCTATTTTCGCTACAAACAGTTGTTAAAATATACCGCGTGATATGTTTGTCGTCTGTCAGACATTTCTGACTAGACAGCACGATCAAATATTACAAACTGACACGACGAGCAGCCGAGAGAAAATTCTCGAGTGACAAGAACTGACGTGCATCTTTAAAAGTCAGAAAACGCACCCCCAAGTGAGACAGAAATGACTGATAGCTTGACATCTTGGCTTGAAATTAAAATCAGTCCTCCTGGGAAATATTTCTTGGCCAAAAAAATGGCATTTTCTTCGATGTGTATTTAGCTTTGAAAAATCTCGTTTAGCTGTGACACTTTGCCATACCTGGGATAATGTTTTTCTTTATAATATGGAAGTTGCGTTTTTTAATTGTGTTAAACAAAATTAATATTCTCAGAAATCGAGGTGACAAGCGGCAGAATACTTCTAAAATCATCGAGGTTGGAAAGAATAAATGTTTTAGCATATGTCAATGAAGTAACCTCAGTTACATCAAAGTGACAGTGAAAGGTTATTTCAAAATGCCAAGGTTGCTACGTTGGTACATACTGAATGATTTTAGTCAAAGCAATAATGTAAGCGACTTATTTATCCACCTGAAACAGTTGGAGCCCTACTATTTATTCAGTTGATATCAGCCCTGTCTGACTGTAGGGTCTGTAGAAATTCATATCACTCATAAAAAACTTGTACCAAACTACACCTATCAACACTTGTCAGGCTATCAATGTAAAAGAGGCCAATGTGAAGTCGTTCTCTTTAAGCATAGATCATAGACAAAACGGAAAATGTACCACTGAATTGAACTCAATTTACAACTTGTATATACGAATTTTGACTTCCGAAATTCTAGAAATATTTTTGGCATAAGTTGAAGCGTAACTTCACATCATGGACTAACTGATGCTCGAAATGATGCAAGACAAACATTAGCAAAAAAACTCCAGAGGCTTCGAATAAGCTGATATTTACTGTCGAGAGATGACAGATGTAAGGGTCCATTATGTAACAGCCATATTGAGGTGAAAGCGTTTTGACGTGTTTGAGATTAAGGCCCGTACAGTCGCAAGTTTCTGCGGTACAAGATCTGGGTTCTGTTTCTCGGAAGTCCCTGTAACTTTGCGGGTTTGAGTCTACCGAATGTTTTTGTAAAGTGTATCTTTTAGCGTCCGTTCCAGCCTAAGAGGCAAGTTAACCAAGAATTGTATAACTTAACCTTGAAACCAACAAAATTGTAACTCTGGTCCCAAACATTTAGATCAGCTACGATCACAAAATAGCTTACTAAGCCCGATACGTTACCCGGCCTTTCGAGAAACGGAAATCTGACTCTAAAATACAGTTTTCGCCTCTGAGGTGCTATGCTAGTCCATCGCAGGGTCACCCCGAGTATTACATAACCGTTAGCTATTTATACACAGGATTGCGGGATAAAATGTGGATTCATGTCGTTTTTGTAAGAAAACAACAATGTGCCCGGCCTTGGCCTTTAGCCCCGAAGCCCAACAGACCAACCTGAGGGCATACTACAAGACTTTAATTATTCAACTTCGGAAATGAATGAATTTCACCACAAGGAATCATGTCTGTTATCAGTTTCTACTGTGCGTCTATTTATGTGTGTTTGTCTGTACGTATGTTGAAAATTCTTTGTTTTTGTCTCTTCCTGTTTTTGCCTTATCTCCTTCAAATAGATAGAGGATATCACATGCACGGCCGTGCGGAAGTAAGAAATTTTTTTTTCTACCAGTACTGAAATAGTTTTCAGTACGAGAAGAGAGCGTTGTTATCTCTAAGCGACGATGAAACTTTCTGTAGTGTTATTGCATAAAATGTAGCCGTGTATCGAGTACTAAGTGGTAGCGAATAGATGAAAAACGCCATCCCGCATGCGTGATATCATTTTAACTCTCGAGTGCGCTTGCACAAGGAGCGAGTTGTAGGAGTCGAGCTTAAACTTTAATCGCGTTAATGGGGAAATTAATGCTGCACAGGAGTCCATCAAGAGGAGCCTCTATCTCCAATAATTCCTTGAGTCAATCTTTTCCGAGTGGATTTATTTTTAGAACGACTTTCTCCAGCGAAAAGTATCATGTTCGCGTCGAAGCTTGTAAGTAACCGCCAAAAAAAATGGCGGACGAAGGAGGAAAACTTTATTCCGTCCTTCAAATGTTTTCCTTTCGCCGTGCATCCCTTTTACCAATTTTACGGCCGATAGGATCTGGGTGTCAATAACAATAAAGGAAAGTCATTGAATAACCTTACCAAACATGAAGGGTTGGCATATAGTAGGACATTGCAGTTCTTTCAATGCCGTGGGGAGAAGCAAATTTCGGTTATGTTTATTACTGGCTTATTGTAGTGATCTCTCGCCGCCAATTACCCATGTCATTCCTACGAAAAGTATCGATAATGAAACTTCTTTTAGATGCACTGGCTCCGATGGCCACTATAAAAAAGTGCTAGATCACTTGACTTAAGGAGCACAAGCGCCGAATGCGGAGGCGATGAGCGGAATGGCAAATGCTACAAGCTCCAATGTCAAGGACGTCATGCGAAAGAAACTCTTGCAGAAGAAAACCTTGGGTTCCGCCGAGCCACGGTCTCAGTCTGCTAAAGAGACTTAAGAGGATGGACAGAAGAGGCTTAAGGATCTGAAACGGTCTTTGCCTGTTTAGGTTGTGAGTTAACGTCTCTCACCACAAGCATACAGGCGCGTAGCCAGGATTTTTTTTCAGATACGCCAAATTTGGATATAAATTGTCCGGGCAATGTATCCTCTGATTTTTCCTGTTTTTTTTTCTTTCGTAATTTTTTCCTACAAAATGTCAGGCACGCCATGGCGTATTGGTGTACAGGTAGCTAGCTGCTACGTGTCTGGCAAACGAGCACGTCTGCAAAAACGACCCACTAATCCAAACAAAATTCTTGAGGGAAATCCTTTGTCTCATATTTCAAGAGAATTCATTCCAGTTCTGTTGAAAAAATTATTTGCAAACCCATGGCACAGTAATAGGTACTAAGATGGCCAAAATAGAGAACGAGATCCTCACGACAGAGCCTCACGAAACCGGTTGTATTCTTTTTGTGGAATACAACCAGAGACACAATAGAAGACTTCATTACAAAGGCAAATAACTCTCATATCAAGACCAATTTACGGCTGAAATACATTCTTGGACGCAAAAGTGTATAAAGACGAGACGAAAGATCGCACAAGGTCGGTCTATCCTTGACGTGCAAACACATTCACACTGCACACTACAAAGAGGCGAAGGATTCATACTTAAGGAGAAGACCCGTTAACATTTCATTAACGCTTGGTTATCGAGGGGGGCATTTTCATTTGCAAATTTTGTCCTTTTACCACAGTCGGAAGACGTTCTTTGGCGTGAAACATTCTCTGTTTCAAATTCACTATCAAAAGATATGCAGCATTCGCTCGACGAGACACCAACCGCATCAGAACTCTCGCCCGAAATATTATGTAAGCGTTCTTCCCTCTCCGCCATTTCGAATAAAATGTCCACTGCTTGACGTAATCGATACATCTGTCAAAGCTCTCTTTTGATTGGGTCTTTTTCTCTGAGAGCCCTTAGTATGGGAGATAGAGGCTCTTACTGATGGACTCCTGGCATGCATCGCTTGTTTGACTTTTCTCACACGGAGCGCCGGATTGCATGTCCTTTCAAACGGCTGGACAAGGCCTGCCTGAACTGCGCCCTGAGGTCTGACTGGTGTAAAGGATTTATATAACAGCTACTAAAGTATACAAACAGTGCGTTAGGTAACTTCAGTTATACTTTAAGAATTCTTATTTCTCTATACGATGAGGGATAGTTCGTTATAAGAACTTATCAAAACGACAGACCCGTGGCCCTAGTGTTAAGCCTGGTCTACGCGGTAGATTTTAATGTAACAATTTTTATGTGACAAATATTTTTGATCGTGTAGGTGACACAACAAACTTTTGTAAACAGCTCAAAAGTGTAGAGCGCCAGTTATAACTTTGGACAGCAGCAATATGGACACAGTCAAGGGTTGGGGACCATCAAGAGTGAAGCTATATTGCTACATTTTTATCGACAAGCAAATTTTCTTATAACATAACTTTTCTTTGCCACATAAAAGCTTACAGACCACTTCTCAGCAAATAGCTTTGTCATGGCATTTATTCTAATTTTTAATAGAAACTGATAAATTTGTCTCATTAAAAATCTTAATATAAGAATCAGTTCCTCATCTACACAGATTTACCTCGAATGACGACAGCAGACTTCGTTTAACCTCTATTAGACGTCATAATATTGTTAATGGTAAAAATGGGAGACGAAAATACAACAGAGAGGGACTACAGCGCTAGAAATAAAAATGGAGGGGACGCTGTATGTACCGGTTTTTCTTTTGGGTGGTACAAAGGAGTATTTTTATAGACATGATTCTTTGGGAATACATTGACGAAAAGTGAGAGACGGTTCTGTCTTGCTAATTTTTGATAACTTATATCTGTCTTCCTGACGTATGTTTTTTGAATTACATGCGAAAACATGAAATATTTTGGTAGGCTAAAAGTATGCTTCTTGTTGAGCCCGCCAATGTGCATAGTTTTTTTAGGAACCATCATCTTCGTAGAATTAGAGATGATAACTGAATTACATGTGTCTTCATCTAACTTTCATCTCTGGTTTTAAAATACATGTTTTCAAGAAAACATTTAATATTTTGGCAGGCTAACACAGAATAATATCCCAAAAACATATGCCAGGATTTATAAATCGCAAAATGATGGAAATGTTCATAGAACACACTGAGAAGCAATGAACAGCCACCTTACAGCCGCACAATGAACAAGAAAGAAATATGAAAAAGTTAGATTGATTCATGTTATTATTATCATTTCACCTGCATGACGGAATTGGAAAATGGCATTAATTGATAGTGTCCAAAGCTAAAATCGTGTCGTATTTTACATTATAAACGTTGCTTCTAGTCATAGTTGTATGTACGTCACTAGTCTGACAAGAGGGGAAGGAGGGAGGAATTGGGGCCTATAAGGGACTAGTCATTATTTATCGGGGGAGGGGTGGCTGGTTCAAATAGAGGGTGGGCCACCATTTTTTATGCAGGGCTTAAAGGAGTGGCATTAACACAGATATGCAAACGTTTTTCCAACAAAAATGTTATAAGCTGCATCTGGATGCCATCAACAAATACAGCCTATTAAAATAACTTTATAAAAACAACTTTTATTAACACTTACAAATCAGTTTCATGCATGCCAGAGGACAGGGGGGGGGGAGGGGGTGGATGGCGTTTTTATCTATTCGCTACCACAAAAATCATGTTAAAGTAAAGGGGGGGGGGGTCAGTAAAAATGAAGCATGGCATATTTTACATTGCACCAGCCCCCCCCCCTCTCGATAAATAATAACCCGTCCCTAAGAAACCGAAAAACCGCTCGAAGAATCACCAAAATTATAAAACCTAAAAACCGCGATAGATTTCGAACAAACCCGAAAATCAAATTCGACCCAAAAAGGCCAATAAAGACAAACCAAAAATTTCAATGCCCCTACTGATAAAAGGATCTTTTAGTTTTCGTTGTAGCTTTCAATTTTTGCATGATTCTGTTATTTTGCTTTGTATCAGTTATAATTTACAGAACTAGAAACCGCCCGAAGTGCTGCAAACTTTACGTGAATGTTTTTCTCGAACGTGATTCTCAACCGTAGTCAGCCGAACGAATCACTTTTTAATAAAATGACTGCGTTGATTTCAGGATACACTGGATTATAGAGCTCATTTATTGCGTAATCGAATGGGTAACGTCTTGGGCAAACATATAGATAGACCCATCGCAAAATATAAAGAACATGAAAATCGGCTGACATTCGCCTACAAATAGACTATCTCTTTTTTTGACATTGTTATTCTCAATTTTATCAGAAAAATTATATCGAAGACGATGTGACGAAACGAATCGAACAATTCGTAACAAGATAGTGAATTAAGTGTGCATTTAATGGATTTGAATTTTGTTGTACCGTTTGTTTCCTTCTCCTCGAAGGGAATGAATTTGCATAGGGCCACACTGGCAGTATTATGTAACAACCGACTTTGCATTTTCAAAACACGTGCCAACAAAATATTTATGTTTTAAGCGGTGGATCTACGACTGTGTTTCATTACTATTTTAAAATGTAATTGTTTCCGTCAAAAGAGTACATTAAATTTTAAAATGTACTAACTCGGGTATTTCTATTTAGTAGTTAAATATATGCAATATATTTATATATATTTCAATGTAACTGTTTTCCTCGGCTCACTTAATTTGTGCCGTGTTTAAAAAACGAAGAGACATTCTCCAGACATTTCCTGACACTTGAACATGCAGGAAATGACGTTTTTCCAGTTGTGATATAAGCCAATAGAATGTCTAAAGCCTAATAAACAGAATGTACTGTTTTTCTGTATAATTTGTTTTTTTTTCCAATAGCTGTATGATAACTTCTTCTTTATGAATTAAACCAGATCATGACAATAATGGAGCTGCGATGTTCTTTCCGCTTATCTGTAATTCAGATAACACAGATTCAAATTAGGCAAAACATTTGAGCGTGCTATGTCACCAGAAATGGAGAAACGTGTTTTATAAACTTGTTGTTTGATGAAAAGCCGATAAAACAATGAACAATAGGCGAAAATGTAAAATATCTTGTGCATTTTTAAGGAATAAACACACTGCTTCGTGCTTCGCTGCTCTACTTTCGTCTAAAGCTATGCAATCATTTATACACAGGCACATTGAACAAACAGAAAAGAAAAACCTTATATACATACAAAGTTATTAAAAGAAACCGGTAGCAGTTCAAAGAACCAGACCTCTTAAATTTTGAAAACGATTGAAGCAAGATTGACACCTAGTAAAGCTTAGTTTGTTGACGAAGTTAACAATAGCGTTAAATTTTCTGTTGTGAACTTTGCTCTTCTTCCTGCTCGGTATTTTCCCTTAATTATGTACAACCACACGGAGCTATTTTCAATAGTTCTCCGGTTAGGTTTGGCGTCTTTTCAAAGAAGAAAAACGCTAAATAATTATAGATTCGCCTGAATGTCTAACTTTGGTCGTTTGCCTAGATTTCAAAGTTTTGGCGTGCGCGGTTGTTTCTTTTTCTTAAGGGAATTTATCGCCCTGTGTCTCTTAAGAACATCTTTGAGACGCGATCAGTTTCAAACGGACAAATTGGAACGAATTATGAATTGTTGGATATGCGAAGAGAGATAAGCTTTGATGTTTTAAGGCAGAGCGGCTAATTATGCATTTGCAAGGTTGTCGTTTTGGGATTGAGCTTGAACACCATTTGAGACATTATGCTTTTGTGTTGATCTTCCGTTTTATTTTAGGCACATCCATGTATATCTCCGTACAAATGTACAATGCGGCAAAAATTTAAATCATTTGAATTCGCTTGCCTGATTCAATTGCCCTGGAGACACACGTATACCACAAATGGATTCCACAAAAATCCCACAATTTCTCAGCTAGATAGAAATTAAATAATTGCAAAACAAAAACCAAAAACCAGCAAGACTCTAGAGAAAGGACCACTGTCAAGAGATAACCTACCTTTGACTTTCCACCGAACTGTAATCAGTTACGTATGTTAAAATTTCTTCAGAAATGGTACGTACTACAGAAGGCCTGGCTTTTTCGTCGCTTAACCTCCACGCCGGCAAGGGTATTTTCCTAGTTGTAGTTGAGCCAAAAGTGTTCTGTCCTGGTCTCTTAAAGACCAACCAATAAATTTCAATATGGAAATTCAATCAATACCCTTGTTGTTTTTTCCTTTCGCGGCAAAGACAAAAACACTGACAATGTTCACACAGGTTTTTTCAGTCGATGATTCTAGAAAAACTGAATCACTGGCGGATTTTCGAAAACCATAACGTATCAGTCGATTGGTTCCCGCTGTCTCCGGGTAGCAATTGCGAGCCTTCACTTTTTAATAGAGCCGCACTCGATGTCGAGGTGATTTCCCCAGCTGTAAATTTTGGCTCACTTTTTAGAAAACTCGTTTCGCCTCCAAGGTTGACGAATTGAATATATAAACGTAGCGCTCTTAAAGCCGTTGGTTTTCGTTTTAGTTGTTAATGAAAATAATTCCTTTGAGATTAGTATTCCTACATCCTCAAGAACGTAAAACCATGTTTCTGATCTCGTTCATCAAAGGCATATTAATTTGAAGGTGACTAGAACTGTGCTCGATTTGCATTCGGCGTGTCAGTATTGTGTAAACATCATTGAAAGCACAGCTTGTCTCGACCAGGGGTTCGTAGGATTGGCGGAAACATCTTGATGTAGGGGAAGATTACCGTTAAATACTCAAATTTAACAATATTGACAAGAGAATGCAGAACAACAAATTTTTAAAAAGGGTACAATGAAACTCCACTGAAAAAAAAATCGTCATATGGAATTACAATTTTTTCGCGCTATTTACGTGGCAGATGGTAGTTTCCTTATTTACTTTTATTTATGTAAGCTAATTTTAATTACAAAGATACCGCCGCAATGAGTTTTGACGCCTGTTTTTGGGTGTGCAACGAGCTTAAAGAGACTCTAAAGAGCTCGGAGGATTATGGGAAATTGCACTATTGTCTAAACTGGAGTAACCTTGATTTATAAACTATTTACACCTAAAATCCGGCTGTTGGGTTGTAAATTGAAAGCGTATTTTGGTTCTCCCAAAGAAAACATTTGCGGAGATAAAAGGGCATTTCAAAAGGTAGTCCAAAATCGCTAATGGAATATGTGCCTTCATTTTCTTACCGCTTCCACTTTCACAAGCTTAGATCGCCCGGCTACCAAGCTTGCACGATGGTGGCAGATACCAGTAACTACAGGACCAGTACAGTGGCCTTCGTTCAGAGAGCTTGTCAAATCGTTGCAATAATGCGCGTCCCATTCATTTATCGATTGTTTCATTAACGATTTCCTTTAGCTGGACTATTTCTTGGGCCATTATCTTTCAACTAGTGTGAAACTCATCTTGTCAACGTCGCCAAAAGGAATGTCTATGAAAATTAAATGAACACTCCTGTCGGCACACAAAAAATGTACCCATAGTTCTTCACGCCACGAATTATCCTCATAATCACCCACTACGTTCTCCCTTCTGCCTTCGTAGAATCAGGAGTATGAAGGTAGATCGCGGAAAAAATGTTCGACTCGTCGTTTCGTTATGGCGTTTCATCGTTTCTGCACACCGATACTTCTAGTCGAGTCGGTGATTTCGGGGTTCGACTCGTCGAATTGCCAGTTCGACTCGTCGTTTTATCAAGTCGACTCATCGCCACGTGAGTTCGTCTCGTCATCATGTCAGCTCGATTTGTCGTTTTACGAGTTCGACTCATCACTGACCACATCGGTTCGTCGTCGTTTGTCGTTTTGCCTTTTAAATTTTGTGATCGCGAGATAATAAAAACCACAATTCCGATACAGTTAAATAACGAGGATGCACGATCTAGAAGATACAAGACTCTGTCAAGGTGTGCTACTAGATATGCAAATTCATTTTCACTTTCATGACAATGGTCATTCACTCGATTCAAGATGAATTCTATTCTGTTGCGTAGATGGCTCGTCAAAGAATCCATTTTCAGTTGGGAGAGAGCAAATTATGGAAAAATACCTCATGTATAAGTGCATGGAATCACACCGGACACGGCTGTTGGAGCAAAGGATGCGAGACTCCAGCAGTAAAGATTCCGTTAATATGTTCTCGGAAACTTTTTTCATCCAAATTTCGTTATGTTTGAGTTTTTATAAGTGTCTGTTTATGTGTTTTGTGCGTTGCAGACCCTTCTCATCCATTACTTATGTTATATTAATTGTCAATAGCCTGCGCCACATACTTTTCTCCCCTCAATTCAATACTGAGGACGATTCATGATGAGTTCTTGTGATTTCAAAATGCTATCTCTGAATGTAAGAGGTTTGAGTAACTTTAAGAAACGTCGTTCAATATTTGCATGGTGTAGAAAACAAAATGCAAATATAATCTTTCTTCAAGAAACACACTCTACGCGTGACAAAGAGAAACAATGGAAAGCTGAATGGGGCGCACCTTTAGAACTCGCCCATGGGAGCAGTAATGCAAGAGGTGTTGCGATATTATTATGAAATGGGTTTGATTGTAAAATAAAACAGAAATATGTTGATCCCGCTGGTAGATATATTGGAATTCAAGCATAAATCAATGACGAAAACTTTTATTTATTTAATGTTAACGGTCCAAACAATGATAATCATACCGCACAATTTTATGATCATCTACTTGCCGTCCTTAAAAGAGAAGACCTTGCTTATGAAGATAAAATAATTATTGGAGGGGACTTTAACTGTCCTATGAATCCGATGTTGGATAAACAAGGCGGGATAATAATGACCAGAAAGATGATTGTTGAACGCATCGAAGGACATTCAATTTGCATGATATATGGAGGGTAAAAAACCCAAAGAAAAAAAGTTTTACATGGTGCCAAAAATCTCCATTTATCTTTTGCAGATTAGATTATTGGCTCATTTCAGACACACTCCAGGACTTGATTAAAAATGTAGACATTATTGCAGCCATTAAAACGGACCATTCGGCAATTGTACTTCATTTGCAAGGGTTTGAGGAGACTAAAAAAGGGCTGGGTTTCTGGAAAATGAACACATCGCTTCTGTCAGATGAAATTTTTATTCAAATAATGAAAACGAATCTGGAGATATGGAAAGAAGAAGGGAAAGATTTTTCAGATAAAAGAGTTGCTTGGGATTGGATTAAATATAAGGTTCGCCTTTTTTCAATGCAATACTCAAAAGCGCTAGCAAGAACTAAGAGAGAGAAGGAGGAAAGTTTGCAGAAGAAATTCCAAGCTGCTCAAATACAACTTCAACAAAATCCTTGTGAAGAATTTGAAGAGATTTTGGATAAGTGTAAGACTGAGTTAGAAAAATTTTATGACGAAAAAGCCAATGGCTTAATTGTGCGCTCAAGGGCAAGATGGCATGAACATGGGGAGAAAAGTACAAAGTATTTTTTAAGTCTGGAGAAAACAAATCATACAAGGAAACACATTAGAAAGCTTTGTCTAAGTGGAGTTATTACTACCAGCTATGAAAAAATAATAGACTCCTCTTCGAATTATTATAAAAGTCTGTACAGTAGGAAAATCAATACGGTGCAGCACGACAAAATGGAACATTTTCTCGGTCAAGCTAGCATTCCAAAATTGTCTGAGGAAGAAAGACTAAGTTGTGAAGGACGAATAACTATTGAAGAATGTGTCAAAGCACTGGATACTTTTGAAAATGGAAAGACTTCTGGTAATGACGGTATACCTGCCGAGTTTTACAAAACTTTTTGGAACTCTGTAGGTGAGATTATGACCGATGCCTTTAACTGTTCTTTTGACTCGGGAGAAATGTCAAATTCACAAAAACAAACAATTATCACATTAATTGATAAAAAAGGTAAAGATCGAATGTTTTTGGAAAACTGGAGACCGATTTCATTAGTCAATGTTGACTCCAAGCTTGCTTCTAAGGTCATTGCCAACAGAATAAAAACCGTTCTTCCTCAAATAATCCACCATAATCAATCCGGTTTTATCAAGGGTAGATTTATTGGAGAGGTGGCTCGCTCAATCCTCGAAATTATCGATTACACTGAATCGTTAAAGTTACCTGGTATTCTACTGTTTATAGACTTTGAAAAGGCCTTTGACTCTATTGAATGGGATTTTCTTTATCAATCACTAGAGGCCTTTAATTTTGGTCCGACCCTGATAAGATGGATTAAAACCTTCTACAATAATCTTTCGAGTTGTGTTATAAACAATGGTTTATTTTCGAAACCTTTCAAGTTAGAAAGAGGTGTAAGGCATGGCGACCCTTTGTCACCCTACCTATTTGTTGTATCAATTGAAATTTTGGCTATATCTCTTCGGACAAATGAGCACGTTGAAGGTATAAAAATCGATAATGATGAAATTAAAACACTCCTGTATGCTGATGATATGACTGTTACTCTGGCGAACACCTCTTCTGTAGAAATCTTCATGCAAATCCTGAACGATTTTGAAAAATGCTCTGGTTTAAGGTAGTAGATACCCGCAAAAACGACACAATTTTGTGAAATTTGTTTTAAGGAGTGTTCCATGATAAGTACAAATATTGAACAAAAACTCATAATGGGTCAAAAGTACATTGTTTCAACTACCATTGGAACATATTTCCGCCAAGTGTCATTGCGCACTTCTTGGCATGGAGGGGTGTGTACTTGGGTACCCGCTGTGAGATACCTATAATTTTGGGGCAGGTCAATCTCCTTCAAAATCAGTCTGATCACAGCCAAAATTGGCAAGGAGATACAAAAAGCATTGTAGAATGCAATGATCTACTTTTTATAAAGGTCTGGGGGGGTTATGTTTCCATGGCAACGATCAAAGTTGAAAAATATTTTTTCTTAATGTTGGCATGCTTTTACTGAGCCAAGTTTTAGTCTCATGGCTTCAAAATCCACATCATTGCATTTTACACCTAAAAAAACATAAGGTCAGCAAATTTCATGAAAATTGAACAATTCGTTTTCTCAAACGACCTGCCCCAATACAGCATTATAGTAAAAAACGCTAACTCTTTCTATACATAAAATTTCCACTTTTTTGAGAAACAAAGCCATTTTACGGCATATTAACCAGGTAAAACTCACTAAAATAATCATTAGAAGCATTAGAGAGGGTCTTGACATGCATAAACCTTTATTTTGGAAATGGTCAATTTTTTACAAATCTGCGGGTATCTACTACCTTAAAAATGAATGTTTCAAAAACTAAAGCGATGTGGATTGGGACAATTAGAGAAACCTCTGGGCCTTGAATGGTGTACTGGAGTTAAAACGCTTGGAATTCACTTCTCGTGTGACCAAGGAGAGGTCATAAAACAAAACTTTCATGAAAGATTAAGTGACATTCAAAAAACGATCAACCTATGGAGCTTGAGGGGTTTCATCCTTGTTTGGCAAAGTGACCATTATAAAATCGTTCCTTATACCAAAGCTTTTATATGTTTCTACAATATTGGAAACCCCACAAGAAATTATTAAACAGATGGAGAGGATGGTATATAAATTTTTGTGGAAAGGTCCAGATAAAGTGACTAGACTCTCAGTCATTAACACGCTGAAGAACGGTGGCCTGAATCTTACGGATCTTGAAACCCAAATTAATGCAACAAGGCTGTCTTGGATTTCACGGATACTTGATGAGCGGGTAGGTCCATGGAAGTCGTATTTTACATTTCATTTGAAAAAATATGGAGGGACTCTGCTCTTAAAATGTAATTATGACGTAAGAGATCTCAATTTAAGTTTAAACGGTTTTTATCAGCAGCTACTTGAATGGTGGGCAGATTTTAGAAATACTTTCTCTGATATTTATTATGACCATTATGTAATCTGGAATAATAAAGAGATAAGAATTGATAACAAATCTATTTTTTATAAAAATTATGCAGACTGTGGAATTCTTTATTTAAATGATCTGTTATTTAGTTTGGATAATGTACGCTCTTTTGAATACCTAAAGAATGCGGGACTAGATTCTAACTTTTTGACATGGTCTGCCTTACGGCTGTCTGTGCCTAAAGATAGGCTATCCTCGTTCCCACCGGTGGAATTTGATCCTATGACTTTCAAATATAACGGTACGGAATTCAATACGCACTCAGCGAAATCTAAGCAGTTTTACTCACTGTTGATTGCTAATAAAGCTAAATATCCGAATAGATTCAAAACTCTGTCAGCCGATTTGGAAATTTCAAACCCGTTGCAGGAGGTGTTCTCGATCCCCTATAACGCAGCAGGTGAAACTTATGTGTGGTCTTTTCAGTATAAATTATTAAATAACATTTTGATTACAAATACCAAGTTATTTAAAATTGGGTTAATTGAGTCAGAGAAGTGTTCTTTCTGCGCAATTTACAACGAAGACTTATACCATCTCTTTTATGACTGCTCCTATGCGCGTACCTTTTGGAACAGATTTTGCAATTGGTGGTCTAATATTCGGAGTGAAAATTTTGGGCTTATCCTTAAAAGATGTTATAGTTGGCATTTTAAATAGAAATGATCTGCTAAATTATCTGATAATTTTAGGTAAACTATGTATATGGGAGTGTAGAAGAAACAAAGCAATTCCAAATGATTTGTTTCTACACAAAGTAGAAGCCAAGAAGGAGAGTGAAAGGTTCATTGCCTTAAGAAATAAGAAACTTCAAGATTTTAGGAAAAGATGGGAACTTTTGTTATAATAACTTTTGTTTGTGATATTACGTGGAGAAAGTATGTGGATGGCTCATTCAAAATCTGTACTGTCTATTTTTTTTTGGTATTAACGATGTCATGTCTCAGAATCTAGTTGAAGTATCTGCACTGTGTCTGTGATGTGTTGTGTTGTCTACCTCACTAAAATATATATTATACGTTAAGAGAATAAATTGTAATAGGGGTAGCATTGTTGTTAGTTTGGTAAGAAACTTGATGTATGTAATGTTAGTAATGTACAGTTGCATGTTTTAATAAAAGAAAAAAATAAAAAAAAGTGCATGGAATCACGTAACGCGTCGTGTAATGAAAGTCGAATTATAGCCTTTCTGAGTGGACGAGTCGAAACGACGAAACGACATAACGAAACGACGAAACGACATGACGAAACGACGAAACGACACGACGAAACGACGAAACGACACGACGAAAAGGCAAAACGGCAAACGACGACGAACCGATGTGGTCAGTGATGAGTCGAACTCGTAAAACGACGAATCGAACTGACATGATGACGAGACGAACTCACGTGGCGATGAGTCGACTTGATAAAACGACGAGTCGAACTGGCAATTCGACGAGTCCAACCCCGAAATCACCGACTCGACTAGAAGTATCGGTGTGCAGAAACGATGAAACGCCATAACGAAACGACGAGTCGAACATTTTGTCCACGATCTACCTTCATACAGGAGAGTCAAGGAGGTCGTCGGTTCGATTCCCGCCAAGGGCAAAGAAAAATTTCTTCGTCTCGAGCCGGTTCTTCTTATTTGCAATACTTGGGTTTAAGCTCCGTGGTAATTTCAGGAGGTAATTTGTACCAATAAATTTTATTCTATTTATTTGTTTAAATAATTTCGTCTGGTTTTCTTGGTTAAAATGTAGGCTTACATTCATAACAATGAAATTACAAACGTTGGTTTGGTCACAAGCATCTGCCTGCGGGGAGGTTACAATGTTATAGTGTTGCTGGTGGTATAGGGTTGTTTCTCCTAAAACATTTATAAACAGATTTGTCTCGGGGAACGACTGGGTTTTATTGGGTTCGCACTACACTTATCCATATGTCGGGGGATACATATTAACTTGGTAATCTCTCTACCATGAGGTGAGGCGCTAAGAATTAGCATCATATTTTAAGTTTGTTTGGTTTTGCCAAATTGTCCCATTTATTGAGAGCCAAGGGCAGATGTCAATCGACATAACAACATTAAGCATTTGTCATTATTTACCTTACATTCCCTTTTTAAAGGCGTAAACGGTACTTCTGTTTATGTTTAAGGAGTTTAGTGATTTATCGTTGAGTGCTTAAGCGTGACCCCCCATTATCGCAAAGTTATTGAAGTTGATCGTCTGGTGTTTAAGCCTAATATTGACTGACAATTTTTGATAATTTAAACGAAGTTGCTCTATAGAATTCATTATCCGGGCTGTTTGTCACGACCTTGCATGATTTTGGAGGCAGGGTGATCGCGTTACTTTTGACACGAACTTGAAAGGATTCAATTTTAATTGCTAAAATACAGGATGCAAATAACCAATGAGTGTCTGAAAAATGTGATCATCTCTGTGTGCATAGTTTATCCTAGTGCGTTTTATTGTATGGAATTAGAATTGGAATTATTTATGTACTCGAATCGGAGCAAACTCCCATGTGTTTCAACGCACTTTATTAGTTTATTACAAAAACTCGTCTAGAAAAGCGGTAAAACCTGAGGAAAAGTTACAAATAAACTTATAACTATTAAATCTAACAACAAATATCAAAATTGAAACAACAAAACACTTACAACATGGTGTTTTATGCGTTTTTAACAATGCTCTTCTCGAGTGTGGCGACGGCCATGTTTTTTTCTTTTTCCCGCCACCAATGCATTCTGGCCCGACACAGGTATCCCAAAAGACCATTAAATTTTGTGATCGCGAGATAATAAAAACTACAATTCCGATACACCGGAGGGGTCAAATGTCGAAGCGATCACTGTCCTAATGTCAACTTATCCAGAGTAACTAATTTTCCTTCACGCTCTTCTTGAATTCTGTGTCTGCATCTTCACGCTTGAAATCTGCAGGAACCAGTACAGTTAAACGATGAACACTTCTAGAGACAACAATATCTCTTGCAGCATTGTAGTGTTGAACTTTCTCTCCCACCTTGTAAGACTTGTATCTAACAGTGACTTGTTGTACCTTTTCATCAGCACTTGGGTATACTTCCTTCACTTGTCCCAATCTGTACTCTCCTCGCAGTGTATTCTTGTCTGCGATGATGACTACATCTCTAGGTTGAAGATTGCGTTCCGCTGTATTCCACTTCCTCTGAACTATCAACGTAGGGGCATAAAGCTCCGTCCATTTTTTTCAAAACTCATCAGCTATCGCTTGGACAATGCGATAACGTGTGTTGATGCAGGATCCTTGAGGCTGCCATCCGCATGGGTTGACGGCAGTAGCTCGTCCTAACAAAAAGCTGTTGGGTGTCAATATGTTCAGTTTGGAATCAATACTTGGTAGTGATCCAATTGAACGTTCATTCAGTAGGTTGGATACTTCACTGCACAGCGTTTGGAATTCTGGAACCGATAGACGTTGGTTATGTACAGCAAAATGAATGGCTCGCTTCGCGCTCTTCACAAGGGATTCAACAGCACCTTGATACCAAGGACTGTCTGCTGGTCCAAACACCCAGGTTGTACCCTTGGCTGCACTGTTTCTTTGCAGGCTGTCTGTGTCGATCTTCTCCCAGGCTTCCTCGAGTTCTCGTTCTGCTCCTACCAGCTGTGAGCCTTGGTCGCTGTATATCCTCTCTGGCCAACCTCGAAGACTGGTGAATCTGCTAAGAGCCATGAGAAAGGAACTGGTATCATATCCATACACAGCTTCTATATGGACTGCTCGCATAGTAAGATCAGTGAAGATAACACCATAGGCTTTGCCATTAACTCTTTCATATGAAACTCTTGCCATACAGCGTTGAACATTTGATATTCAGGGATCATACACGACGTAGATTATAGTCCGCATGCGCAATTTCAACATTCCGTTGAAAAATTAAAAATGGCGGACCAAACGAAGCGTGAGAGGCGACCGCCAAAACGGCTTATCAACGATTATCAGGCAGTGTTGTTTAAAAAGAGAAAACTAAAACCTGCCAAAGACAATCAATTGTAAGAAGTCGAAGTTGTAGAGGTGGATAAAAGCAAGAACCGAGTGAAAATCCATTACAAAGGTTTCGGTGTGGAGACGGATGAATGGCGTGACTTGAATGAAAATGCATTTCCTTTAGTAAGACTCGAGAAAGCAGCTATCCCCGAGTATAGTTCTCTTGTAGATAGAATGAACAGCTTTCATAGTCAAGTCTACAGGGAAGTAAAGCGCAAACTATGGTCTGGGCGTCGTGAAGATCCAGATGTAAGAATTGAAGTAAATGTCGATTTTGATGTATTCAGTTCAGGGCTTGCTAAGACCGGAAAGAGGACCCAAGTAAGAGGGAGGGAGGTGTACTCAGTGGCTCATAATCATGATTTAGATGGTATACTTGGATTGAAATGGAATGAGAGAATCTTTAATGAGAATGGTGATTTTGCATATGTGGTAAATGGAACAGTTAAATATTGGATGACTAAAAAAGAGAGATTTTAGAGTTTTAAGTATATTGGAGGAAGGCTTGTATGATCAGAGATTGAAGACTCGCATATGTTGGTGTTTACATTTGTTTGGGGAGATGGCAACAGGACACGGTATCACAGTGTTTTTAATTTTCATGAGACAAAATTTCTGATATTTAATTGATCAATATAACAATCAGCTACACTGTATGGCTACTGCTTGAGTATCCACTTTTGGACTTTGGATTAGAGCGTATTTCAACAATATGTCTATTGGACTCAGTTTTCATCAAACACTAATACACCAACTGTTGTCTGTAACAAGAAAAGTTCTTTGAGCACATTAGCTCCTCTGTGGTTGGTGGATCGAAAATAGTCTTTGGATGCTCTGTCATTAAATGTTTCCATTCCTTGCGGTGTGTAATAGACAATGTTTCTGTATAATTTGAGAAACTCAGGAACATGAGCATTAAGGGCATGCATATATGGGGTGACATCCTTGGCTTGATATATGGCTAGGAAATTATTATACCAGCTCTTAACCTTGCTTTTAAACTGCATAATTTCAGCATCGGAGGGAAAATCAAGTTTTAAATCACCAACAATGTCCATGAAATCAGTCCAAAGGTCTTGAATGTTGTTACTGTTGATGTGATTAGGAAGAAGGGATGAAACTTCAATGTTTTGAAATACTTAGAGTTTGTCTGGGCCTGTTAGATCTCTATATTCTAGTTTTTTGGATTCCTTACCAATATGCCATTGAAAAGAAATGCCCATATTTTGAAGAAATTATTCATAACCTGCCAGATATTTATACTTATCTCTAGAAAATCGATCATTAAATGTCCCTTTCTTCTCAATGCTGTCCCGTCTTCTCAACTCCCTGCTTAATAGTTCAATTAAATTGTCTGAAATCCTTTGGAAAAGATGTAAAGTGTCAATAATAACATCCTGGTCAGTCATCTCATGTTCTTCACTTTGTATGAAAGGAAGTTCTCCTTCCTCGACAAGACTGAAGCTCTCTGACTTACCAGTATCCTCATTATGCACTTAAACTTATGTGGCGACATAACTATACAGACCAAGAAATGATAGAGTTTCGTGACACTGTTCCTTCAATTGTTGCTTTACACGAGACTGATGCTGTCTAGTGTATTGCCCAAATGATTTTTTCCTTGTCGGGCCTCTGGACATTTTCTGGGAATTCATTTGAACCACTTTTCTGGCCAGTCGCTTAAACCGTTTTTTGGAATATTCTTCCCTGTTTCCGGCCTTTTCCAACACACTCTGAAGCTTCTCTTCGAGACGTATTCGTTTAACTGTCTCCTCTGTCACGGCATCCTCAAGTTCCCTTTTCTCCCCTTGCAGTGCTTCGCATTGACTCTTCAATTTAATGACGTCCACTTCATTGTAAAAGACTTTAAATCTATACTTCGGCCCCGTTTTCCACTTATTCACAAGCCTCTTTAAGGTGCTGCCTCCTAATTTGCTTCCCTTTTTGAACGCAGTTTGTATGGTTGATATTTTCTTTTTAAAAACATTTATGATCCTGCTGTTAGTCACGACATCGCCAGCACCCGATTCTTTTAAAATCCTTTTCACGATAGCAGCTATGACAGAATCGGCTCCTTCCCTCTCATAGCTTTATTTCTCCTTAGACAAGCTGTAAATTAGAAAGTTGCGACTAGAGGCACCGACTATAACTAGAGGCACCGAATTAAAGGTTTATTTGGCCAGACAGCCGGCATATTGAATGGGTCAAAACGCGTGATAGGCCTACAATCATTGCCGAGTTTCGGCAAGGTTTACTACACATACAACTTCGCTATCACCCTATACATCACATTGCACTACAACAGTAGAACTAAAAAACTGTTATAAAAAACGTACTGGTTTATTTCATATGTGAACGACGGTAGAGAATCGGCAGAAGATGACTGTTCTGATCCATCCGAAGGCCCTGTAGCTCTACAGCTATGAATGGAACACAGCGCCACCAGTATAAACACGAACCAGTGAGACTTCAAGGCCAAAGAGCCGTGGCTTAATCTTAATGAATATTTATGAAACACACACGAAAATGCGGTAAATTGTGTACTTTTTTCGAATCTCGTGGTAACTAGTTGATCCCAGAATGCATTAGGTTGTTCTAGGCCCATTTTCCTCACCGGGTCCCTCAGGACGGTGTCTAGAGTCTTGCAGAAACAAGTGACCTCCGTGGAAATAACCGCCAAAAGCCGTGGATTTTTTTCAACATTTGAGACCGAAATTTCCAGCTAAACAGGCAGTAAACATGTACGTTTCAGAAAGCGTAGGTAACAAACCATAAATCTTAGTGTGAAAATGACCCCAAACGAAAAACTACGAAAATTACCAATATTTTGAGTGAGCTTACTAGTGGGTGTGGCCATTGGAAATATGATAAGCCTTTTGTTAACAAAGAGTTTCATATGTTGCCCTTCGCCACATACTGTGTAGAGACCGAATGAATGAAGCATCACATGACTGAAAGCTGGAGCAGGTTTGAGTCGGGCATCAGGCCATGGACCCATCTCTTGTTTGGAAAAGGTGGCTTCTCGCAACTTACAGAGTTGGCAATTCTTCTTGACAGAGCTTGCTAGTTTACTGCCATGTGGTACCCAGTAGTACTGTCTGAATCGAGTCAAGGTTGCATCTCTCCCTCTGTGACCTTCACGGTGTGCACGATCCATGAGTAGACGCGTTCCAGGATGGCAGGTAGGTAACAGCTTCTGGAGGGTTGAATCTGCTGACATAACATTATTGTTCCGCAACCGTCTGCCTACCATCCAGAGACCATCTGCGTCAAGCACAGGTCTTAGTGTGTGGTACCGACCATTCGTCTTTTCAACATCATCATCGATAGACTTCTAGTATGTCCTTCACGACAAAGTTTTCAGCTTCTTTCATGTCTTGAGCTGATATGGCACAACTCTTTCCTCCAGCAAACGACTTCTTCTTTGCCGTACCTTGTAGCCTTGCTATGACTCATATGACACGATTTATGTTGCTGAACTTCTCGTAGTCGATGAGTGAGGTATGTGTCTTGACTTCAGTAACAGCAGTGTTGCAGAGCTTCTTCTCTCCAGGTAAAGTATCTTCCCGCTGCAGACCATACTTCAGTCCCCATTCTTCGAACGGCTTATTCAGTACTTCAGGTCCATTCCACCACTGCGAGTCGCTGTCGAGTTCTGCTGGAGATCGTCCACGCGTCAACCAATCAGCTGTGTTGTTCTTCCCTGGTAGCCAAGCCCAGCATGACATATCACCATCTGTTTTGTTAATCATGCTAAGAACTGTTTCAGAGTCGACCAGTTGTAGAACTTTCTCGAACTGGGATCTCATCTTCCTTTCTATCACCCTCCTTCCTCTCTTGGACAGGACAGCTGCATTGAGTTCCATCTGAGGTGTACTGAGCTTGGTCATCGGTGCGATCCGACTTTTGGCCATGATGAGGTGACAGCGATAGCTCTCATCTTCTAGTTGCCATCTAGCGTAGGCTGCGAAACCGTAGGCCATGTCACTTCCATCACTTAGAATGATCAGCCACGGTGAGCCAACAGCTCCTGGAGGTTGGACAGAGCGGTTCAGGTACAACTGTTCCAATTGAAACATGTCTTTGAAGAACTGGATCCATTTGTCACGTAGATGATCAGGCAGGGGATCATCCCAACCCAAGTTCAATAACCACGTTCCTCCTAATGGGTCGTAAATCTTCATAACCTGACCAAGTACAATTGTCTTTGTCAGCACTTCTGGAATGTGCTCAGGGATATCTTCTGGACGCAAATTAGGACTTACATGTTCAGATTTCTTCTTCTTGCTGAAATTCAGGTTCATTGTGTCTTCCATGGGATCCCATCCGATACCAAGAACTCTTAGGTTGTCTTGACTTCCTTTCAGCAATGTCACTTGTTTTTTGCTTGATTCAGTTTCGAGGCGTTCCGCTTGACTTGGCTGAGATTCTAGACTGCTGCGTTGAGAAGGCTTTCCGCTGAACTGCCAGCAGTTTATCTTGAATCCTCCTTTGTCCAAAATTGTTTCCGTCTCTTTGGCGACGCTGAGTGCTTCATGCTTTGAAGGAAATGAGTTGATCAGATCATCTACATAACTTGAATTCTTTACAAGGCTCGCTGCCCGTGGACTTTCATCTTTGAAACATTCTGCAGTCTTGTAGAGCGCCTTTGCGCTTCTGGCTCGAGCAGGTTTGTCACCCGTGTTGACACGTTGTATGACATACATAGGAATCGATGACAATGCTGCTCCAATGGCTTCAATAGCACAGAGTTGAACATCTTCTTGATGTCACCGATGACAGCTGTCTGCTCCTCTCTCCATCTAAGCAGAATTCCCAGTAGATTTTTCATGTAACTGTCTGGACCTTTGGCAAGATAGGAGTTAAGTAAGACTCCTTGGAATACTTGACTTGAGTTAAATACAATCCTAACTGGAGTTGACTGTGACTTAGAGTTCACCACCGCGAGATGAGAGATATAAAACACAGGACCTTTCCAGTTGTCGAATTCTTCACGTGTAAGCTTCCGAGCTACATCACGATTCACCATGTCTTCCATTTGTCGTTGATAAGTCTCTGACCACTGTTTGTCTTTGCTCAGAGTGCGTTCGGTGCTTCTCAGAGTAGAATGTGCTGCGCTGTAGTTGTCAGGCAATGTCGATGGATCTGAGATCCATGGATAGCTTGTTATCCAACACTGTCGTTCTTCATCGTACTCAAAGTTCTCTTGAATTTGTTTCAGTTCCTTTTCTTCTTGAAACGAGTAAGTATGTCCAGTGATTGGGCACCTGCCGCAACGACACCCACCACACTTCGGTGTGGTTTCTGTTCCGAGTTCCTCACCTTTAATGAAGTTTTCAGTGTTAGTGTCAACTTTTGGTTTCTTTTCTTTTGAACTAGTGATATTCACGAAGAGTTCCTGTCGGCTGTCCTCACTTCCTGAAGCATCAACAACTGCAGGATGGAATTCAAAATGATCACGTGTAAGAACATTATTCACATCTGTCTTGATTACAGAATTGTGAACAGTCTTTGCAAGATTTGAATCCAGAACAGTCTTCTCTCTGAGGCTTGGGTGAGTACCTTGAAGACAAACGCCAAACTCTCCGCTCATTACACTGAGGTTCTGTCCACTCTTTGCTTCTTCTTTCTTTGGATGAAGGCCACAGTAATCACATCCTAACAGCACATCCACGTGTGTAGTCTTTCTTTGTAAGCAATTTGCATCAAACTGTGGGAACAGCTCTGGGACAGTGTCAGTGTCTAGTTTATATTCTGGACCAGTTATCTTGTCCATTCCAAAGGCTTTGACGTCTACGTTCTTGCCTGTAACAGTTTGCAGAGGAAACTGATATTTGACAGTGTCATATGTTGTTTCAATGTTATCCATAGTTGTTACAACAAGAGTGTACTTGTTTAGTCTTTTGGCTTTTATCTTATCGGCAGCCTTATGTGTAATGTAGATCGTATTAGAACCACTGTCACAAAAGACTGTAAGTTCCTTATTAGTTCCACTTACTTTAGCTTGTTGAATGGGATACAGAGCAAGGGATGGGCCATTTGATACATGACTAGCTCCTTCAACATGAGAGCTGATTGTTGATTTTGGTGCTTCTTTCTGTTTCTCTGATTTACACAGCAACATGTGGTGTTGTTCACTGCCACATTTAAAGCAGGGCTTCATGTTTGGGCATTTGCTTCTCTTGTGGTCTCCAAAACATAAAAAACAAGCATTGATTTCTTTCAACAGTTCCATTTTACCATCCTTCCCTGTAATTGCTAACTTTTGAAACTCTCTGCAATCTTCAGTAGAATGCTTTACAGCATGTTTTCTGTGGGCTGGATAAGCACATTTGTAGAATTGCTTAGGAGGCTGTTGTGTAGTTGTGACATCTGTGTGATGTGTTCTTGCATTCTTGAAGGCTTCAGTTGTTCTTGGCTTGGATGGTGTTTTTTTCCGTTAGTCGAGTAACAACTTTACGTTCGTGATCCAGGAACTTCATGAAGGAAGCCCAGGGATGCAACTTCTCAGCAGGAGACAAATCATGATACTTTCGAATCCAATCAAGCTTTAAGTGAGTAGGCAAAAGATTACTAACAAAGTCAACGTCACGCATGGTGAGAGTCTTTTCATGAGCTAGTGCTGTCTTGTTGGTGTAGGTGTTCTCAGCAAGTTGTTTCCATACTGCCTTGAATTCTGGCCAGTCTTTTCTCATGCCAGAAAATGTGGGCAAGGGGATTTTCTTCAGCCTTACATCAGATGTAGTGTTAGAAGAAAAGTTCCTGGAGACCAGTGAGCCCAGGAAGCTTGACTGAAGGTTGGTGGATTCATAACAACTGCATGTATGTTTGTATTGCCATTACTTGAAGGAAAGGTCACGCCTGGATTATTGTGACCTGTAGACCATGTTGTAGGTGGTGATTTCCACTGTGCAGGGGGTATCAGTGGAGATGAGGGATAGAGAGTTGTGGGCTCCATTTTATCTTTCATCATACTTGAATGACCAATATTCCCTTGAGGAGTAGTAGTCACATGACTGACAATTGGAATTGGTGTTTGTACACTTGACTGAACACTTGTTTGACCAACATTGTTCCTTTGTGGTGTAGAAAATATTTGACTGAAAGTTGGGTTGTAACTTGAAGGGGGTACATTCGAATGAACACTTGTTTGACCATATCCAAAGTTCCTATGAGAGCTAGACATCACTTGATTCATTGGTTGATCATAACTTGTAGGATATACACTGGGTTGAAGATTTGTCTAACTTACAATGTTCACATGACTACTGGTAGTCATAGTGGTTGATGATTGTATTGGGACATGAGATCCTAAAGTCTGATTGGGAGTTATAGTAGATGACATATCTTGGTTGAAGGGCGTTGAATAATTATGCAGATCTAGAGGCGTTGTAGTTGATTGTGTCTCCTTCAAACATTTATGTATGTCTCTTTTGAGATTACAAACAACTCTCTCCATCTCCCCTACTTGACCACAAATTTCAACGTCCTCACCTTGAAGTAAAGAAATTTTATTCTTCATGCTCCATAATTCATCCATCAGCATATCCAGATCATCCTTATCTTCTTTCATTGTGTCCACAAACTTTGTAGAGACATTCATTTTAACAGAGGAAATTAAATTTTCAAGCTGAATAACTTTTCTTGCTAATATTGACTTCATGCTCAATATTTCAGCATCTCGAACCGATTGAACTCTTGCACTTTTGATATTTACAAACTCTGCCATAGCAGCATCATAAACATCCTTAAACATCCTCCATATTGTTTTACTGTACTCGAATCGAGCGAACTCCCATGAGTTTCAACGTACTTTATTAGTTTATTACAAAAACTCGTCTAGAAAAGCGATAGAACCTGAGGAAAAGTTACTCAAACGTAGTTTTCCTTTTTAGGAATAAATAACGGAGTGATAAATATTTACTTAGAAATACGACTCCCGCAAAACCTCGCGAAGCTAGTTTTTAAAAAAACTCGTAATTGTTTGTTTTTCTGAGGGGTAAAACAACAATTTATGTATTTACTAATTATTATATCATCACATTTTGTACTTTCTCATTTCTTGTAATTATTATCATGATTATTATTATTGTATTATGACCATTATTATTGTTGTTATTATTATTATTATTATTATTATTATTATTATTATCATTATTATTGCTGTTATTGATATTATTATTATTTGGTATTTTTTTATGTTTAACATAATATACTGTTATGTCCTAATCTGGGAAAAGGTATTGTTCCTCTACTACTACAAGCAATGCAGTTTTCTTCTGAATAGGGTTTGTATCAGTTGTGGTACAAATTACTCAACTCTGAACAATACCATTTCTTCTTTTAGGCGTAGAATCTAGTCATGGTTGCCACAGCCACAGGAACTTGAAATTCCCTTACTTTTCCCTGACAAATGTAAAATTTCCCTTACCAACTAAACTAGAAAGTCACAAATTATTCCTGGTAATGGCCTCCAACCTCCCCTCTCAGCCAACCTCTCCACCCATTTATTTCTTCGCTATAGAATCCGCAACGTTTTTTTAATTCACATGTTTTCTATTTACGTAGTTACCAAAACCCAGAACTATCCACAGCGACCCACAACGACCCACAACGATCCACATCGATCGGACTTAATGTGCCTCTGAATGGAGATTCTTTCCCATGAAAAGCTGCATTTGTTGTTTTTTGTCCTGTTACGTTTTTGACAACCTTATGAATGTGCTACCGAACACATGTCTCAACGGTATTCTGGGTGGTTGTGAGTCATTATGTTTTCTCTTGTTTTTCAATTTTTTGAAAAAAATTAAAAGTTACATTTTTGATATTTTTAATATTTTTAATCATTAAAATAATTAACAGAATTGGTTCCAGTCTATAGTCCTTACCCGTTTTCCAGAGGCCCTAGGAACGAGACTGAAGCTATGAAATAGTTGGTATTGGTTTTCTTAGGTGGTTTCGTTGGTTGTTGGATCGTCGTGGATCGTTGTGGGTCGTTCCGGGTTTTAGTAACTGAGATTCTATTTATCCGCATTATGGTCACTATGCTCATTTTGAAAATATATTTTCATTGTGGCACGATGTTGGTGCTGCGTAACTTGTACAGTAGATGCATAAGTTAATAATAAGTGGGAATACCCTATTTATCTAATTTTCAACAGGAAAATAAAAACCCAGTGGAGAGCATTGGTATTTCTCTCGATTGTTCTCCTAATATTATTTGTGGAGAGCAAACTGGATAGCAATAAGGATAGCAAAAAGGAAAAGACCAACTTTCAATATCCATCGCAAGGAGAGACTTATGGAAATTCAGAAGGTAAATAACAACAAATAAAACCCAAACTCGAGAAGACTGATTTTAAACGTTAGCAAAGTAGGGAACAAATGGGTAAAATATTATTTCGCACAGTTTAATTATAAACTGAAGTGTTTTGTTTTCTTTGGAAGGCTTTTGTTACGATAAAACGCCAGAGGCATGCCAGAGAAGCGACCTCTCGTCTTGCTACATCCGCTCACATTCCATGAGTGAAGACTGTAAATTAACATGCCACATGTGTTCTATAGGTAAGAGGAACAGACGTGGTCTCCTTAGGGATAATTGCAACGGGTGAAATTTACCGTCAAAAGCAATTTCGAAATTCCATTTCAAAACGCTGAATTGATGTTCGTTCCTTTTCATCGGTATGCTATCTTGTGTTGTTTAATGCAAAAACTTAAGGAAACATGGATGTGTCTGTTGTGCGGGTAGTTTCGTCTGCAGCGCAGTCTGTTGTAGAGTTTTCTTGCCATTTGTAAACCTCTCCTGACTGAATTCCCTTTTTCGTATTTTGAGATGATAATTTGATGGACCTAACAAGTAAATGCGCCACTATGCTGGAACAGAGCAAGGAAAGCCATTGTATAAAGAAGGAGTGGTTAAATGTCTGTTCGCACACTTGTGGAGGTTGGTGTCTCTTCTGTTTTAACCAGACCCCGAAACATTTACGTTGTGGTTCAATCTTATCCTTGGTTTAAATTTTGTTTTCCTTTGTTTCAAGCTCTTTATCATACATTACCATACCAAAAAAAAAAAACAAACAAACAAAGGAGAATAAAATTTTAACCAAGGAAAATATTGACCTACAACATATATTACTTTGAAATTCTCGGTGCTAATGCACTTACCAGTACTTTCATTACTTAACCCACACGCTTGGAGCAGGGAAAAGGATTAAGCTGATTTAATCACCACCCTGTCGGGCAAAGGAAAGAGTCGAAGACCCCTCAACATTCCATCAATTCCACGTTGGGGTGGGGTGGGGTTTTCAGTGAAAAATGCACAATGATACTGTCAGACTAATCATCTTTTTCAGAAGCTCCTTAACCGCAGGGTAAGTCTCCCATACCGGGTCTGGTGTGTGTTCCTTGAAGGATCTTACACATTAACCTAGTCTTAAAACCGATGTAATATAGACCGGAAATACTCAGCGAAATATATTTTATCGCGAACAGATGTTCTGGTTTTCCATTTCTTTTTTGTTCAGATTATATCTGTTATGATCGGCAGCCTGAGGAGTGCAATCGTGTGACATATTCTTACTGCCCTTGGAACCATACGTATATGTCCAAGAACTGCAAGTTGACCTGTAAAATGTGCTCCCCAGGTAGGACGCAAAGATTAATTTTTGTTGTTTTATACAAAATCTGTTTTGCTCAAATTCATGCCGCTCGAAAGTCTGGCACTAAAGGATTTTTGTGGAATTGGAAATTCAATGGATGCACAGGGCCATCACCAATTAGTAATTGGATTTCAAAGATAGAAAGACGTAAAATGAGAGAGTCTCAAACAATCTTTTATTTTTGATCCACTACATTTCTTTCCTCTTGTCAGGAGATCCCATTATAGATAGTTCAAGCAAATGCGCATCCAGTCTGGAGGGAAATAAAAACACTTTGTGTTCACAGTGGGTATGGAACAAAATTTGTCCACACACGTGTAAAGGTATCCCTGTTGCGATGGCGACATCTCCTGAAGGTCATCCCCTGCCACAACATCAACAGCAACAAGCTGGTGCATTGCTAGCGCAGAAACCACAGCTCTATCCAGGGCAGCGACCACAGCTCCAACCAGGGCAGCAGCCACAGGTACAACCAGGGCAGCAACCACAGGTACAACCTCAGCAGCAACCACAAGTTCAGCCAAGGCAAGAGCCACAGTTCCAGCTATGGCAGCAGCCACAGCTCCAGCCAGGACAGCAGTCACAGGTACAACCAGGGCAGCAACCACAGGTACAACCTCAGCAGCAACCACAAGTTCAGCCAAGGCAAGAGCCACAGTTCCAGCTATGGCAGCAGCCACAGCTCCAGCCAGGACAGCAGTCACAGGTACAACCAGGGCAGCAACCACAGGTACAACCTCAGCAGCAACCACAAGTTCAGCCAAGGCAAGAGCCACAGTTCCAGCCAGGGCAGCTATCTCAGCTCCAGCCAGGACAGCAGCCACAGGTACAGCCACAGCCACAGGTACAGCCTGGGCAGCAACCACAGATACAACCTCAGCAGCAACTGCAGCTCCAGCCAGGGCAACAACCGCAGTTCCAACCAGGACAGCAACCACAAGTACAACCTGGGCAGCAACCACAGCTCCAACCAGGACAGCAACCACCACTCCAGCCACAACCGCAGCTGCAAAGTGGTCTCCAGATGCAGCCAGGGGTACTGATGCAACCATCTCCTCAGCAGCTGCAGTTTCCGTCTCCTGACCGGCCACCCTATGCATTTCACCGTCAGGCTACCACACAGCGTTGGCCTTATGTGAAAGCAGGTGAGACTATTTACCCCGCTCTACTTCCATCTTCCAACAGAGTCAACGATTTATTCACTGATCGGATCCTTTATTCCACATTGTACGGGGCGCAGCTGTTATCCCGTTCCATATCTTTGGCCCAAAAATCAGCAATATTCTACTCCACGACCTACACAAATGTAAAAAACAATGCCTCTAGCTTTAAAAACAAGATACTTGAGGCATGAAGAAGTCGAAAAACGAATTAGAGGTAAAAAAACCCTTGAAGCACACTGAAAACCGATACAGTTGTTAATTATTGATTCAATTCTCTTTCCTTTCGGAGTGACTTTGTATAGTGTAGTGTTGACAAGAACATTTCTATTGTGGGGACAAATTTATTAGAGTTAGTTCATCAAACTAAATTAGTAGCATCAAACTATGACAGAATTACTTCCTTTAGTTGTTGTCTTGCTGAAAATTGGCAGGCTTAGCAGTGACACGTTTGACGGCGTTCTCAATCTAAACCGACTAGAGTAATTGCATTGCACAAGTGAAACTTTAGTCCTGGAACTCAAGTTTATTCCGGTGTTCCTACTGCTTTTCAACGCGTTGTGATTTGATTTTACGGTTTGTTATGAATGTAACTCACTGAGTTTGGTCTTTTGAAACAAGTAGGTCTTTGATAATGTAGAAGGCGTCTTGACAGTGAACTCAGAGGTAGAAATTACCCAACAAACCCAATTAACACTCACTTACCCGGTTCGCATTCCGCAGGTCGAAGCGGACTTTAAAGGATATCGCGTAATGGATTGCCAGGGCTCGGTACATTAAATTCTCTCAATCTGGGTTTCTGAATTCCCGATCGATTTAGGCAATTTTATTTCTTCTAAATTAAGTTACTAAACTGACGCCATTCGATGATGAAAGTTGTTTTCTTTCCCATGAAAAATGTTCGCTTAATTTAGCACAAGCTGCAGCATATTCTGTCTGCAATCCACAAAAGGATATTGATTTGATTAAAATACTTGCATTTTTAATGTTGCACTTAGCATACGCCGGTAGATTCGTTGCTTTTGCCCCCTTGGAAATAACAACAATGGCAAATGCGGCGGCTACATGTGTATGTTGCAATGAAAATGTAATGAAATAAATTTAACATGGAATTTAAATAAGCCAAAACGATAAGAAACAACAAAAAAAAACCAAGACGCCTAGGGGGCGTTTCCGTGGGACGCACTGGCCTGTGAATGGTTACTCTGGTTATTCTTGTTTGAATCATCAATTAAACAACGTATTATTTTTTCCATATTGACACAAACGTACATTTTAGTTTTATCATTTTGAACAATACTATTTGGATGCGTGATCGTATGAGAATACCTTGTGTTTTCAAGTGCTTTAGATTTAAAAATATACTATTAATTGCCAAAGACAGAAAAATCAACATAAAGCTTTCCCAGACAAAAACTTTACAAAAAAACCAACATGTTTGCTGTTTGAGACATAGAACTTTCTATTTTATTGCGTCTGTGCAAAAGACATTCTGTGTTTGTTCGAAGCGATCACTCGGCTGTAAATTGCGATGGCAAAAGGCAGATTAACATTGGCAAATAACATTTACTGTGCTTTAGCGATTACCCTGGTCTCGTATTTACATTTATTCTATGGCTGTGTCTCACAAGGACTGGGAACTACCGAATTCACGAATTAGATTGGCTGAAACCAATATTGAAAGTACTTCGCCGTGAAGGAAGCGTCGCAAACCACTTTTACATTGCCTTTCACATCAATTCTCAGTCAAATTTGACACTTATTATTATTGGTCCAATACGGAACGAACTCCGATTCTTTTGTTCTTACTCATCTTGTGATTGGCAGAAAAACGTTGGGTGGCCCCAGTTTAGTTCGTTACACTGTAAGTTCAAAGTCTGAATCAACAGGCGTACTTTTGTTAATTTGGGTCGGTCCAAATTCCAGTGTAGTTCGGCTCATGAAAAGTACGGCGTCTGAATCGGGCCTTATTCTCTTGTAAATACACGAACACGTCACTCGCGATGCGAGAAACGGAGATAGATAGATGGCTTTATTTTAAAAGAAGTAAACTCATTGCAGTCCCCGGGCCGGCTGATCTATTAATATATGATAACTACTGTAGAAATTGCAAAATATAACCTACGATATAATATTAAAGGAGAACAGTATCAACACCAATAGAACTAATATTTAAGATTACTACTAATAATTAAAACTGTTCGCCATAAGAAATGTGTTTTTAAACCTATTTGTCTAACAAATCGGTAGTTTGAAATATCTCTGGCTACGGGTGCAGTTGTGGAGGTACAGTAGTTTAGTGGTTAGCGTGACGGATTTCTGAGCAAGTGGTTTGGAGTTCGAGCCCTGGTGCTGGCACTGTGTCGTTTCCTTAGACAAGAAACTTTAATCCACACTCTCTCTCTCCACCCAGGTGTATAAATGGGTACCAGTGATATAATGCTGGGGGTGACCCTGCGATGGACTAGCATCCCATCCAGTGGGGAGTAATAATACTCCCAGGTGCTTCACGCTACTGAAACCGAGATAAGCTCCGGCCGTGTGGGCATTTGACTCGTGTGCGCCTTTACTTTTACTTTACTACGGGTGCAATTAGGGACGGACCATTAGAAAAGTGATAGGGGGGTAGGGAAAAAAACAAAAAAAAATTCATGCAAGGGAAAATGCCAAGAAAAAAAATTCATGCAAAGAAGAAGGTAAAAAAAAAAATTCATGCAGAAGGAAGGTCCAATTGTGACTTTTTCACACGTAGTAAAAAAAATTCGTGCAGAGGGGTTCACCTGAAAATAAAAGCTGATGAAAATTCCCCACCCCCCCCCCCCATCACTTTTCTAATGGTCCGTCCCTTAGTGTATGCTTTGCGAGGCGGCAGCAGATCATGAAGCTTGTGGCTTTGGTCCCTTACAATTTGGTCAAATAGAGCATCACTCAAGGCCTGCCTCCTCTCGCACGGTGACGTGATGTCTAAAGCTACTAGAGCCTCTGCATAGGATAAGTCGGGTTTCATTATGCGCAGCGCGCGCTTTTGCAACCTTTCCATTGCATTAGACAGATATTGCGGCAAAGGATGATGGAAAACTGGGCACGCATATTCTTATACGGGGCGTATACATGTCGCATAGAAAAGTAGCATATTATTGGGTGGAACTTTAGCGCGTTTTAGTTGTTTTAGGACGTTCCACCTGAGGTTGTTCGAAACTACCACTCCTAACAGCTTTGCGGACGAAACAACTTCGATTTGCTTATCATTGATATTGATATGATCTATAGTACTTCCTGATCTAGAGAATGATATTCTCAGTTCTTTACATTTAGTTGGAAACCATCAGCTGCAGCTTCGGACTGTCGAACAAGTTCATCTACGCGCAACTGCATGGAGCTAGTCTCGTTCTTCGATACTGATTCGGCAAGGAAAAATAAAAAAAAGTAAAGAACGGCTAAAAAGCGCGCCTTTCTGCAGAACCGTATCGTAGTTAAATGTTGACGTTAGGTGATTTATGAAATAGTTTTCAAGAAAATCGTACCTTATTTTGTGTCAGTGTTATTATTGACAAAAAGTATTTTTAAATACTTATTTTTAATTTTATTTATTTTTAAATACTTATTTTTAAATCACTATTAAAATAGTGATCTTTTGAAAGGGCTGAAGGTGAAAAATAAGAAAAACATGAAAAGAACAACATGAAAAGAAGAAAGAAAATATTAAACTAATATTAACCTAAAATAACTAGCCTTGACGTGAAGAAATGAATGGAACTGTTAATGTTTGAATCCTTATGTTGTGTTATTACATTCAACTGAAGTCTTTCTTTTGGGTTAATCGCGTCAAACTTGATTTGTAGTATAAATCGTAATAGCAATAATAATAATAATAGTGGCTTATTAGATTGAATTTTCATTTGTATATGGCAAGCCAAATGTAGCAATATTCAATTCGTTTAATTTTATATCTAGTTTTGTATTTTGTATTCAACTATGCGTTTAACATTCAACTTATATTCAACATTCAACGCGTTATTCAATATTCAACTTCCCATTCAACATTCAGCTATTCATTTTATATTCAATTCTTCATTCACCCATTCAATTGTCTATTCAACAGTTTCAACTATTTATTCAACATTCAACTATTCATTCAACATTCAACTTTTCATTCAACATTCAACTTTTCATTTAACATTCAACTATTCATTCAACATTCAACTATTCATTCAACATTCAACTTTTCATTTAACATTCAACTATTCATTCAACATTCAACTATTCATTGGAGCAACAAGTGGACAAGTATATATGACGGGATATTTAAGATCCCTGGGATTGAGAGTGTAAAGAAGAAGAGTAAGGGAATGTTAAGCTCGACGGGACCCACAAAACAGGGCTTTGAGGTGGGGAATTCTTGTTTCACGAAGGGTATATCAGGTCCCATGGCCCAATTCATTATGGCACTTAGATGGGCATCATTCTTTAAGGTTTCTTTGTCAGAGGCATTAATATTCGAACTGCTGTTTCGGAGTATACGAAGCAAACGCACCGTTTCATCGACAACAACAATATGCTGCTCCACAATTTCCTCATCCACTATCGCCTGGGAAATCTGGTCAGTTCTTTGAAGCACTGAGTCAAAAAACCTTGGAAGGTCAGACTCCGCATCGAAGTGGAGCTTTGTGTCATCTTCATAAGCTCCTATTTCCGTAGCCGGCATCGCCGCCGATCATCGCCGCCATGTTTTCAAAAAGCAATGATCTGCGTCACTGACCAGAAGTAGTGAGGGCTCAAAAGAGTTGAATGTAAATGAAAAGTTGAATGTTGAATGAATAGTTGAATGTTGAATGAATAGTTGAATGTTAAATGAAAAGTTGAATGTTGAATGAATAGTTGAATGTTGAATGAATAGTTGAATGTTAAATGAAAAGTTGAATGTTGAATGAAAAGTTGAATGTTGAATGAATAGTTGAATGTTGAATAAATAGTTGAAACTGTTGAATAGACAATTGAATGGGTGAATGAAGAATTGAATATAAAATGAATAGTTGAATGTTGAATGGGAAGTTGAATATTGAATAACGCGTTGAATGTTGAATATAAGTTGAATGTTAAACGCATAGTTGAATACAAAATACAAAACTAGATATAAAATTAAACGAATTGAATATTGCTACATTTGGCTTGCCATATTTGTACTATGTCCGTCTTATCCGTGATAAACCCTCTATGAGGCCATCATTTTGAAAAAAAAGATGAAAGAGTAGTTACGTTACGTTATACACCTACCCCCGTATGTCCACTGGTTAATCAATCCATTAAATAAGACATAAATTGTCGATGACGGCACGTTTAATTTAGTCACGTGATTCATGTCTTTTTTTTACCGGTTACCTAAGTGTTGGTCATGCGCGGTTAAGGATGCCTGATGTGACTTGTTGAGTGACAAGTGGCGTGACGGATCATGAGTCTATTGTTATAAACAGTGAGATGGCCAATGATGTGTTAGTTACCTATTTTGTCATTTATGACGTTAGTATAATGGTATTACATTTAAGTCCATTAGTGTTATCGCATTAAGGGATTATCATGTTTAAGACCAAAAGTTATTACATTTAGGACTGTATTACATTTGAGGCCGGTTACTACATTTAGGCCTTCAACAACATCTCTCGGAAACAACTGTAAAGATGGGATTGATGCAATGCATTTTTTTCTTCGAATAAAACTCACTTGCACAAGAATTTCCCAGAATCCCCGGCACTATTCACCTCCTAGGAGCTGGATGGTGTTGAATACCCCAGATGGTAAGCCAATCAGATTGCTCAAAACGTCAAGGTTATTGAGTTGGTATATACTAATAATTGCTATTATTATGATGCAGTAGGTGATGAAAGGCACCACAGAAAACAGTCCGGCTCAGGAAGTCTGGAAAATATTGCAGAAACCAGAGTCTCTAATAAAACGAAACTTAAAGTAAAAGATAACAAGGAATTCAGAGAGGCTCCAGCTAAGGTTGCGAACTATGAAAACTCGAGCAAGATGACAAAAAAGAAGGAGGCAACAAAGGCGAAGACCTCTTATGCACCAAAGACATCACAAGATTTCACTTCAAGGAAGAAGAAGCTAGCGAAGCAAAGTAAAATGGTTAAGAAAGAAGGCTGGTGGAGTCCAGAAGTGAAACCTCTAAAGAAAGGAAACAAGGGCAACGACAAAACTGAGATGCTGACAAACAAAGTAAATGTAAAGTCTTAGATGTAGGGTGTAATATAAAAAATAAAAAACGAAAATAGAAAAAAGGGTTAAAGGCAT
This sequence comes from Ricordea florida, assembly GCA_949710005.1. Classification (NCBI taxonomy): domain Eukaryota; kingdom Metazoa; phylum Cnidaria; class Anthozoa; order Corallimorpharia; family Ricordeidae; genus Ricordea; species Ricordea florida. The sequence goes on from OX453284.1 coordinate 21,098,425, forward strand.
ATGCAGCGCAATGATGAAAAATCGTCCCTAACCTAACAAGAAAGTCAAACTACAGTAAAAACCCGCGTATAAGAACCTAGGTTTTTTCAAGTTAGCCTAAACAGGTTCTTATATAAATGGTATTTAGTGTAAAATTAGGCTAACTAGGTTCTTAATTAGGTTCTTAACTTTTTGTCAAGAAATAAAGTAGAATTTCAGTGGCGGATCCAGGATTTTGTCCAGGGAGGGGTCGTAAAGTTGTTTGAGGTAAATATATTTTGAGAAGGTTTTTTAATTCTCTATTTTAGAGAAGATTATTTTTTGTTTTTTGAAAATAAGAGCCTGTTTTAGCATTTTAGCCTAAAATGGTTCTTATGTGAAGGGTGCTTAAAACTGAAATTTTAGCCTAACAGGTTCTTAAATGTTAGGTTCTTATACGCGGGTTTTTACTGTATTTCTTTGGGAAAATAGAGGAGATATCAGGTTTGAGAAATTTGACTCAAAAAATTTGGGCAGTCACTCTGGGCTGGATTCCTACAGACCTAACTAGCGCTAATCCAGTATTAAACGTTTAACTGAAGTCTCTGTTTAATCCAAGGTTAGCTCTAATCGGCTTTCTAGGAATCCCGCATCATATAAGATATACATATCAGAGAAAAAGTGACCAAGTAAACATTTACATAAATATAATGAGATACTGAGGGCTGCTGATAAAAGTAAACTCTAAAAGAAAGATGCAACAGCTCAAAAATAGCGGCACAACTGAATACACAGGTGAATATGAAACTCTTTACACAAGATCTGAGACACAGACAGAGCTCTGATTCTGAATTTTTGGTGACACGACTATCATAAGACTCAAACAAATGACAAGAAAATACCAGGGAGGTTGAGTTGAAAGAAGAACTGAAGGCTAGAAATCGCAAGTTTAATCATGATAACAAATCAAAATTGTAGAAACAAACTACCACTTGTACCAAAAAACATGAAAATTTGAATTTTACTCCCCACCATTGATGAAAACAATTAAATACCGTAGAAACCGCAGTCGTTTTTGGCAACTGAACCTAAGCCATTTTTGGCCGCCAACTTAGGGGCTTGGCTACCCGGCAAAATTTCACCAAAAAAACATGTGGGTGGGATGCACTGTTTTGGAGGAGTATGTGGATAAAACTCCCCGAAATATGGAATGCTCTTTAAAATTCCAACCCTCTCCAGGAAATGGGTGAATATAGGTATACAACTTTTATCTCGGGGCACCGTGAAAAGAAGTGTTTTGATAGTGATCATTGCCTTAAGTTTCCTTATCCTATAGAATTTCTATTAAAACACCCGTAGTTCGTTATTCAGATTTTAGATATTAATTGCCAATTCAATACCAGGGCCGTAGCTACCTGCACGTGCGTACCCAATACGCTGACAATAACTCTCACTATCATCAGTCAATCTCATCTAGTAACAATTACTGTTAATTGGAGAACATGTAATGTGCTTCAGTTTTCATGCCATTTATGCATCATATTTTGTAAAAGTTATAAAGAAATAGTCCACGCGTTGCTGTTGGTTAATAGTCGTGTTGACATTAGCAAGAGACAATGAGGAAAGAGAGCATAACCCCGTCTGATATGATAAGGGTACAGAATCTATTTTCAGCGCGGGATCTATTTATATCTCGTTCCATGGCTGCGCGGTTTCCCCTTGGCGCATTGAAATTACAACCACGTGATGAGAAGGACATCAACCATTGATCAGTTTAAATAATTTCCTGATGTTAAAATAGATTCTGGCCATAGTATAAGAACCCAGTTTGGAAGATGCGTTCTCTTACCTCATTTTCTCTTGCTTTAATCAAGTCACCTGAAAAAGATTCGGGATCTTGTGGATGGGGGGGGGATTATTTGGAAAATTGTGCGTACCTGGTTACGCTTTTATCAAAGGTAACTTTGATAACTTTTTAGTATGATTGGCTATGAATTTGCTTATATATTGCTTATGTACTACATGATTGGCTACAAAATTTATTACTAACAGTATATCAAAATGAATTTTATTGAGCAACTTTTGAGCAACTTTTGGATTTTTTGAGCAACTTTTGAGCAACTTTTTTGACTTTTTGGAGCAACTTGTGGACAGCCCTACCCTCCCCCCCCCCATGCACACGTATTCGTATTCGTTTAAAGACGCAATTATTTTTCTCCGGTTTCAAAAAAAATTCGCGTCCACACTTATGCGATAAATCAATCTGAAAACGATAACTTTTAAGCGATAACCTGCCTAGGCATCCTTAACCCATGAGAGTTCGCCATTATGAGCCCGGGAAATAATAAATTGGTGCCATCTTTTAATTTTCTTTGCTGTGGGTGTATACTGTGCTGACGTTCTTTAAACTGAAGTCGCAGAAGTTGTAGAAGCCTTGGCGTGCAACCACCAAGTCGTTTCAACCTTCCTTCTCTTGAAACGGAATAGTCAGCCTGAAGGAATAACAAATCTAGATTTGCTTAAAAGCAGGCAATTATGTTTGTAATAAGCCTAAGTAGTAAAGAGAAGAAAGTGAAGCGCCTGTCCGCCATCTTGATAAGTTTATAACAGTGCGCGGAGTGAATTGGAACTGATAGGGTGACGTCAGCACTTTCAAAAGGTTCCGGGTTCGAGCGTCCACACGTACACGTATGGAGGTACATCTATGACAAAATGCAATCTCTGTAACTTAAATAGTTAGTGCCAAATCGTGAATGCATCGAGCCGAAGCTGAATGGTAAGCACCCGTTTCAGGTATCATGTAGATCGTATCGCAAAAAGGCATAATAACGCGTTAAGGCATAACGGAAATAGGAATGACGCGAAAAGGCATAACAAAAATAGACATAACGCGAAAAGGCAAAACGTGAATAGACATAACGCGAAAAGGCATAACGCAAATAGACATCACGCAAATAATCACAACACGAAATAATCAACGGTCATAGGAAGGACCTGGGCATGCACTAAAATCAAACCAAGGGCCTTCGTATCCTTTTTGAGAAGATGGTGTTCGAACGGGCGATACCTTCTTCTTCCACTCAGGTTGTCTTGACTCAATATTTGTGGAGAATTCTTACTGAAGTATTACGCCAGGAGGAAAATGGTTTCTAAAGTGATATTTCCTTTAGACTTGAACAATTATGTCTATTTGCGTTATGCCTTTTCGCGTAGTGCCTGTTTGCGTTATGCTATTTGCGTTATGCCTTTTCGCGGTTATGCATATCTAAAGTGATATTAAGTGATATTTCCTTTAGACTTGAACAATTATGTCTGTTTGCGTTAGGCCTTTTCGCGTTATGCCTATTTGCATTATGCCTATTTGCGTTATGCCTATTTGCGTTATGCCTTTTCGCGGTTATGCCTTTTCGCGTTGTGCCTATTTGTGTGATGACTTTTACTATTATGCCTTTCTGCATTTTGACTATCTGCATGATCCCTGAAACGGGTGTTAACCATTCAAGTGGCACTTCGAAACAAAGATTGAATTGCAATTAACGAGAGTTAGACCGAAACGGTGCTTTTGACAAACTCAATTATAAATTATCAGGGACAGTGCTCTGCATACACATTGAACTTGCTAAAACAGAATAACTGCAATATCCTTGCAATATATGTTTGATTTAGCGCGTTTGGTATAGATTGCTCCTGATAATTTCCCTGCTAACAAAAGGACCGCCCCCGTTTTCCTGGAAGAGTTGTTTTAGCATCTTTAAGATTGCAATCGTTGATTTAATGCAGAGTAAGAACAATAAAATTTGAAGAGGTTCAGTAATTATGATTCTAGAAACTGGAATGCCTTTTACTTGTTTTCTTGTTGAACAGATATCAGACAGTTTGCAATACGCTTTCAATGACCTAAACTGTTTAATTCTTTTAATACAGAAATTCAGAATGCTGACGGTTTTTCTCAATTTAAGTCTAAATTTAAAACTTTTCTCCTTAGCTGACTTCCCTTTATTTTCTTTGTTTGTGTTTTGCGTTTTAACCCAAATGTATTTATAAATTAAATAAGACACGCCTATAATTATAATTTTCAACCTCGTTCCCAGGGCTTTTCCCTAGAAAGAAAAATGGCTGACGGGAAAAGCCCTGGGAACGAGGATGTATAATTTCATAGTTGTATTTGTCTAAGGTGCCTGCATATAGCCCGAATAAGCCCTAATAGGCTTACAGGCAATTTTTTGCCAGGGGGGCGGTGAACTATTTGTCCAAAAATTCTCGCAAGTTGCCCAAATTTTAACGAAACGGTCGAAAAGAAACGAGGGTCATATGATGCACTATCATAGGCCTACATATGAGGTGAAAATATTCTGACATAAGAGCTCATAAAACACGTTAAAAGAAATAGAAAACACAGTAAATCTCTCTTTGAAAACACCCCCCCCCCACACACACACACACACGCATGCAAACTTCTTTAGCTTTGCCCAAATTTCTCTAAGTTGCCCAAATTTTGGGGGGCCTGCAGCCCCTTCCCCCCCCCCCCCCCGTTTTATGTGCAGACTTCACCAAACAACAAATAACGAAAATCAACTTCCGTTTTAAGGGGACATGACCTTATACGATTTGACAGGGGTAGAGTAGGGGGAGTCCCATTGATTGCAGGGGTCGGGAACATCTTGAATTTTAGCGGGAGCTCTTGACCAGTGACAGACCCTCTGATTTTGCTGGATGGGAGCACTCTACAAAGCTTTGAGCGCGATACTTGCACCTCGTGCTTGACAAAGGTCGACAACAGCTTTGGCTACTCAATAGCTGCAGTTAACATCGCTTTTTAATATGAAAAGTGTTCTATTAGAAGCAAACGTATAAAGTAGAATACTGTTTTTTTTATCTATCTTGGTGGTGCTTTGATCGACTAATGGAGGGCAGAACTTTCGTCCTTTGGTGCGAACAGCAGAAAGTTAACTCCACAAGCTTTCGAAGATCATTTCCAACACCAAGACTTTCGATCACCATTTTTGATAGACCATTCCCGCCAAAATGATAACATACAACAACAACCAACAACAACAACCATCTATTTATTTGCCACATCAAAAGAGTTTTACAAAAACAGAACAAGGTGATTAAGTTAGGCAAAAAACTACTCAGAATAGTATACACCAAACCAGCTAGTCGTTTCAACGCATATATTCAGTGCTTACAACGGCTGACCAATCACATGGTACAGCAGTATGGAAGTGAACAACTTCCGGTAACTCCCTCTACCCCTCCTATTGATGGGCCTAGGGATAGGCTTACCCTAGCCCCCACTAACCCCATGCCCCCTCAAAGAGAAAGTGCTATAACGGAAGTTGATTTTAGTTTTTCTGCTTTTCTTTTTTGGTTTGGTTTGGATACAAAACAACAAAACGGGATTATATTTCTTTTTACTGGTTTTAGTTTCCACATGAAACCAAATTACGATAAAACTCAAGTCGGTTTTCGTTTTTCGTTTATTTTATTTGTTTTACTTTTACTTTTACATAAAACGTAAAAGGATAAAACAGAAGTTATTTTCGTTTTCGGTTTTTTCGCTTAAGTTTGTTCATAAAACGAAAAATGATAAAAGAAATGTTGACTTTGGTGTTGACTTTTTGTCTCGGTTTAGAAGTCAAAAGGCGATTATTTTGTCCATTTTTGGAGATTTTGACTTTTTTCTTATGTACATGCATCAGGTCAAGTGGCCGGTTTATTCAGATTTAATAAGACAGTGAGTTTCAGGTAAAATCGGGTTCTGTATTGGTATCATTTAAAATAAAAAAACTGAAAATAAGACTGTAGATATATCTTTTTCTGTTGTTAAAATAGGAAATCAAAAATAATGAGTGGACGAACCGTGCACGGACCGTTATACAATTTCATTTCTTTCCTGTTAATGTTTCATTCAAACTTTTCTATTAATCAATGAGTTACAATTCCTTTAAACAAAATTTATTAGATCTGATTGTTCTTAGACAGTGCAGCTGAACCAACCATCTGAAAGAAAAACACTGATAGAGAATTCGAAATATAACAGGACAAAATCTAGCGGCTGAACTGAAATACTCAACTGAACTGGAACGGCAGAGCTCACGGCTCTTATTCGGATAATTCACATTTGAACGACATGAAAGTCAAAACTAGCTTGACACTGAGAAAATGCGACAATGCTTGAACTTGAACTGCGAACAGTGCACTTTGCTGTAAATGTACAAGATTGTGCACAATGTGACTCTTTCTGAAATGCTCTGAATGCACCTCAATCTAAAAACGCAACAAATTCGTCTATAAACAATGGTTCAGAAAATTGTTGTATTTGCGTTTTATTTAATATTGCTCCTATACGAAGCTACTGTGTTGTGGCAGTCGGAGAAAACACTCATGTACAGTTTAAATTTCAGTAGCGTGCATTTTTGACTATGTTTTAGAGAAAAGCACGTAAAGTCATTTGGTGCTTGAGTACTATATATATTGAGAGAGGTCACACTTTCAACCTATACATTCAAAGCTCTCCATGCAATGCGCCGCTTGTGTAAACTCAGACCAGCCCCAATGAAGATCGTTATCGCAAAACCAGCTTGAATTACCTCCAAGTAATTGAAAGGTTTGGCAAGGGATCATCAGCAATCAGCTTTGAGATGACCAAATGGTGTTTTCCATTGATTCTAGGCTCTCGCAACCCATCGAGAATTTGGCTGTCGATGAATCGCTAGCTTAGGGACGAACCATTAGAAAAGTGATGAGGGGGGGGGGGGGGGAAATTTTCAGCTTGCACGAATTTTTTTTTTTTCGCTCACTGCTTTTTTTTTTCAGGTGAACCCCTCTGCACGAATTTTGTTTACTACGTGTGAAAAAGTCACAATTAGACCTTCCTTCTGCATGAATTTTTTTTACCTTCTTCTTTGCATGAATGTTTTTTTGGCATTTTCCCTTGCATCAATTTTTTTTTGGTTTCCCCCCCCCCCATCACTTTTCTAATGGTCCGTCCCTTAATTAATATAATTGCACACTAAAAAAACCCACCTATGTCTGATAACCCAAATCCCCATTTGTTCAGCAGGAAATATAATAGCTAGAAAATAGTTATGAAATACATTTGGATTAGCCGGTATTCCACTCGTTATGTCAGCCTAGGATCGTCGTCATTTCCTATGTTTGAGTTTCTTTTCTCCAAAACATCGATATTGTTTGATACTAGTTTCTTTATTTCCTTACCCTTTGAGTGTAAAGCTACGGTTCAAGCGGTTGGCAGAGAAACAGCGAGACATGAATTGCATATTCACAGTCATGGGCTCCTGATATTCATTACTTTATCCCTGGTGCGCAGGCTCGCTTGCGGAAAATCCTGGGAAAGAGATCCACTGCTCGCGGTCCCAGGCTCCCTTCGTGGTTAAAATGATTTCAAGTCAATTCGTCCCGCACAGTTTTGGAAACCTAGGAACTGAATAGGTGCATAGGAGTGAAATCAACTTTCAATCTATAGGGCTTTCACGTAAACGTAGAAAGTCAAACAACACTCAATTTCGCGAAACCACCACACATCGTCTGCAGTTTTATTTACGTACATAAAGCCATCTTAATTCAGCTTTTTCAAGTTCGTTAAATTTCCGCGACAGTAGAAATCCACCCTTAAACATTAGATTGTGGTGTCGAAAATGCGTAATTACAGAGTCTGTATGAAAAATCCGGCTTAACCGAGATATCCGGTACCAGTACAGACATTTAACATGTTCTTGAAGTCTACAAATCTAATTCTCTCTGCGCAGAAAAAGCTTGAGTGACAAATAGAATTAAGAAAGGACAACACGGCCGGCACGGGATCGTCAGGCAAAGTTCTTCAGTGACAGTCACCCGGTGGCAATAGTGACAATGAATAGGATCCATTGACACATTCACTTTGTCGCCAATTAACCCTCCATAAAGCTTCCCTTTACTGTCAAAGCAGTAATTGAGTCAGATAGTTTTTTTGTGGTGGCGTAAGAGGCATAACTGAAGTGTAAGATAACAATGACCTCAAGTAATAGGGAGGCATGTTTGAATTAAGCCAGGGGAATAAAAAAAAACGTGGGTTTTAACTTATATTTTTGTTACAATAATTTTTTCTTCAAATGTTTTTCCCGGATGTTAATTAAAAGTTCTATTTCTCGCTGGAGATTTAGTCGGTTTTCAAAAACCTCGATCCCTTCTTAAGTAATCTCTGCTTGTGGCCATTTGGTTACGTGTTAAAAATTCATAACACGCATGTTCAAACGAATAACTTTTCGTTTCGTTTCAGGGATTTGAAGCGGGTTGCGTTTTGACTTCGATAAGTTTGTTTGGTCGCCCAACAAGACAGTATCAGGTAGGTTAGAGAAAGTTATTACTCCGTAACATTCATAGATCACTGAGCATGATCAGGCCAGGAATTAGTCTGATATTACTTTTTTATGGCACGGTAGTGAAATATGCTGTCATTCGCCTTGGAATCTTTACAGACACTTGGTACCACTTTCGCCATACCCATTGGAATCATTGCAAAATTCCGGACTTTGTGTGCGATAGAAGGAGATTTAGAACGATACTAACCTTTGATATTGTATGTGATAGCTTGAAGTAGTTCGAAGCATTTTTGGTGTTCAATTGGAGTCAACAAACGAGTTAACCATTGTAGTAAATTGTAACCGTACCGTCCGGCGGGCTCATTTAAAATGTGTCCCCTTGAATGACTTTTTCTGTGTTGAGGGCCAATCTCCATATTTTTCTCTACAGGGTGACCTTTTTCCTCTTTTAAGCCCTCGTAACCAGCTCTAGATTATTGTCTTTGTCAAGACTCTTTCTACCATGGAAAAGCATGAAAAGAACTCGACTCCGTAGATGTTTGAACTAAGACTGATAAATCTGCCGAGATACTAATTATTTGCAAGTTTTTTTTTGTGGGGGGGAAGGAGGGGGCAATTCTTGTGCTTTTTGGTTCCCGCCAAGAAAAATCACATTAGCCACTATTTAACCTGTCTAGGGCCTTTTGTTTTCAGGGCGCCAAACCCATGGCGAGCTCAGTGCATCCACATTGTAGAAACTTCAAATAGTGTCTACTAAATCCAAATGATGCAAAAACCTAATTGTTTTGCATTGCTTGTCGTGGAGTGGAGTACCTCTAACTCAGACAGTTTCAAAAAGAAGATTTAAATTTACTTAAGGAATTTTATCGAAGGGGTTTAGCAACTGTGCAGCGATATTAGCAAGAACAATGATGCAACATACGTAAATTGATAGGAAATGGAACTTTGCGTATTTGCATATTTGGAGAAATAAGTTATAGAAGTCGATCTTTCCCACCTCTGTGTCATTATTTTCAGTATCAGAGGTTAAGTGCGAAATACCATTTTGCCACGTCCTTCTTACCTTTAACGTTTTAAAGATGACTTTAAGATAATAAATAGATAGGAAAATGATAACCAAAAATACCAAAATCTAACGGTCAACGCAAATGGTCCAGCTGTACGGCAGATCGACTGATATATTTCTGTAACCGCCAGCATCCATATATTCGTTCGTGGATGTCACTAATTCAATTTAGATACAAGGTCTCGTACTTGCCGAGAGGCACTGTATACCCAACGAAAATACCCCATGCACGTCCAGGATTTCTTAAAAAAGAGTCTTGTTAAAAACGGTTATTAAATTATAAGGCTTGATGACGTCGTTATGAGATCACTGGTCTGTGCCGTGGTCATGATCGAGGTTGCCACCCCAAACACCTTAGTTTCTGTAGCAAGTGAAACCGCGTATTATTTTTGTACGTGGACGAAGGGCTGGTATCAGGTGAGATAATAATGTATAGATAGAAGGAAAAAGCTAGCTCATGAATACTGTTGATGACAGAATGAAATTGTTCACTTTAACGAACATTGTTATTTATTTTGGGGTGACGGCAAGTGGTTCTCGAAAGCCAGTAACCTAACGAAACCAATATATCTGTCTAAATATCCCACTATCGAAAACTTCTAACGGGGTCATCTCGTAAATTAGAATTATTTCTGTGACTTCTTATGTCAATGAGGTAAACATTGATAATGTCAAGTTTTATCATACACTGTTGCAAAGATTTCTTTATCTTTGTTTCAGTCAAATAGAAGATATTTGACAAGCAATACAATATTGCGGGTTTTGTCACCAAAATCGTCTGTTCTGTGAGGACCAGAGGATTGAGTGTTTTTTCCGTAATACAATTTGTCTCAATTAACCTGCATTCAATTTAAGAAGACTGCTGTCGTTTTGTAAATCCAAGGTAGTTTAGGAGCAAGACGGGTAAATGTTAACGTTGTCATTCAAACACAGCAATGTGATATATTAGTTTTGTTATGGAATATATTGTTATTCATCGTGGATGGTATAGTTGTTATACAAACCGTTTCTGTTGTCTATCTTTGCATTGCCCATTGGACCATGACGTCATTATGTCCAAGACAAAATTCGTTTTCCAAATCGCTTTAAAAGTACTAATGGACCGACAAGACGTTTAAATCAAATTTGTTCCCCAAATCATCAAAGCAGTAAATATGGTGGTAGATTTTGTCAGTGTTCACCAGGCGTTCTTTTGGCAGGTGGGACGTGATGAGGGCGGTTATTGTGATCACGGTGTTGGCAGTCTTTGGCTCGCTTACTCGGGGCAAACCAGTTGGCAAGACGAAAGCAGCAAAACTAAAGAACCAACCTAAACAAGGTGCGTTCAAATAAAAAACCTTTTGAACATTAGTCTAGTAATCACAAAGAACCATGGAACAGACACTTCAAATTCACGATCGATTGACCGAGAAGGGAGGACAAAAATACAATTCATCCACCCTAAAAAAGCAATTTTAAAGTTCTGCTTAGGACTCAAATCAACAATGTTCTCATTAATTTTAAAAGGTTCAAACTCTTAACGCGTTGAATTAGAGTTCCTCCAAAAAATTGCCAGTGCGCATGACGTCACAATATGGCGGATGGCTTTCCTTTTATGGCAGTAACCGGAAGCAAACATGATGAAAATGGCGAACGTTTAATTTCAAAAAGTAACTACTTTATTTTCACTTATTTCACGAGATTGGGAAAGAAAAAAAACATTTTCCTCGTTGTATGCTGTTCCATCTGTGTGGGGTGGTCATAGAAATCTCGTTTTTAACCCTTTAGTGTGCAGCATCCAGTTTCTCTCAGGGATATCCGTCCATAGTTAAATGGATGATCGGTAATATTGAATGGTGTTGATATTCTTACTTATTCTCCTTACTGGTACTGTATGAAATGCAGTGGAACTACAAAGTAGAATTTGATCATTAGCTCTTAAAGTATTGAAATGCTTACGATGGTTTCTATGGGCTCATTTGTTTATGCCACCCAAAAATTCGTTTGGTTCTTTCGCAGATAGTGTTTGTTTCGATGATGACGTTGCTTTTTGCAAGAAGTGGTCACCTAAAGGCTACTGTCCAAAAAGCCCCTCAGTTATGTCAAAGAAGTGCAAGCTATCTTGCAAAATGTGCTCTCCAGGTAATGCAAATTGATGAATGAGGTTAGGGTTAGCTTCTTAGAACCAAAGAACACATGAACAATAGAAATGCGAGAGGCAGATGACCACGAGCGGACCAGGCGCAAATCCAGGATTTTGGGAGGGGTGTGACAGTTTTCTGTCACATAATTTATAGCCATCTATACACTGAATATAGAGAGTTACACAGTAGACTTTTAATGTATTTTAAGATCAAATATGCCGTGAGGACTTGACTAGTCACCCAATTCATCCTCCCCTGGATCTTTGTCAGGAACTTTTCGATGACTTGGTAAAAGAACATCTTACCTAAACATCAAGAGTAATCTTTGAGTTCCAGTTTGTGATCCAAAAAACTTCGTTGTTTGCGAGGTTTAAGCTGGGAATTCAGGTATCGAAATGGTGGGGTTGTAATGGTTGTTGTAATTTTCAGAGCCTTGGGGGCCTAAATTTATAGAAAATCCCACCTTATTTCCTAATTTGGTCAGTAGAAACTTAAACTGTATTCCACCGAAGAAGAACGAAGATTCATTTAGTCCTAAAGCTTTTTAACGTCAATTTTACTTAATTATTCTTACCTTTACATTAACTACAGTAGCCTAGGCGTCAAAGAATTTTTGAATTTAACTTTGCCTGTTTTTGTTTTTTTTGGAATTATCAGGTGAGTTTGAGCTCGATGACGACAGTCGATGTAACGACTGGCAGAAGTCTATGTTCTGTGAGAAGGCGAATCATCAACCTTACATGTTTAAACACTGTAAGTTTAGCTGCAAAGGATACACGAGACTTCCATTGTTGCCCAAGAAAAAGCTTGGCGATGTCTTTGGGGGCATGGGCCGCCCTATGGGACAGGGAATGTCCGGACAATTTGGACAATATGGTCAACGGCAGCCATACGGTCAGATGGGGCAACAACCATATGGCCAGCAGCAGTACGGACAGCGTCCTCCATACTCGCAACCTGGTTTGCCAGGACAATATAGCCAATACGGACAACAACCGCGGTACGGTCAGCAGCCCATCTACGGACAGCAGCCTCCTTACGGACAACCGCAGCCATACGGTTATCAGCCATCCTATGGGCAACAGCCTCCGATTGCACAACAACCACAATATGCTCAGCAGCCACAATACGGGCAAGCAGGAATGATGCAGCCGCCTGGTCTACAACAACCTTGCGGACAACAACAGGGGCCTATAGATCCTTGTGCCCAACCATGTGGTCCTCAACCACAGCCTTGTGGAGGTATGCAGCCTCCGCAACAGCCTTGCGGGCCACAACAACAACAACCCTGTGGTGGTCAACCCCCTCCTCAGGCGCCTCCTTTACTACCTAGTCCGCCGGGTGTCCCAGCCAAAGAAGAAGAAGAAAAAGAGGAAAAGGAAGAGAAAGGTAAAGAGGAAGAAGAGGAAAAGGAGGAAAAGGAATCAAAAGAGGAATCGGAAAAGAAACCCCCGCCGCCTACCTCTGCAGGCAGGCTACCATTCACTTTTCAGGCCCGTCGTCCAGGTTATCCACAAAATCCACCTTTACCTTATGGTCAGCAGCCACCTTACGGACAGCAGCCACCTTACGGTCAACAACAACCTTATGGTCAGCAACCATATGGACAGCAATCACCTTACGGCCAACAGCAACCCTATGTGCAGTCACCTTATGGACAGTCACCTTATGGACAACAATCACCGTATGGACAACAATCACCGTATGGCCAGCAGCAACCCTATGTGCAGTCACCTTATGGACAACCATCATCATATGGCCAGGCACAGTTTGGCAGGCCATCACAGGTTGCTCAGCCCTTAAAACCTGGTGTAGCTTCCATGCCAGCAGCCGCTCAAATGCCGGCTGTAGCTCCAATGCCAGCAGCAGCTCCAATGCCTGCAGCCGCACCAATGCCCGCAGCTGGACCAATGCCAGCAGCTGCACCGATGGTAGGAGCGGGCGCTGCACCAGTGCCAGGAGCCGGAGCAACAGGTAGAGCTATTTGAAGTGCGTCATATCCTTCTGCAAGACCATATAATTGATATCAAGTGTAATTCGATGTGTCTTTTTTTTCGTTAGCCCCACAAATGGATGCATTGCCGCAAGTGGCAGACCAACCCTATATAATCCAGCATCCAGAGCCCGGAACCGAAGGACCTCTCACAATTAAAAAGGCCGGCGTCTCCGCAAAGTCAGAGAAAGAAGAGCCAAAGAAAGATATCGCTGCAGACGAGGTCGTGGTGGCTTAAATGATGGTCAAGTTATCTTAGGTACTTATTCTAAAATATATTGGGGATGTGGAACGTAATGAAATGCTCTATTTTTGTGAAACAGAAAACAAACTAGACGCTCTAGGGAGCGTGCACTCGGGCTACACCTTATAATATATCTTCGAGCAAACTTGAATGTGTCAGTTCATGTTAAGAGTTTGTATTACATGGCTGGATCCGCGACGGCGAAAAAAACCTACCAGACTGTATATCGCACCTGCAGTTCTTGTCGACGGCGTCGTGTTTCAACTGAGCGATTTAATCAGAAAGATTTCTAAAGTTCTACAGAAATTTCAGTGATAAGATTCGGCTTGTAGATGAGATTTTTTCGAAAAATAAGACATTCGGTAAACTGGTAACTTGTTAAACCCACTCAACGGTTCGGCTTGAAGTCGACAATGACTAAGATACACATAAATTTGTTTCCTTTAATAAGTCATTGACATTTATGCGTGTGGTGGCTTTAAAAAGAGCCGGCTGATAAAAGTTTATCACTTTCTGCTCCTTCAGTCTTGGCTCTGCCCTGGCTGATGTGAATTAATTTATGTTTACTTATTGGATCAATGTTAACCAATCAGCTTCCTTGGTTCTCATGATAGAAAGACAATGGTGCTTTCCATTCACCAAACATTTTCGGTTTGAATTTTCTGAAATTTCGGTCTCAAATGGAACGGGCTTATCCTCGGTCGTCACGTGGTCAATTTTTGCCCCAGGCTTCTTGACGCCGCTTATCGTGTGTGTTCAAAATGGCGGGTGTTTCAAAAATTTACGCAGCAACCGATTGCGATGATTCCGATTTCATTTTCAATTCGCTCTTGTTCGACGATGAAAACGAAATACCCTTACTGGCTGCAGTTTTGTGCTTCATGCGGAGAAGTCGGACCCGTATAAACGGCTTCATGCAAGAAACGGTTCCTTCGTATTCGCAGTCGGAATTTTGTTTTCTTTTCTTCCAGAGTAAAACATGCACGCGAGGAAACTGGAGAACAGTCCGACTGGAAGCTCTTGAATGGAACGCGAAAATACTGAAATTTCCTTTTTTCGGGAACACTGAAAAGGTTGTCTTAAATTTTCGAAAATCTTTTCGGAAAAGATCTGTTCCATTCGATTCCCACCCGAAATTTTCGAAAATTTGGAAAACGCCCCTATGACACTTGATGCCATTCAGCGTGATCTCAAGTTATCGAAAGCGGAACAACAACAGGAACGGAAGATTAACCAAGATTTGGCCTGCTCTTTGATCTGCGAACCACTCCTACCGACCGCTATCATGCTATATATGCTTGGGAGTAAAAACGTCCATCGTTTTGTTTCCGGCGACGAGAACGGTAGACCCTGAAATTAAACAAGGCAAATTAAATTACTTATAGCAGTCGTCACGGCGCGTTTTGCTAGGCAGGCCAAAACAAAACTTCTAAATAAGAAGCCGATCAGCATTATTTTGGTTTTTTATCAGCTAATATGAGCAATATTTAACGTCCTGGTCCACACAGCTATTCACGCCCGAAACCCCTCCGGTGCTAGAACTAAATCGAAAGTGTAAACATACTGCCAACTTGCAGTACATATAAATATCGCGTACTTATATCAGATCACATAGGGTGAAATGTACTACGTATCCCTGGTTCAAATTGTCATTTTCATTTCTTTGATGTCTGTTTTTTGTCGGCGAAAGCGGTACACACGACGACCTGCAGCCGCCGCAAACACGAGAGTAGCAACGCAATCAATGTTTCCCAAAAATTATCACGGGAGTTCGTCAAAGCTAGGCGGAGCAGACACAACTGGATCTTTAAGCCATTAAACGTAAACGATCATATCATTCGATATTGTAGCATGCGGCTCAACTTAAAATAAAAAGAAACAATAGTCAAACAACAGAAAGGATTCGACTGTAGCAATAGGATCTTAAAGGCGCGCGTACCTACGCCAAACACCGATGCATTCGAATCCTTCTCTCAATTCGATAAATCTATATCCAACAGGATTACCAAAGGATTTACCAGTTGGTTTCAATGTTGTATATAACAGCACAGTTTGTAAACTATTAGATCACTTTGAACTGGCCGACATCCACGTTCCATGTAACGTTTACCTACCGCGATGGATGTACTGATCGTTTGCTGTTGAGGTCCATTATTCGTCGTTTTTAAGACTTGATATGTTCACTTTTCACCGCTTGTGTTGTTCATCGAATTAACGTTCCATCCTCCAGCTCCATATGGGCATATTTTGCTCAGGTAACAAATAAAAGAAGCATTCTTTATGACGCGCCGAAACGGACAAAAATACTTCCTTGATATACATAAGTCTTCTTATATATATAATACTTGTTTCATATACACATAACTCAGTGTACAAATATCCAACTTGTTTCCAAATAAACACAACATCTTGTAAATATATAAAACCTCCTTTGAATATTTATAAAACTTGAGGCACACATACAAAACTCGTATCAAGTATTTGACTTGATTCACACAAATAGGACTTGTCGTACTTGTCGTACATACAGCACTTGAAAGCTCGGAGCGCCGCAAATTCAAAACTTCTTATCGATTAGATTACTGCAAATCGATAGTACATGTAGTTTCCAGGCCGCTCAAAACAACGTTTGCCGCCAAATCAACATGGCAGACGAAGGCGGCTGTCAAGGAGGACCTGCTGAAGACGTTTTCCAAGACTTGCTGTCCTTTTGGCGATCGCAGTCGGCTTCATCATCAACCAACAGTCAAGTTTCGGCGCCGGCAACTCTTACCCCAGCACATTTTCCAGCCCGTTTCAACAGAAATCCCGCGCAAACAAGCACATCTCGTTTGCGTGTCGACGATGCGTTGTCGACTGCTTTCCGGTCATCCGGTAATTCGAACAGAAAAAGAAATTATGACATACAAGCAGGAGCTAAAGAGGTACTTCTGAAGGACGTGGCTTTGATAATCAGTCCTGACATGATTAACGTGCCAAAAGGGAAACTGAGAGAACGCCTACACGCTAAGGGGTATGCTCAATATGCAACCGAGTTTCGACCTGATTGGTCAGAAAGAAAACTGCGCTGTTCACTAGAATCTATTTTCCAGGAAACGTTGTTGGAAACAGCACCGCCTTAGTAAGGAAGAAGTATTTTCTTTACCAGTCACTCGTTTACAGCAAGTTGTGTGGTGTCAATGCATTTTTGGGGACCGATCTTTTATTACGTCACAGGAGGGGATGATTTTGGAGGGGGGTACAGTTTTTAAACAAGAACCTTTTGAGTGGGTGGGGGGAGTAAAATTTTCACTAGTAGGTCCAGTAAGAAACGTGAGGGTGTCACATTTTATGACACAGCAACGGCAGCATTATTAGAATAAGATGAAAGAGGGGTATAACTTTTATCTAACAAAATTTAGGAGTGGGACTGAGTTTTGAAAGACTTCACTTTCTTGAAAGCCACCGCCGCCCCTACCCCCTCCCCCTCTTGGAGTGTAATAAACGATCCGTGCCTTAATATTTTTTTTTATTGAAACATTTCAGGTTAAGTTAGCCCTAAGAGTTACTGTGCTCATCGAGAGGGCTCACTTCGAAATGACATTACATTAGGTTGGGTCAGAAATGGCAAAAGAAAAGCAAATGCATAAAGCACCAACACATACAAAAGATGAAAAGAAGTGCCGACAGGTGGAAACACACACGTTGCTCTGAAATCTCATTCATGCACTTACAATAAGGACTGGACATGAAAAAACAAGTTGCTATTCTGTATTCTGGGCGACAAAAATTGCATACCAAACAGAAAAGCCGAATTCAATTGTGATTCACACATGGTTGTCCACTTGTTGACAAATAAGCAAGCAGCAAAGGAAAGCAGTTTTGTTTTGAGGGCAGAGCAGCTTATTAATTATGCATACCACAAGTTTGAGTGTGAAAACTTAGAACTCCTTTGCTGCATTCTAAATTAACCATGTGCACACATACTGCATCCATAATCTAGTGAATGTATGACATCACTTTCTCCTTACTCCAAGAGTCTAAGAATTTGAAGTTAGTAATGGCAGACCATGAAAAAGGAGAATTTCAGTTACAACAAACAACTCTTTTGCAAATTAAGGTGTAAATTTTTGGCATATGAGTTCTTGGCAAACTTACTTTCCAAATTCAAAGAAAGAGGAGAAGTGATTCTTGATCATAGTGGCACTTTAACAGCAACTTCACATGTTGACATTTAGCATGCTTGGTTAGCAGTGGTCTACAAAGGTACAGGTACTTTGGATCACATAATGTTGTTCATTCTGTCTTTGAGAACCAAAATATGAGATTTCTGTCTTGTTCATTGTAATTATACAACTACTAATACTTGTGCGAAGATAGATGTTTCAATATTCAGCAAAAACATTGACTTAAGTATGTTACAAATCTCCACCAAATTAATTTATGATGCCTATCAATGTCCTATTAAGGACACAAAAGAAAATAACACTGTGTAAGCCAAATTGATATGGAAACTCAAAAGTTTCAATTTTGGCTGACGTCCTGATATTCTGTCCACATGATTGAAAGATGGTGGTAGTTACAGTAAATGGACAATTGATGAGACGATACTTGATGAATGTAACTCATGAAAATGGAAAATTTCACAGTCTGCTTGCTCGAAACTAGGCCAATGGGACGAGTAGTAAAGACCTAATACATCTGTCGTTAATTAACCCTAAACTACAAATAATGCATTTCTAGTTTTCTCATTGGTTCACTGGATAAGGTGAGGTAAGGAAAGTGACTTTATTTTATGAGGGTGGACACTTGACAGTACACCAGTTACTGATGTTAGCAGCCATTATACCTGTTTGAATTTATGTGAGAAAAATGAACAAAGCTCGATAGTTAAATAAGACAATTACATTCCATCTGCCCTTGATGGTTAGGGTACCTAGGTGTGATCAACCTCAGTGCCTATTTACCTCGTAAACACACGCATCAATTACAAGTTGTGGTACGTTAATACTGTACTGAGGGCAGAGAAACGACAGTGTTTTTTAGCGGAGCTCCACAACGGCTCGAAGAGCCGCAGAGCGGAGCCCCATAACTACCGCGCGAGGATAGAAATTGAGAAAACCATGCGTTTGAGTTTTCATGGTCATCGTGGCTAGCGGCATGGCTCGCGGGAGCGTGCGCCTAGCGACGACGACGACGACGACGACGACGACGCTGCCCCAACATGGCGGCCATAGTCATCCGGGATATTTAGAAGGTCTTAAACCGAAACGAGGCTTTGTTTTTCGCGCGCTTTTCGCGGCTTGCCGCGGCTACACAACCTACAGCCAGCAGTCTACAGCAGCCTACAATGTTTTACTGAAGAAACCGATTATTCATAGCGGGTTTGGAGGAAAAAATTTCTTCCTACAAGTTTTCAAGCGTTTTTGGAGGGACATAAGCATAAAGCTGAGTTCTTCCTACAAGTTTTCAAGCATTTTTGGAGGGACATAAGCATAAAGCTGAGTGTCTATTTTTCATTTGTTAAAGAGCTGCCTAGCTGCTTTTGGTGTTGCTTTAAAACTATTATAATTTTGCTGACCAGGTAATGGTTCTTCCGTTGAGTCGCGAGCTAGATGTTTTTTTTTTGACGATTTATTTCAGCTATCGAATCTTCTTTAAGTAGTTGCGTACACCAGGTGTATTTAATAACTTTAGTGACAGCATTTTCAATGTGTGAGGGTCTGTGTGAGGAGCTCCGCTTTTAGGCTTGCCTAAATCTATTTAATAATGTGTAATGTTTAACTCTCTGCCTTATTATGGGATTGGCTGGGGAACGAAAGAGGACTCCTGTAATAACAATAAATATTCTAATTTGTATCAATAGTCTGGTGACTCACCAGACAGCATTCGGAGTGCTCACGCTATCTACACGTCTCTCTATGGCTCTTAAGCGACGGAGTTCCCTGCTGATATGATCTACTCTGTGTATTGAGTATCTCAAGCGGTTTCTTTGAATCATAATTCGTCTACCACGCAGAGCTCCAAGAATCATTCTTTCACCCGAGTTTGGAGAAATTGATGGAATTTCACGAACGGCGTCATCGGGAATATTACTGAATTTATCTCTTCCAAATGGCTGTCCGACTTCTTGTCGATGCCGTCTTAGTGTGCACTCTGAAATCGAAAGAAACTGCACAGTTTTAAACCATTTAAAGCCTGCACTTCGAAGAGACCAAATTTCTCCGAAAGAGAGCTCTAACTTTGGTCTAGTAGTAGTAGTAGTAGTAGTAGTAGTAGTAGTAGTAGTAGTAGTAGTAGTAGTAGTAGTAGTAGTAGTAGTAGTAGTAGTAGTAGTAGTAGTAGTAAACTTTATTTAAGTGTCAAAAACCCTTGTCTACCATGCATTTGTACTTGTTCGAGGAGCTCTAGCTGGTAAATCTTCACTTCTCATTTCTTAAACGAGGAGACGACCTTCAAAATGTTGTCCATGATTTCCGAAGATAGAATCACTCTATATTTTATTCTATTGAACGAGAATGGGACACTCAAACAAAATTAATATCCAATCAGTTTTCAAGGTTTATTTAAATACATTTAAATCAAATTGAAAAAAAAGTCAGACTTAAAACTAATTGTTTGGTAAATTTGGATGAATAAACCTGCTCATGGATCAATGAAACATTGAGGCAAAATACTGTGTTTAGGCAAATGATTTGTGTGATTTCAAATTGCATCAGTGGTAATGTAGCGTTGTGCCATGCAATTTTGGTCTGGAGTCGTTCGTTCAATTTTGAAATCAAGCGAATCATTCAGACGAAGTTGCACCACATTTGGCTCAATTACCACTAAAAATATAAATGAAGTCGCCTAGAATTCTCAAGTGTCAGCAGGGCCTTTAGACGTTTATGTATATTTTATTAAAAACGTTTTTATCTACTAAGATTTCGGACGTTTCTACAGTCAGCATTCCTCAAAGATTGTCTATGTTTATTTTAATTTCAGACAGGACTTAACTTCACAGGACAATGAGCCACTACTACTACCAATCCAAACACGATGGTGTGTAAAAAGGCATCAACTAAATATTTCAACCATGGATTTTCACGTTTTGTTGGATGAGCGGTCACATCTGAGATGGGCTTCTTGTCTCAAGCAAACTCTTGGAAAATAAGGACATTATTTAACCTCAATACTTACTTAACGTTTCCTACCTTTTGGGAATACTATGCCGACAAAATGTTAGACTTTCCTTAGCAGCTGTTATTGTTAACACTATCTCCCGTGCTCCAAGGGCGTGTTTACATGAAACCTGAGCGGCTTTCACCCCAGAGCATGAGTTCACTCCGTCTCTCCCTTCTATTCCTTTACATGACACTACCATAAAAAGTCAGTCGTGATAGAGCGAGTCATACTAGAGCGAGCTCACGACGGTTTCTATGCCGGAGTGAAAATCTCGTCCCGGAAAGAAATCTTGCACCGATATCGCCAGCGCATGCGTTGGTCAATCCCATTCTTCCTGTATTTATTAGTCATCATTAAAACACGGAACAATAATTACTAGCCATCCCGGTATGAATCGCTCGCCGAGGTCGCGAGGTCGTTTAGCGTTTTAAGAGTGTCAGTGACATGTACTCTAGTATGGCCTACCCAGACCAAAGGACTTGGAAATAGTCTTTTTCTGAAAGTTTTTCCACATTATATTGAAACAAGTCATAATTGTTAGTATGACATTCTACAATCTGTGACCCACTCTCAACTTCAAACCCATTTTCTTGTAGTATTGTTGCCGTTTTCATAAATCAAAATTGTTGATAGTCGTGTATTTAATCTTAGGGTCAGGAAAGAGCTTGTATGTTTTTCTTCTTTTTTCGAAATAAAACGACGGCCTGACGATGGGAAGAAAAAGTGATTTCCCTCTTAGTCTGCGTTTAATATGTTGTTCCTGAGGTTTTGACAGATGAACCAATAAAATTATTTACCCATAAATGTACAGTCGATTCTTCTTGTTGTATTGGCTTTTTCGGATCAATGTCAGTAGCTGTGCAAATGTGCACGTACCTCTCCGGCCTAACACAACATTAACGCTAACTTGTTGGGTTAGGGGAGGGGTAGGTGCACAGTTACCCAGATTCATCCTCTTTTTTCTTATGAGAGAGAGGCGATGAATTAGCCGAACTTAACATACTCACGCGTTTTTATTATTGATTCCGTGTTTTGCCATGATCCCAACCAAGCCCTCAGGGAATGACGTATGCAGTTACCGTAATAATTCAGTCCTTGTTGTAATAATTCAATTTTTGTTGGAAAACAAGCTCCATAACTATATGGCCTGTAAATTATCTTGCGCTTCATATCAAATAGCTTGTTTTATTAGAATCCACCTCTATCTCTTAAGAATTCCGAGTTTTGTTCGTTAGAATTTACAATCAAGATGGCTTAAGTAAGATTTCGGTTTACTCTTAGCTACTCTTTTCGTTGAAAGTCAAATTTCGAACTAGTTCGTGAACAAAGTCTGCGATTTCTTCCTTTTATTGCTTTCACTCAACTTACAAAATCTGAATCCTAACTCATTCGTGTGGGATTGTAGGGGAGAATATCCAAATTAAAACGAAATTCTAGTGTATTACAACAATTTCTTTCCTCTATACAACAAGTCTCAAAGGGCTTAATCATTGTGTTTATTTTCTTTTTCGGATGTTTTGGTGTGCATGTTGTTCATTTGTAGTAGCGGAGCTCCACAGCGGCTCGAAGAGCCGCAGAGCGGAGCCCCATAACTACCGTGCGAGGATAGAAATTGAGAAAACCATGCGTTTGAGTTTTCATGGTCATCGTGGCTAGCGGCGTGGCTCGCGGGCGCGTGCGCCTAGCGACGACGACGAACGACGATGTTGCCCCAACATGGCGGCCATAGTCATCCGGGATATTTAGAAGGTCTTAAACCGAAACGAGGCTTTGCTTTCTCGCGCTTTTCGCGGCTTGCCGCGGCTACACAACCTACCGCCAGCAGTCTACAGCAGTCTACAATGTTTTGCTGAAGAAACGGATTATTCATAGTGGTTTTGGAGGAAAAATTTTCTTCCTACAAGTTTTAAAGCGTTTTTGGAGGGACATAAGCATAAAGCTGAGTTCTTTCTACAAGTTTTCAAGCGTTTTTGGAGGGACATAAGCATAAAGGTGAGGTCTTTCTACAAGTTTTCAAGCATTTTTGGAGGGACTGTGTGAGGAGCTCCGCTTTTAGGTTTGCCTAAATCTATTTAATATTTTGATTTGACACACCTTCTGGACGTGGCGTGTTTGTTTGCAGCCGTGCAAGTGTTTGCGTTTAATTGTACATGCTGCGATGAATCTGAAATGTATTTCGCTGAATATTAGAGACTTAAGGAGGGAGTCTGGTTGAAATTTTGAGTTGAATTGAGAACTCGGTCATTTTTTTGTTTTAGTCTCCATTAGACAGAAAAATTATAAAACAATAAAGTCTGAACATTTTTTTTGCTAAAAGTTACAGCGAAAAGAGACTTAGGAAGAATTAAAAATCAGAGAATAGGATTCAGGAGCAGCATAAGTACAGAGTTGCTCGTTGGCAGGCAGGACAAAGAGACGAGGAACAGCAGCGACAAAGGAAAGGCACAACATACAGCGCTGGTGCATTCAATGAACTTACTGTCATAACAGAACCAGCTTGATTCTTTTGGCCTCAATTAAAAAAATGAACCGATGTTTCACGAGAAGGGAAGAGCAAATAAAGTAGACCGGAAACGGAAATTGAGTACACAGTGTACCACAAGGATTACCCAGGGAGGAGAGGGAGGAACAGTCGCCTTACCCTTTCCGGGTTTGCGGTCACCTGTTAAAGTTTTGCTACGCATGAACAGGCACCGTGAACACATTCAAGTTACCGCCTTTCAATTCACCGGTTAAACGTAGATGAAAATTTATTAACAATGGGACAAAGAAACATTTAGGGTAAGTCTAACTTTCCCACTAGAAACATCATGTCACTTACTCCGACATGAATCGTACAAAGAAACTACCAAGAGTTGCTTTGAAACGGCAAATTAACTAATTCTCAACCAAAGCTACTCTTTTCAGTAAAGTGCGCCGTTTAACTTCTTGACATTCCCCGTTCCTAAACAAGCATTTATGTTTTGATTTAGGAATTGAGGGAAGGGCGTTCGTAATTTCAAAAATGGCTTCAAAATTTTTCTAATAATTATTTTTCAGTCAGAAAGTATGAAGACAAAGGGATTGATGGCAGCTAAGCGCGTAATCCCGTTTCGTTGGCTCTTTTCTCTCTATGTATTTATCACAGGTAAGCCTTGGGATAACGACATTGCATGTTTTCTGTTTATTTTCACCGCAAGGAAATTTGAAACTTCCCAAACGTCAAAGTGGTCCTCGCTTTTGCGATTTTTTTTTTGTGAAATCCAACAGTCTCAGTTCGAATATGGAACGTGGAACGTATTAAACATCCTTCCTTTGGTTTAGTCGATATTCATTGTCTATTCTCTTGTTATAACTGACCTTGTCAGGTCCCTGCTGTCATAATTAGCACTAACATTAAAATAGTCTCCGCTTTGTGGTCGTTTGGAATCCTTAAATCAAAACTGACAAGTAAGCGGGATATGTTTAGCACCGGTAATGACGGAGGAATTAAACTGGGAAAAACATCTTTCCGGAAAGCATTTGTATTCTCTGCTTCAGCTGGAAGCTCGTGAAACCCTCGTGGGAATTTGAGGTTACTTTGCGCTGGGTTTTGTTTGGGTTATCATCAACTAGAACGAAAAAGATTTGACATCGAAATCGGAATCTTATTCCAGTCTTTGGCTAAGGCGATTCTCTCAGACAAACTTTTTCTTCACCTAATCTTAATTACTATTCTCTTAAATTTTACGCACCAGAGTTTAATGGTCTCATCAATCCGGGGGGGGTACTCCCTTATATGAGCTATGTAGGTATGTGCGGCCCCAAAGGTTATGGTTT
The DNA here is from genome assembly GCA_949710005.1 of Ricordea florida. Lineage (NCBI taxonomy): Eukaryota > Metazoa > Cnidaria > Anthozoa > Corallimorpharia > Ricordeidae > Ricordea > Ricordea florida. The sequence goes on from OX453284.1 coordinate 21,123,074, forward strand.
TTCGGCCTTATTGGTCATAAATAGGGTATTGATTTTTTGCTATTTTGCCACCATTTTGGTAACAAAACGGGTATCGATTTTTGCATTCTAGTCTTGAATTCTCTTTGATTTAGAAGAAGCTACTTTTTCAGCATGCCTCCCTCCTTCCCCCTCCTATAAACCGCGTTTTAGTGTGGAATTCTGAGCTCGAAACTTTGCACATGCAGTCTTGTAACCTACTTAACAAAAGCAGATAACTACGGAAGCTTTAAAGGGACATGTATAAAATTCTTGAGTTCGAGTTGTTAAAGACGAGTTGTTGAGTACGAGTTCGAGTTGTTAAGTATGACTTGTTAAGTACGAGTTGTTGAGTACGAGTTCGAGTTGTTAAGTGCGAGTTGTTAAGTGCGAGTTGTTAAGTGCGAGTTGTTAAGTACGAGTTGTTAAATACGAGTTCGAGTTGCTAAGTACGAGTTGTTAAGTACGAGTTGTTGAGTACGAGTTCGAGTTGTTAAGTACGAGTTGCTAAGTGCGAGTTGTTAAGTACGAGTTGTTAAGTGCGAGTTGTTAAGTACGAGTTGTTAAGTGCGAGTTGTTAAGTACGAGTTGTTAAATACGAGTTCGAGTTGCTAAGTACGAGTTGTTAAGTACGAGATCGAGTTGCTAAGTACGAGTTGTTAAGTGCGAGTTGTTAAGTACGAGTTGCTAAGTACGAGTTGTTAAATACGAGTTCGAGTTGCTAAGTACGAGTTGTTAAGTACGAGTTGTTGAGTACGAATTCGAGTTGTTAAGTACGAGTTGTTAAGTGCGAGTTGTTAAGTGCGAGTTGTTAAGTGCGAGTTGTTAAGTACGAGTTCGAGTTGTTGAGTACGAGTTCGAGTTGAATCAGCGGTACTAATGTGAAAGTATCGCGGGAGCAAAATCTGTCGAGTGACTTTTAAACGATTTGGACTGACAAAGATGTGCTGCGGAGGAGGCCCAGTTGCTGCAACTATTGGTGTATTATTTCTACTTTTTCATTACACTGAGGTTGTCAAGGGTGTTTTGCCTCCCTATGTTCCATTAGTAGACGGAAATATGGAACACGCAGCACGTATCCTTTACATTTAAATTGCTGACGAGTCATGAATCTCGTTTTATACCACGCAACTGGACCGAAATCGAGCTGTTTCATTTCGAACATTAATTTAACTTGCATTGTAATAAAGATCCTTGGACTAAAAAGAATAATTAGGTATGATTGACCATATTTCGCGACGTTTTCCCAGTTACTAGTGCAAGTTATTCCTTTATATAACATATGGTTGTTTTTATTCTCTTGCGGTGGTTCGCTAAGCCTAATAGCCACGGAAAATATTTCATTTGTAAGTAAAAACAATAACAATACCAAAAGTCCTGGAGAAAATCGCAAGGATTCGTCAAGTCCAGCTGGTGTTTGCTTGAAAGAAACGGGTATTGTTGAATGTGAACCGGCGCAACCGAATCTGGCGCTAAAGTGCCTAAATAAAGCAGAACCATAGCTTCCTCCTCGCATGCAAAGACTTCTTTGGTTTTTGAAACAGATTTTGCTCCCGCGATACTTTCACTTTGATACCGCTGATTCAACTCGAACTCGTACTCAACAACTCGCACTTAACAACTCGCACTTAACAACTCGTACTTAGCAACTCGTACTTAGCAACTCGTACTTAGCAACTCGAACTCGTATTTAACAACTCGTACTTAACAACTCGCACTTAACAACTCGTACTTAACAACTCGCACTTAACAACTCGTACTTAGCAACTCGAACTCGTATTTAACAACTCGGACTTAACAACTCGCACTTAACAACTCGTACTTAACAACTCGAACTTAACAACTCGTACTTAACAACTCGTACTTAACAACTCGAACTCGTACTCAACAACTCGAACTCAAGAATTTTATAGATGTCCCTTTAAAGCTTCCGTAGATAACCATTGGTCTGAACTAGGAAAATAATTATAAGGCAGGTCTGAAAAAGGGTATTTATTTAAGAGTCAGGTCATAAATAGGGTGTCAAATCTTTGTCAGGTCATAAATAGGGTGTCAAATCTTTGTCAGGTCATAAATAGGGAAGGGAAAGTGTAGATTTTGGTCATAAATAGGGTAAAGGTTTTGGGAAGCGGGGCGCACAGCCCTGCCCAATTTTTCTTGGAGTATCCCCCGGTCATCATTGCGCTTCTCAGCGCATTGATATTGTAAAGAGAAGTTAGTTCATATAGCCGATCACTTTATTGAGTAATTAAGAAAACAATCCGCTTGATATGTCTAATAAATATAAAAATATAAAGAGATAGACATAAGCAGAAAGAAAGATTGATAGATAGATATTTAGCTTCCGACATAGATAGATAGGTAGGTAGGTAGGTAGATAGGCTCTAGACAAATAGATAGATCGATAGCCTTTCTATACACACTGTAAACGTGAGGCAGATAACATATATATGGCATAGCGTAACTATAACTAGATGTAAGGATACATCTATGAGTAGAACATTGTTATATCTTATTGGCTAACATGCATTTTGCAACACTGATTTATTATGTTTCTTCCTTTGAAGTACTTCAGATATTCCCATGGGCGACAGTTCAAGGTAAAGCGTTATCAGTGGATGCTTCGAAATGTGAGTATATAGACCATTTTATTCAATCAATTTCGCTTAATGGATCCGGAGAAATGACCGTTTAAAGACGAGAGGGTGCCTTACAGTAACACCACCGTTTTTGCTGCTTCCTTGAAAATCAACGATTTTTGAACGGCCATTACTCCAAAACCAATAATTAACTTATTAACGTCAAAGTCGCTTCGAAATTGCCTGTTTGAGACAGATCGCGTAGCTCCCCTTGCGCAGGTATGGTCTGTGTCTTCTTTGATGACCTTGTTATTTGCAAACTCACTGAACTTTTAATCCATTGTTTTTTGGCAGTTCATATCAACCCACTGGAATGCTATGATCGCACTTTGTCATGTAAGGGGGAAGTTGACCAAGGATTCTGTGTAACCAACTCCCAATACATGATTGACAGATGTCCTTGGAGCTGTCACTTCTGTAGGAGAGCGGAAGGTAAGTACAGAAAATATCAAGCTCAGCAGAAATGATTTAAAAGCAGTAGGTTGCAAGGAATGGTTATAAAAACTAGTAATTGGTGCCTAGAAGAAAGATGTCGTTCAGTAGAAAGAGATCGCCGATTCGGATCATTGAGGTAATAAAATACAACCTTTTTGTTCTTAGATGGAGTACTGACGCAGGAAAACGAAGCTTTTAATATCGCGGTTCTGTTCCATAATGACAGCTTGCCTTTTGGCGCTAAAATAAAGCCACTCCAGAAGCCCATCACCAGGAGGAGCGTTCCTCTGTGTTGGGTGGCGTCCCCAGCACAGTAACAGATGTGGTTCTTTTTAGAACTCATATTTCCCGCGAAGAATTTTCGCACGCTCCGTCGCTATTATCCGCCATCATAAAAGCGACAGTAGAAATTCGAATCAGAAAGGAACATGTACGTAGCGAAATTTGATTGGTCGTTGTAATAATATATTTGCTTGCTTTGCCGCGAAATAGAAGTTAAAAATAGCACCATCTACCACTGTGCTAAGGCAAAGGGCTGATATGGGAGAGGAACGCTCCTGGTCATAGGCTCCTGGCCACTCTTAGCTCTCTTAAATCATTTATTTAGGATCTCATTTAAATATATTTAATCAAATTGTACTTTTAAAGTTTTAGTATAATATTGTATAGATGATTAATGTAGTTAGATAAGTTAATTTAGTCAAGGAATCTTCAATCTTTTGATATCTAAAAACACAACGGAAGAGCATATTTTGTGAAATAATACCGTGGATAAATAAAGTTTACCTACCTATTTACAAAAAGAGTTTTTACATAATTATTCAGAACCATAGCCAGAAATGAGTATATTTATTAAAGTAAGAAGCAATTTCCATGGGTCAATTCTCTTGCTTGTTGTTTGGGTGTTTTGGTGACTACCCGGAAGTCACATTTAACACAAAACCAAGATCACACATTATTTGACAAAATGATTGACGCAGGTACCTCGGTTTTCCTTTAACTGGCAGAGGCATTGATGTTTCAATTTAAGCGTGCCATTGTAACGGACATTGTAAAGTTTCTTTTGCGGCCTTACTTATTTCAGGGAAGCATGACTATAGAGAAGCCCATAAGGTCAGCATGCTTTGCGGCCAACTTGTTTTCCAGATTCTAAAATCCAGAAAACTACAAAATGGAAGTAATCTAGCTCTGATTTCCGATTTATAAATATACAATATCTGATTTTCAGACTTTAGTTAACTGACCTGATATTTGAAATCAAAAATCAGAAATCAGAAATCAGAATTCCGAAACTAGAATTCAAAATTCACAAGTTAGAAACCAGAAATCGTAAATCAGAAATCAGAAGTCGAAATTTCTGAAAATGAGAAATTTAAAATTGAGAAATCAGAAATCTAAAACTGGATTTCCGAAATGCCACCTGTAATATTCAATTCCGTTATTCTCGGTTCATCTTAGTTTGCGATGTCAATATTGCAAAAATTAATCGGAAAACTCTTCAAAATTTCCCTGCCGGGGGTGGGTATAAGTACGCGTTTACTGCCGGTACCCCTCTTTTAAGCGGGGGAGGGGTGAATATCTTGGACTTCCGATAGAAATAGACTTAGTGGGGGAGGGAGCGAAAGGAACGGCAGAAAGCATATTCCCGCAACTTTTCGAAACCATTATTAAATCGAATGTTCTTCATAGCTTTATTGTTAGCTGCTCTACAGCCACAAGATGAGTACCATTGCTTCTTTAGGCGTTAAGGAGGAGGATTCGTAATTTCGCTTCGCGTTTCTGATCTTGCTAACGCGATAACGTCCAATTCATATACGCCGAAACTTTCCAGTTGAGGAAACGATGCATATGCATTTTCATCTGCAAAAACGTACGTGCCGGAAAGACCACGCAGCCAGCATGTTTGGGCGTTATGGATGTTTAAAAGTTCCACAAGAGCACATATAGTAGCATTCTTCGTAGCCACGGTGCGAGTCAATTCGCCGAACTTTAACTCGCAGTTGTCCATTTTGGTGGAAGTGTTCGACTGCACACAAAGAAATTATGTGAAAACTGTCCTTTGGCGCGAAATGCCCTCGAATGACGATTTTGGCGCGAAATGGGTATAATTATGTACCCTACGCCCCTAGAGGGGAGAGAATTTCGCTTGTTGGGGTGGGGTCATGCTAAAAGTTACCACCGGAAGTAAACGCATATCTATACCCACCCCTGGTAGGGAAAATTTGAAGAGTTTTCCGATTCATTTTTGCCGATATTAACATCACAAACTGAGATAAACCGAGAATAACGGAATTGGATATTACAGGTGGAATTTCGAGAATCCAGTTTTAGATTTCTGATTTCTCAATTTTAAATTTCTCATTTTCAGAAATTTCGACTTCCGATTTCTGATTTACGATTTCTGGTTTCTAACTTGTGAATTCTGAATTCTAGTTTCGGAATACTGATTTCTGATTTCTGACTTTTTGATTTCAAATATCAGGTTAACTGTAGTCCGAAAATCAGATATTCTATGTTCATAAATCGGAAATCAGAGCTGGATTACTTTCATTTTGTAGTTTTCTGGATTTTAGAATCTGGAAAACAGGTTGGCCGCAAAGCATCCTGACTCCATATATCGATTTAAAAAATAATCCTATTCCGTTCTCTCATATTTTTAACAATTGCTTAGCTTTTGTGCAAACGTAAAGGCAGTTCTTAATCTGAAATCTTTAGTCATGACTTCAAAAATATAGTAAACAAAGAGGCGACGCGATTCAGCTGACTCAAAAAGTGTAACGTATTGTGAAAGTAGTGAAATGTCAATTGTGGAGCTCGAAACCACAACCATGGGAGTAAGAGTCCCATGCTCTACCGACTGAGCTTACCGGGCTTGCATACGTGTATTGAGCACCCTGGGATCTGTTTGCCGATAGGCTCGGTAACTTATCGCAACCAGAAAACCATTTTATGGTCTTAATGTTTACAACGGGAATTACCATTTTGCTCGATTTAAAGGTTAGGCAATACAGTTCCAGGTTAATCCTCACGTAGGTTGGTTTGTACGCCGATAACTACGAAAGCATTTCGAAGACTCTGACCTAGAACTGTAGCTACGGGCCAGTAAACTTTCCGAGAAACGGGCGCCTAGACACATCAGTTTTAATCTGTTACTTCAATGAAGATTCTGGTTTGTTTTCGTAAAATACTAACCAGATTCCTGTTTAACCTGCTTTACGCATGACCTGTTTTTTTTTTAGGGGACACGACAAAATGTCAAGATCTCAGTGTCGGTTGTTCTGCATGGGTTTCAAGAGAAGAATGCAAGACCCGGCCAGAATTTATGGCCCAGAACTGTAAAAGGAGCTGCAAACTCTGCGGCCCCGGTAAGTACCAACAAGGTTCCCTTGAACTGACAATAAGCCTTGAAAAACAATGGAGTGTTTGGCAGCCGGAAAAAGAAGGAAGAAGCAAACTATATAAACGACAAAACAACGATGAGGAATTAACGGAACAGATAAACAAAATGTCCAACACAAACATTAACAAATGTTAAATAAAAGTTCTTTTTATAGAACAACTCTTGTTTATGGTTTTTAAGTTAGTCTGAATCGAAGCTCACTTTTGGCCAGGGACTTAAACATTTTAAGTAGCCTAAAATGAAATGGCTTAAATAATTCAACGATGAAACTTAAGAAAACCAACTGGCCAACAGCGAGTAAGTTATTTCCAGTAAGAGATTTAACGATCCAGGGATTCATTTCTGAAAAATACCGATATCTTTAACACAGTCGGGTAACTCCATTTTTTAAGCGACCTCTACCAAAAGTTTTCTCTTTTCTGTTATTTTCATTTCATTTTATTTTTAAAATTTCACTTTAATTGTCCTTGAACTTAAGTTGAATAGTATTTATTTAATGTCAAATATATATACTTATATCACATCCAATTTCTTTCTTTTCTGGTATTTGTCTAGTTTGTATGTAAATTATGTAGCCTGGCCTGCCTCGAATAGCCTTGCTAACTGCAGGCCAGTCCCAATGTATCTTTTGTTATATATTTAAATAAAGTTGTTGTTGTTGTTGTTGTTGTTGTTTGTTCTCACCGTACAAACCAGCTTAACGTGTAGATTAACCTAGAATTATTGTATTGCTTGACCTTAAAAACTAACAAAATTGTATTTCCCATTGTGAACACTGCGATCTTAAAATAGGTTTTGCGGGCCCGACAGGTTGCTCGCTCTCTCGAGTAACAAGCCCCAAGCCTGTGTTATAATAATTTTCGTATTGCTCTCCTTTTATTGAAGCTAAAAATATGCAATAACACAGAAATGTATTTAGAATTTGTAACCTTAAGCTTAGTTTACCATTTTGCTCTTTTCTTTTTTTTTGTCTCATGAACTTTTGTCACTATGATAATAAACACACACACACACACAAAAAAAAATAGTAATAATAATTTTCATATTGCCATGCAGACCATACGTTTCTTAGACTGATACTTTTTCTTTAGAAAGCGAGTTCACTGATATAGAAACTGGCTGTCACAGATGGGCCAAATCTGGAGGATGTCAGAAATATCCAGAACTGGTACAAAAATGCCCTTACAGCTGTCAAAAGTACGCAGGATTAGTGCCAAGTACCCCGCCAGAGCTTTCCGATGGCTTGAAGAACACGTCATCCCTGGAAGTACAGAATAGTTCCCAGGTCTCTGCTCCGGCTGTGCCATTGGTAACGATTCGCACAAACCCAGATTTACAAAGGGTGAGTTAGGCATCGAGTTATCTTTACATATAGCCTCTCCGTCTCCCAAACGAAAGACAAATCGTTTTCTTATTTCATATTTCGAAAAATAATTTATAGGCTATATAGTGACGGGTTCTCATAGTCAATAGTTGTGTTTATGATGGCAATATTTCAACAACTACATCAACAACAACTTTATTTACTCCCTTAATTAAATTAAATTTACAATACAGACAAGATTAAGAAAAAAAGTGCATCATGAAGTAATGAAGCAGGGCTGGCATGATTCAGATCTAAGCTTCTAACCCGTTCTGTTTTGATTTCTTTAGCTCGTGCACGCCTTTACTTACTCAAGCCGGCGAACAGATCGACCTGTCAGATATGATGACCGTGCATTATAAATGCGATTTCACGTGATACAACCTGAGAAATCATTAGTAAACTTCCTACATTTAAACCTTTCTCATAAAATGACAACTGAAAAATTATAAAGTTAGCTGTCCGGCCTATTTCATTAGTTCATGATATGAAGGCTGTTTTTCGATCGTTCCCTGTCAAAGACGATATTGTTTTTCTATCATCATAGCTGCCAGAAGAACTTCAAAAAGACCTTGAAAAAGACTGGTGGAGGGAAAAACTCTTTTCGCTGACGAAAAAGCAGAACGAATACGTCACACATCTAGAACCACCGCCGCCATCTTTGCCAGTGCTGTCAGGTGTCAAGAACGAATCTCAGGGCGGCAATGAGACACAAGGAAGAAATGATTCTGTGGTGATTGTTGGTCCTGACGGACGGGGTAAGATTCATAGCAAACTATTCTGACATCATGTTTTGGTCCCACCTGTTAAACTTCAGTTTGTACTTGTTAGTAATTATTAATAATTTGCATTTGCTTTGTTGTTGAACCTTTCACTCTCATTAGTGAACAAAATGTATAACTTCTCCTAACATAATCAACAGACCATGAACGAAAGAGATGAGGAGAATTCAGTAGTTTATTAACTGTAGGATTTTGAGCTGATCTTATATTAAATTCTTCAAATATAATTAGGAGAAACTTTGTGGGACACACTAATAAGAATCAATCTGTAGGTCTCGGGAGTGAAAGGGTAAGGAGCAGTTGTAGCTGACCGTCGTAATACCAACACCAGTGAAGCTACTTCACAGCGAAAAAATGTGCACATGTGGATCACGATTGGCTTGATTTTATTTTAAAATAAACCTCTAAGAAATAAATTACCACGCCCATCGAGAAATTACTTTTGAGTCTGAATTGAAAACGACTTTTTTCTGGCGTCTATAACAAATGATTGTGGTTTAAAACTGTTCAAATATAAGGGAGCTTACAATAATCAAAATTACAATTGCAGTTGTAATGATAAAATTGATTAATTATATATTATCACTTGGATCATCTTTCCGTTGGTCTAAGTGTTATTGTGAATATTATCATCACCGTTAGAATTAAAAGAGGAACATTCAAATCCTAACAATATGCTGTGTCATAGTATGCAATTTTTTTTTTCTAGCGAACTTAGTTAAGTCACATATAGTATGGAGATTGCCAGTTTTTAGTGACATCATGCACTGCTGGTTGCTTGACATATTTCTGGCTTAATTTCTTTTCGGTGTAACCCGGTCTAGTGTTATTCACTGAATTTTAGGATTTCTATCTCTGATGAAGGTGGTGGACAGTGCCCAGTGCCCAAAAGAAGCCAGAAATGGATTTATTTAGTAATTTCATTTCATTCTTTTTTTTCTTTTAGATGGAACTCAGCAAAATGCCAATCAAACACAGGAGCCACCACAACCACTCGCTCCCAGGACCTACGACTCGCTCGTTCCACAGCTCGTGGTGGGCACTCCAACTTGGTCTTCAGAAACTGGGAACGAAAAACATAGCTTCACCACGACTGAGGGGCAGATGACAAGTGCAAATCAAGCGGGAATATGGACAGAAGAACAGGAAGAAGATCAGGACTTGGACGAAAATGGAGAAGAGAAAGGTCGAGTACCGCCACGGCTACGTGATCAAAGGAAACGACTAGAGCAAGTCAAAAACAATGGAAGCTTTCCTTATTCTGGTAGCGGAGCCAATGAGGAAGAAAAAGAACGCCGATTGGTCGCTCAAGACATTGGTAAAAACAAAGGAGAAGAAATGAAAAAATTTGCATGGAGGTTAAACTTTTCTGGGAGTGGCGACGATAGCAGGAATTTGAAGACGTACAGAGTATTCCATGTACCTGGAGAAGTTCAAGAAAGATATTTTGAAAAGTGGGATAGATTTATTTCAGGCAGCGGTAAAGGAGAAGGAGTAAGGAAGACCGGAACAAAAGCGGATCTATTCAAAAGCAAACAGATAACAGCAAGTAGAAAACTTAGCGATCATAGCTACTTTTCAGCCATAGGAGAAGACGAAAATGAAGCACTTTCTGAAATCGACTTGAGCTCCTCTGGAGGCACCCAAGAGTAGAATTTACTGGAACGAGAACATCAGTTTTGGCAAAGGAGGGGCAATTTTGTGGACAGCTGAAAAATTTACATTCACGCGCCCAACTAAAAAATAATCATCACAAAGCATGATAATATTATTGACATGTTACGTTAATTGAATGCAAAATACTTAAAAAAAAGCTTTCAACAAATACTAAATTTGAAAACACTTTTCGATCCTTTTATTCAAATGTGAAATAAAAGAATTTTTTTTCATAAAACTATTATATATGCAATTGATTCAAGTTTGGAAACTAGTGCATTTTAGTGACAAGCACTTATCTGCGTAGTTATTGATCCGAAAAACATTAAAACTGTAAATTGTGTCTTTATTTGATTCTGAGACCGCAATTCAGTATCAACATGACTGTTCTACTTTTAAAAGAATTATTTAACAAATAAATAAGCCTAATTAAGCCGTGTATTACACTATGATAAAACACAACAGGCATTTGAGAACAGGAGTGAACAGCGGCGAGTGTTTTCTGCATTTCTCGAGTGTTCTCAAATGTCCGGAGTGGTTTATCACGCGTTATCACGTGTTTTATCACGCGTCAAAAATATAACAACAAAGGCAACAACAAAAATTATAGCGGAGCTCCACAGCGGCTCGAAGAGCCGCAGAGCGGAGCCCCATAACTACCGTGCGAGGATAGAAATTGAGAAAACCATGCGTTTGAGTTTTCATGGTCATCGTGGCTAGCGGCATGGCTCGCGGGCGCGTGCGCCTAGCGACGACAACGACGTTGCCCCAACATGCGCCTAGCGACGACGACGACTACGTTGTCCCAACATGGCGGCCATAGTCATCCGGGATATTTAGAAGGTCTTAAACCGAAACGAGGCTTTGTTTTTCGCGCGCTTTTCGCGGCTTGCCGCGGCTACACAACCTACATCCAGCAGTCTACAGCAGTCTACAATGTTTTGTTGAAGAAACGGATTATTCATAGCGGTTTTGGAGGAAAAAGTTTCTTCCTACAAGTTTTCAAGCGTTTTTGGAGGGACATAAGCATAAAGCCGAGTTCTTTCTACAAGTTTTCAAGCATTTTTGGAGGGACTGTTTGAGGAGCTCCGCTTTTAGGCTTGCCTAAATCTATTTAATAACGATAGCGATAATGGTAACACTGTTGGAGTGAAAAATAATGCCTAATATACTTCCAGACGTTACTCCTGAAAATAATACCGTTTAATGTTGATGAAATCCCTTGTTCAACAAGAATGATGGACAACAAAGACGCTCTTCCAAAACGAGCTACACGCCGAGAGAATTGAAGAAAAAAGTGAAACTTAATAATGAAAGAGACTATTCTTTTACACGTCAATCAAGCCGTGAATAGCGATCATGATTACAGTTCACGTTCAATGAAATCCTAATCTAACACTAACGGTAATGGTGATGTTAATAATGGTGATGATCCTTTGGCACCCGCAAAACTAGTTGACACCTGTTTTCCACTTTCTTTAAGACTTAAGCCGTGACTGGACTTTGCATTTCTACTTATACAAATCCCGATTGAGCTGTGGTCTAAAAAAAAGTAAAAGTTCTTTCTCAGCTCAACTACTGTGTTCTCAAATCGACTCAGTTGTAGACTCTGCCAATGGAACACTGAACTTCGCTTCCTGGAAGTCTAGATTTAGCCACCTGCGAAGTGTTTAATTATGTAAGTGACTCGCATCTTGACTGTGTCTTACTTCCAAAGGATCGAGTACTTCAGGGACTTCATGATCACTAGCTATGAGGAGGCCAATATCAGCGTCTATATCAGTAGATATGGCCATTTGTCAACATTGTTTTTTGGGGCAGGGAAATCTTCTTTTAAGGCAGGTATTTGAGGTCTTGTATAGAGCGGTGGCAGCTCAATAAAGACGGAAATCACTAGTTCTTTCAAAATGAAGCTGTCCTTTCCAACGTGATTAGGTAGATCCTGGTTTTGAGGCCACTGACTTTCATTTGGATCATGAGGGACTCGGTACAAAAGGATGAAGAACTACCGTTGTCCAAAAAGGCGTAGTTTATAAGAAGTGTTCTTGATCCCTGAGACCGCACTGACTGAGACGACTGCCATACCTATCTCGGTTCAAGCAGCCAAGGTTTGCAATGGCGTTGTGTACTTGCGTGACCTCTTGTTTGAACAAAGAACTCGTTCGATGATCATCATTTTCTCGATTTCGATCCATTGCGTTCGTGTGGAGGATAGTGGGATCTTTCTTGTCACAGTTGACGACTGTGCATGCCTTTCTCTCAGGACAAGACTGACAAGACTGGTATGGTCACCAGACAAGCAACCAAAACTGAGATACTTTGACTTTAAGAACTTAATTAAATCGGAATCAAGTCTTTGACGGGCCTCCTGCCATCCAGATAACATGTCCCGTACTTGATAAACGTTTTCATCACTAGATAACAATGCGTCAATTTCCATAAGACCCATAACACTTGTGCCGTCACTCCAACTCTTCGAATTAAAACGATGTAACCGCACCAAAGGCGCATTGTCTCTAACTACAATCTTGGCCAAAAACGTTGGCCGGGACACTTTGCAAAAAAAAAGATAACCCAATGGCAGTATCTCCCCCCTCCCCCACTTTCTTTTGTTGCCATGTATGATGACAGTGGCTATCAACATTGTTAGGGGGAAGGGGGGTGGTTAAAATAACAGCAAAAAACGGCGAACAAAGTTCTCCTGGCTTATTATTTTATACAACTAATTTACATATCTACAACGGAGGCGGGTCATTCCTTTAGTGTCTCAGATAATTTTGGCCAGGATTGTAGTTTATTTTTGACACTTCTTCGCTCTGGTTGTAAATTAGAGTGTTAAAATAAACTAGTTACGGACAGTACGCCTTAGGTGGCGGTTACACTAGACAGAGAGTCAATTGTCCGGTAATGCATTTCATATTTCATATTTCACTTCGCGTTTGGGTTTAACACCTGCAAGGTCCAGCAACAAAACTTTCCCATTACAGTTGGACTTTGCTCATAAAAGTTGCAGCTCGATTGGGTCACTTCAAACATGGTTGTCTCTTTCTCGTTTCTTCCCAAAAAGTCGCTAGCGCTAACTTTCCTATTTATTTGCTGAAAATAGAAGTTGCTTGATGACAAGTTAAGCAATACTTTTTATCAAGTTATTATTTTTGCATTTACTTCTAAAACTGCAATCAAAACCACCCAAATATTCATTTCCTAGTCATGTTATTGTTTGTTTGTTAATCGGACTGTGTAGCGTGGTGTAACTGAGTGAACGTGCTTTTTTCATTGTTTATATCTGCTACATCTCTAATTTGTTTGCTACGAGACAAACGTAGAATCCATTTGGGAGGACTTCGTATTTTAACGGTAAGAGCAATGTTTAAGCTTAACGGGTGATGAAATTTTTCAAATCCTTTTTTTGTTTCCAAAACAAGTACCTGCAATTTCGTTTTGTGCTTCTGACGTTACCACTTAAATTTTAATAGCATTTGTCATAGGAATTTGCTTTAATAGTTTGTTTGATCAGCTGCGTTGCATTTGTTTGAAAGGTAACAAAATCCACCGATCAAAGCAAAATATTAGCCGTCTTGGGGGTAACTCGAGATTGCAGCTGGTTCATAGAAATAAGGTGGGTGGTTCGCTGAAAGAAGTGACATTCAAATTGTGCGCCTAATTAGGACATTATCTTTTTCGTTGACATTTTCATTCACTTTGATTTGATGACATTGAAAGCGCTATAGTTTGTCTCAATCTCTGAAGGGTTTTCTTCCTGCACAATGCAATGTTTATCTGTTGTTTTATGTCTACTAGGCGATGATTGTGCCTTGTTTTCTACCTCAGAAGATGCCTTTCACTAATTCCCTAGAATTTGATTATTTGATATTTGTCTCAAATTGTGGCGGAAATCCAGTTGGGACAATAGAATTAATTTTAGACGTTTACTGAATATACCTACCCCTCCATCACCTCGGCTCCAATGCTGATTTCATGTTTACAACCAGTCAGGGATATTTTTCAGCGTCTTAACAACATTTCAGAGAGGGGAATGGGGGGTCGAGACTATCATTTTCGTGGTTTGTTCTCAAGGTTTCACTGTAGTTACTGGATGGCATATATTATTACTGGTGGCGCAAGGATTTTCCGCCAGGATTTGAGCTAGGTAGAGTTTTCACATCCACAAATGGAGCCTCAAGGCCAAACCAAATTTCTTCCCTTATTTTGCGCTATTTGAATAATAAAAAAATGTCGATCAAAAAAGAACAGAAGGAAGGTAATAAAAACACTGACATATAGCGTTACATTTTATCATTTGTTTATCAACAGTTTTTTATAGTGGTGTGCTCAGGAAGTTTTTGTATTTTACGTTGTTGTAATGAGACATGACAAGGTTGTGTTTCTTTCCCTGGCAGCCTAAAAACAGGTTATTGTTTCAAGGGTGCTGACATTTTGACCTAGAACAGTTTGATTCGCATACCAGCTGTCAATTCTCCCTTAGGGTATACCAGTTGAAATCAACGTTTTGAGTACAAACTTACCTTGCCCACCTCCCTAATGTAGCTACATTGTCATGCGGATAATTTCTCGATCAGTTGCGAACTTTTCCGCTTACCTTACCAAATGCCCAGAGAGAGAGAAAACTGCGGTTCTAGAACACAGGAATTTTGACAAGGATTTTTTAGCTTATAAGCTAAATTGGTTTTCAAATTTAACCTAGAATTTAATCAAGGATTTAATAAGAAATATTTTGCTGATTAATTTTTGCTTGCTTGATAATGCTAGCACAGATCAGTAGAATACTAAGATTGAGGCAGGTATTAGCGAAGTCGTTAAGCCTTTGCAAACCCCCTTACCAGGCTGGCGGTTCTGGAACACAGGAATTCGATCAGGAAAAAATTTGAAAAGGGCTTAAAGATTTGGTAACAATTACAAAAGTAATTATGGATCGGTTAAGAGGATTATATATTTTTGAACTAAGAATAATGGCGAAAGATCTTAAAATTAAAGGTAGAGCAAAAATGAATAAGCAAGAACTAATTGATGAAATTA
Source organism: Ricordea florida (assembly GCA_949710005.1). NCBI lineage: Eukaryota > Metazoa > Cnidaria > Anthozoa > Corallimorpharia > Ricordeidae > Ricordea > Ricordea florida. The sequence goes on from OX453284.1 coordinate 21,138,383, forward strand.
AAAATTTTAAAGATGCGGAAATTGCCGATTTAATTGAAAAAGTTATTCCTATTAGCAGAATTATTTGCGATCATGGGAAAATAAAAAAATTTTGTAGCGAATGTAATGGGTATAATTGTCTGAATCATAATAAATATAAATATCGGTGTAAGGAATGTGTAGGATCACAAATATGTGCTCATGGGAAAAGAAAATCTTACTGCGTATTATGTGGTGGTTCAGAAATATGCGTTCATAATAAGCAAAAAAGTTTTTGTAAAGAATGCGGTGGATCACAAATATGCGAACATAATAAACAAAAGTATCATTGTAAGGAATGTTGAAAATTATGTTATGAAACCCTATTTTGGTTTCATAACAAAAGTCCTCGGTAATTTATCTAAATCTTAAACTTAAAGTTATGGGTGAACCCTTCAGATTAAGTTTTTCCCATTCATTGTCTAAGATAGTTAAATCAAAGTGGTTTATGGGGCTCTCATATTTTTGAATCGGAATAGTTGGATAATCCTTTGAGGGTATGTTCGCGAGTAGGTGTGATGGCGTGAGTTTTACAAGTTCAGAATTTTTGGTTTTGTTCATATATGACATCCTATTATCCACTATACTGCACACAAGCCTCAATGGCTCTTTAAACTGAATATTTATGGGGTATAATTTTTTGGGATTTATTATTTCAGGCACTCCTAAATCAATTTGCAACCCCCTCGTAAGTTTAATTTTGAAGTTATTATTTGAATAAAGATAGTCAATAGTATCACCCTCAATTAATATTATATTTGCCTCATAAAACTTAATAAAGACTGATTGAATATCACGCAAAAAATATGTGCCGGGCTGCATTGTTATTATAGGTTGTTTATTCCTCTCGTCGAAAAATATCTGCTGTTCCTTGAAATTAATAAATCTTTTGGTTTGTATATTACAATCCAGGAGCTGTATCTCACGAAGATTTTTCAGAGGAGGATCTAAATAAATTCTAGTTTCTGAATCATACATTGTAATACTCAGCATTTTGTTTTGATTACATCATATTCATCTTTAGATTACGTAATCAAAACATTAACGAAATAAAAACCAGGATAATAATCCTCCGGCAAGCATTAAAACAATAAGATTATTTTGATGAGAAGATGTTTCTTCTATATTACTAACTTCTTCCTCATTTTCTGTTTCGATAACTTTGGGTTGTTTGGGTTTTGTGGGTTGGGGATTGGTATTTAATAAAACCTTTGATGTTCCTAAACTATGTGTTATCCCGACAGTTTTTGTTTCGACATTTATTGAATTATTTACGCCAAATTTCATATCTTCTGTTGCTATTTTCAGATTATTATTGTACCCAACCGTGCTCTCTGTATTTATAATCATATTACTTGGCATCAACCAAACTCCAGGAGCAACAGCTAAATCAAGCCGTAATTTAGTTTCCTGTACAGATTGTTGATAATTTTGAACGGATTTAGAAATATCATCTACCTTAATAGAACTTTCAAATAAGTCTTTGAATTCATTTTGTGTTTCTATTGCTCCGCCGCCCTCACCATAAATTGGGTTTCTTGTATTAACTTGTGCCCCCAATATACAGTAAACAAAAGCCTCAGCGGATCGATTTAATCTTCCAAGCCCCGCTTTGGTGAGTCCATGTCCTTCCATAGGGATAAACCAGGCATATTTGAAATCACTAAATACATCATTTCTGATAAACGAGATTTTATTTCCATCTCCATCCTTATAACCCTCATCAGAAAATTTATTTTGTCCGGGCCAGGTATTTGCATCATGATCATAATTTCTTACAATATATAAATTTTCATTTCCTCCTGAGGAGTAATAAATAAATATATCGCCCAAGCCATGATTTCTTCCGCCCTTCCACCTAAAGTCAGAATTATTACTAATTCCAAACTCTTTACACAATCGATTATATGCAACTTTATCATATGGATTATTTTTTATTGAAAAAGTTTGATCCTCGGGATAATGTGCGCTCATTTCATATAATATTCTCCTTATTGTAAAGTATATGTGAAACTTTATAAAACTGCTAATTACTTTGGGATAATTTAGACTTTCAAAAAGACTTATACCGCAACCAGATGTTGCGCACCAAACCGCAAAGTTAAGTTGCTGAGGCCAATAACTAATATCAGGCTTACTCAACCATCTTCTGCATTCCTTTTTAGAATTAAATGTTACAACTTGCGATTTAAATATGTTTCTCATATTTGCGGTGAATTTCTTTTTATCTGTAACGTATATATCCAGTTCGGTCAGCATTTTTGTTACATCATTAGCAAATTCATCGAACCTAACCCCAGGTATTGGATATGTTCGTTTTGTAAATGATAAACTTTTTGGAAATGAACTTGAACTAACTTTAATTTCTTCACCCAAATCTTCCCATAATAATGTTTTCAAATTATTAGAAAGATTTTCTGTCCAAGTTTCTCCAGAAGGATCATCATTAGACATAATTGTTGTTCCATTAACTTTCCATTTTATATATCCGCCAAATGAGTCATTCACAAATGTAAATTTTTCAAGGTTCGCTTTTGGGTATCGAGTTTTGAAATCATCCAATAACATCTTATTCTTTGTGTTTCAAATAATGTGATCTTTAGATCTTTTAAGAATAAGATGTAAAACAATTGCAACCAACTTCAGTTTTCTCATATACAAGTTTTAATGTCCTTTCCCTCCGGTAAGTTCTTTTAATAGTTCTTCGCGAACTCCCCTCCTTATCACACCCATGTCTAAGTTTTTTTCTGCATCTTTTCTGAATTTTTGTCGAACTTCTTGTTTTAGTTTTTGAAACTTTTCCAACTCCCCCAAAATTATGGAAAATTCTTGATCGGATATGGTATTATCTTTCAAAGCTTTCGAAACCAAATCGCTAATGGTGTTTAATTTTGATTTTGCAATTGCAACGGTTTGTTCGTGTTTACTAACTTTACCGGAAAGACTTTTAGTGGCAAAACCAAATCCAATCGACAATCCCCCAAAAACTCCACCAACCACGCCCAAAGGAACACCAATAATAGCACCGAACCCCGTTAGAGAAGTTCCTAATCCGCTCGCCGATAGAATAACTGAAATAAATCCGCCAGAAACACTAATTTTTGTACATATTTCTCTCACCCTATTATATTTTTTCCTCACTTCTTCGTAATGTTTAATTTCCTTCTCGAGATTTTGCAATACTTCGCTCGATTTTTGTAATCTGAAATTAATTGCGCCATCTCCACCCAAATTATTATTAGGTAATTGAGGATAAATTCCATTGTAGTCATCCATATTTTACTGATCACCGTGATATCTTTAAATTTGTTACTTACTCTTCTTTTTTATACTTTCCACAAAATATAGAACCACGGCCATTATCAATAACCAAGCATTCTCCCCCAAAAACCCAATAACCTGGCCCGCGGTTTTGAATAGAAAGCTAACTATTGCACCAACCATTCCCGGCAATATTTCACCTAGTTTTTTACCAAGAGTTTTTAATCCATTTCCAACACCCCTTCCCAAAGCAGATAAACCCTTTGAAAGATTAGAAACTATAACCCCAATGATGACACCCACCGCACTTAGAATCGCAAAAACTGTAAAGCCATACTTTTTGAATAAATACTTTAGCCGATCTCGCAATGTCATATTTTTAAGTATTTCTTCATTTCTTCTCCCGATATCTTCCATTTCATTTTCGTTTAATATTAACTGCTTTCTTGCAAGTTCATCGTAAGTTTCAACCCTTTTGGCCAACCTATCTCGACTTTGTTCAATATTTTTCAAGCTAGCCAAATCTTTCTTACCCTTTTCATTCTCAGTTTTGATTTCTCGCAAATCATTTAGTAAAGTTTCTGCATATTGTTTTGCATCAACCTTCTGTCTAACTGCGGCTTCCAAATAACTATCTTTTTCAGCTATTGTGGTTTGATTTCGTTCAATAATACCCCGCAATTCTCTTTCAATTGAAATATATCGATCTATTTCGAATTGGCTTGTTTCCCCTACTGTTCTTAATCCTTCTAATGCATTACGTAAATCCCTAATTTCTTCGTTTTTTTCATTCAATTGAGATAAAAGATCATCACCAGCCTGAACAACTTCTCCTGCTCTTTTACCCAGAGCTTCCATTATGCCAGCGGGGAGTTTTTTATTAATATCACCATTTTTATCGAAAAAATCATGCCATACAGATTTTTCTCGCGTGAGTTTAACTTGTAGTTTACCAAAATCATTATATTGAGAAAAGAAAATAGGTTTAGCCTCTGGAAAATTTCTTGAAATTTCCCCCCAAGCTTCTTTATCTTTTTCCCTTTCCATAAGGCGCATAGCTATTTCCCCACTTGTTAATTGTGTTTTTGGTCTTGCCCCCTCATTCTCATAATTTCTTTCACCTCTGGTTGTAGATGTTACTCGAACAGGTATTTTTGATGGTTTTCTACCAAGTAGTTGACTATCTTCATCATAATCATCAGGATCATCTTCTTCCCCCAATCCAATGGGATCATCGTCCGGTATTTCTGGTAATGTTGCCATGATTTTTTTTACTCATCAGTATGAAATCTTTAGATTACCTTGAGTCGGAAATAAAAGAAAAAATGATTTAAAAGAAAAAAGGAATAAATAAAAAGAAATAAAATGATCAACGAAAATACTCAACTAATAGAAGATATTAATAAGTACAACCCCAAAGAAAGCATGATTTTTTCCAAACCAATTTTGGGAGAAGTTCCAGGTAGCAAACCAAAAGTAGAATTTAAGCGAATTAAAATTTATTCAAGAAATGAAGATGGAACTAAAGGAGAATTAGTTATTAAAACTGGTCGCTTGTATTCATTCGGAGTTTCTGAAAGTTTTTCAACTTATTCTTTTCCTTTATGCTTATGGAGCGGAAATAGCCCCACCGATGAAGAGGAAGAATGGGTAGAAAAATTTAATGAAATAGTAGATTGTTGCGTTGATCATATTTTAGAAAATAGAGAAGAAATTGATAGATTTGAGTTGAAAAGATCTGATCTCACCAGATCAAAGGGAGGTTTAAATCCTCTTTATTGGAAAATGGAAAAAATAGAAGATGGAAAAAACAAACCTTATATGCAGAGAGTTCCAGATAGGGGACCAACATTATATCCCAAATTAATTTCGTATAAACAAGGAGAATTTCTTACAAAATTTTATGATATTAGAAGTGAGGATTGCAATGGAACAATAAACCCCCAAGATTTAATCAATAAAGGTTGCTATGCAGAGTGTTCCATCAAAATTGAATCAATATTTATTGGTAGATGTATTTCTTTGCAAGTAAAACTTTATGATGCCCTTGTCGAAACGAAAAAAGAAATTAAAAGATTGGCTCCTCGCAGAAAATATAATCCCGAAGTAATTTTTTCTGATAGTAAATCAGCTTCGGCTTTTATGAACGATTATGAATATTTAGAGTCCTTAAGCATTGCATCTAATGATGATTCCAGTTCTATGGGGTCATTGAACGGTTTTAATTTGGTGGAAAACTAATAATAAATAATATGCTTATGTTATATAACCCAATTGTTGGTTACATAACATTATACGAATTTACTTATTGCGTAACCCAAACCTAACATTCCAGCCCCGACATATGCCATTTCTCCTGTTTTTTGATCATCGCTTGGTTTGTAATAATCAGAGAATTTTGGTTCATTCATTTGAGCGTACAAGCTAAAAGCCTGATTTGTAGCCGAAATATTTTTTGATGCCTGATATTTTTCATCTTTTTTCTTATTTTCCCAATCAATCCTTTTTAGTCTTTTTTCCTGATATTCAGCGTAATCTCTTTGGTATTTTTCCATTGCTTTGTCGTGTCGTATTTTTTCTGTATCCACACTGCGCCCCGATAAATATTTTGCAAGATAATTTCCACCAGTAAAGGCCGTTGCGTTCAATACAGCTCCACCAATCATCATTGCTACTGATGCTAATGCCATTTTATTTTGGTAAAATCTTTTGATCCTCTAAATATGTTTTAAGATAAATACTTCCGGTTAATACAGCCACCCACTTTGCATAATTTGTAATACTTGAGGATGGGTCACTCAAAAATGATTCTTTCATCATCTTTTTGGCCAAATACCCAACCCCCGCTCCCAATCCAATAAGTACGGCTGAATCAGTTACAGTTTTCACAAGTTTGTTTTCAGTTGACATAATTTTTACTACACCAATATGAAACTTTTAAATGACTTTATTCCATTCCAAAAGATTTTGGAGTTACAGAAAATGGTATCTTTGCCGGCTGCGGTAATTGAGGAACTTGTGATAAATCAGGTATCCTATTAGAATATTCAGCCCTGGCTTTTTCCTTATATCTCATAAAAAGATCAAATGCTGTAAACCCAAGCCCAACAACGGATAAAACAGTAGTAAAAGATAACTCTGGAAGCCATGATTTCGCTTCACTATGGGTATTTTCATTTTGCTCCTCTTCCTGTTTCATTTTTTCTTCGCGTTTCATCTCCCTAGCTAATGCATCTTTTGCTTTTTTATTATATTCAGCCAATTTCTTACCGGCTGCGACTTTTTTAGGATCTTTCTCCCTCTTTTTGGTATCTTTATTTTCAGGAGAAGGATCAGCGGTAATTTGCTCTACTTCAGATTGTGTTCCTCCTCGTTCAGTTTGGTTAGACATTATTATTTAGATGCAATAAATAAGTTTTTAGATCTGTTTAATATACTGTATCAACTCCTTCAGTAGATTGCTTAGTTTCTTGGACAGTTGTACTAGAATTAACTGGTTCTTCTCTTAGAAATTGCTGATTTTTGTTGAATTTAACGTGTTTAGCTACTTGAAATAATCCGCTAGCAAGTGCTGCCAATCTTCCTGCTTTCAATGCTAAGAGACCAACAATGTTTGTTAGTTCACGATTAACCAAATCATCATTCTTCAAATCAGAACAAAGAGATTCTATATCGTCAACTGGAACTAAATAAGAAATAAGTTTGGAAACTAATTGAAGGGATGAATCTACTAATCCCCCATTAATTTTCTTACCCATTACCGCTTGATATCGATTAAAATACTTTTCAACATCTTTTGCAGATAATTTCTTTATATCACCCAGACTCATTTCAACCCCTAAATATTCCTTTGTAGTTCCCAAGGCTGCGAGAATGGAAAGCGATTCTTGTTTTATTTCAAGATCCTCATTATCATTTCCCATTCCTCCCTTTGATTGGTCAGCTTTTTCATCTGTTTGGTTAATGTAATCTTCCAGATTTGTCATATTTGTTAAATCACTTCTGGTATCTCTAAATAGCAATTAAATGGATATCTCAAAGATAAACATAACCTAGAATATTTTTCTGTTTTTAGGAGTTGCACAAACTTTTTTCCCAATTCATAATCCAAATCTCCCCCATAATCTTCAAAAAACATTTTCATGCCTTTCTGAGATGGATTATGAAAAGTAACAACGCAAGCTACATTTTCCCGAAATGGTTTTGCTATGGATGTTAATTGCTGAGTTAGAACCCAAAGTGATAATCCGTGATGCCTTCCGGAGAATGCTAAATCTATAAACTTATTAGATCTTTTCTTCAGATCGACGGATGTCGCGCAATCATCCAAAATTATTAAAGTATTTGTTCCGGAGAATAAAGTTTGACAATCAGTTAGTAACTCATTAATCTCCTCTGCGTTACTTGAATCAGGCGATAATACATAAAAACGCTCATCCTTATTAGCAAAATTATGATAAGTTTTATTCTTAGAATAAGTCGGACAAATTAACACAATATATTCAAAAACTTTTCGGAAAGGGCCTCGGAGCTGTTCAATTAAGTACTTTGTTTTTCCGCAATTTGTCGGTCCTGTTATAATACAATGGAATGGTATTTTATCTCGCAAATCTTCCATGATTTTTGTATCATAACATTACGTTTTTAGATTCTTCCCTTTAGTCCGCGAAGCGGGGAGGCGCTTACGCGCCGATCAGTACTTAATTGATTTCAAACTAAAATTTTTAATCTCCAGCATTGCATCTGCAACAACGAACATATAACAAGTTACGGTTCCAGATCCGCTTTGTTTCCTTTTAATTTCTATTTTTACTCCGTCATGGGTATTATTTAGAGAAAGCCCTCCACCGTGAATGTTATTATCTGGATGTGTTCTTGTATCAACCCAAAGAGCAAACTTGTCCGCATAAAAATCTTTTTCTTTCAATGAAATTTGTTCCCCATTAAAACGTTTTTTCACGGATTCCCAAAGATCAGATGAAATCATTCCTTTGGAATATATTCTATTTGGAACTCCATCAACATCAATTTCGACGGAAGATATGCCGGGATTATAAAAATTTTCTGAATCTCTTGCCCCCGCAGCTTGAGGTAATAAAAACAAAAACAATATTCCCGCCATTGATCTTCTCGGTAAATTAATATGCTGATTAATAACACCATCACCGCTAATTGAAAAAGTAAAAGTTTTATGCAAAGTAATATTTTCATAAAAGAATCCTGCACCATTTTTATAAGCGCCAAAGGCGCTGTGAGCTAAGTATTCGCTTGAAATTGAAGAATATTCTAACTCTAAGTTTTTGATCGAATATGATGGTGCTTTTGTTGTATCAGAATAAATAAGAATATTATTGATTGGTGCGAATGTAAACTCAAATATTAGCTGGTTTTCCAACGCCTTCGGATAGAAAACCCCATGTTCATTTAGAATTGGATGATTTATTGGTATTCTATACTTTGTCCCGTGAACACTAGCGAGAGCAACTTCTTTTTTATCTTGAGTTTTTGCGTCTCCAGCGCTTGTTCTGAGTTTTCTAATATTTAGAGAAGAAATGCCTTGTTTTAATTTATCCTCTCGCTCTTCTTCTGTTAAAAATAAATCAGAATATGTTTGCAATAGATCATATCTTTGAATATCTTGCAATATCTCTCCTTCAAAAAGAACTTTCAATCTAGTAATAAGATTAGCCGCTAAATTATTAACTACCGTATTATTCACATGCCCCTCAACCACCAAATCGAAAAGAAGAGATACACTCCCAGGAGCAATTACTAAGTTATCCGATAATTTAGGAATATTTATGTATAAAGTTTCGCCGGGGTTGACTGACGATGGGTTGTTCGTAACTCTATGCAGGGTTGATGCGGCTTTCAAACCATATGATTCTTTTGGACTTCTGTTTGGATCAATTTTTTCTGCGATTGTTATCATAATTTTTATAAGATACTTTGGTTTGTCTTTAAATTGGTGTTGTCCTATTTTCTAACTCGCCAATATGTTTTAATAAACATTCTCTCGCCTCGGGAATTAAAATAAAAACATTAAAAATTTCGGCACCATCTTCCATATACAGAATTTTTTTCCTAATAATTTTTTTCATAATGTTGATTTGGTATTCGGTAAATTTTATTTCTTCCTCCTCAACCATTTGATTTATAAGATAATTGTTTATTTTTAAAATGATGTCAAAAATATATTATTCAACTGCCGGATATTGGAAAGGATATTCTGCAATTCCTAAATTGGCTGAGAAGGCTAGAGTAAGTGAAAATGATGCAAAACAATGGTTAGAGAAACAAGCAATATGGCAAATCTATCTTCCTGCTCCAAAGTATATACCTAGACCGCGATGGACTGTGGATAAACCCAATCAGGTTCACCAAGCGGATTTATTATTTTTACCGCATGATAAGGTTGGAAGAAAAACATATAAATATGCGTTAGTTGTGGTTGATATCACCTCGAGATACAAAGATGCTGAGCCATTAACCTCAAAAGAAAGTCGAGAGATATCAGAATCTTTTAAGAAAATATATTCTAGAAGATTAAAATTCCCAAAAACTTTAATGGTTGATCCTGGGAAAGAATTTATGGGAGAAGTTAGTAAACTCATGAATTACCATAATGTGAGAATGCAAAGAAGTGAGGCTGGTAATCATAGAGCTCAAGCCTTTGTGGAAAACGCAAATAGAATATTAGGAGAAAGATTATTTAGCCATCAGTATGCGCAGGAAATGATTAGTGAGGGGCGATCAAGGGTATGGGTGAAAAGATTACCAGCTATTCTAAAAACTTTGAATAATGTGAAAAATAGAATAACCGGTAAAGAGCCAGATAAGGCTATAAAAATGAAAGAGGTGAATATTGAACCCAAAAATTATCAGCGAGCGGTGGGGCTTGGTGAGGTTAGATTGCCACCTATTGTTAAAGTTAGATATTTATTATCGGCCGGTGAACTTGAGGGTGGAGAAAAAAGACGGGCTACAGATCCAATTTGGAGTATAAAAGTTTATGATATTTCTAGAAGCGTGATTTCACCCAATCAGCCGGTTTTATATTATTTAATTGATGGTCCGCAGCGGGGATTTGTGAGGGAAGAATTACAAGTTATTCCTTATGATACAGAGTTGCCGCCCAATTCTGTTTTGGCAAGATAGTGGCCATATGGAAGAGTATGTATTCCATCCTTTTGAACGATTCTCTTATCGTCAAAAGCGGATAGAGCTTTTTTATTAACTGTTTTTGTGTAAATATTGTGTAGTTTTGATCCGATTAAATTTTGCGATCTCATTTGCGGTTCTTTAGTATTCAAACAATTTTTGAAATCATTAAAACTTATTGTTTTCTTAATAACTAATTTCTTTGTACCTTTGTTCTTCTTTATCTCTTTTCCGTTGTCCATTAATAAGGCATATTGCTTTGCTCCCAATCCCACAAATTCTGTAGGTATACTCCCACCGAACTCGTCTTTGAACTTGCCAATTACTTTTTTGTTTACGGCGTCGTAAATACCAGATTCGTGGTCTTTTGGATAGTTACTAGTGTCGAACTTTTCCCTAACCTCTAGTCTTATATCTTTGAAGAAATCCTCTGTTTCTATGATATATACAAGACTATCAGTATCAGTCATAAGTAATTCAGCTTTTTCTCCGTATTTCTCTTTGATATAATTATAATGAAAGTCGTACATTATTTGTTTGCTCTGATCCAAAATGGAAAACCCCACGTAAACCGGTTTATTAAATCTTATTTCTGTTTTCTTCATATTTATGGCAGCCAGATCCTCTGAAAAGATGGTGAAATGATTAAAGTTGGGTTTTCGTATTAATTTTTTGGCCGATTCTATATTATTAACTAATCTAACGTCTATCCTTTTTCTCATATTTTCCATTGTTTTGCCAAATACCGAGTTAATCATAAGTTTGAAGAAATCCTTTTCAAAGTCGTTTTTCGCATGTTTCCTCAATTCAGTATTCCGATCGATGTAGGTTTGCAACCACTCCGACTCTTGAAATTTAATTCCCTTGTGAATCTTCGTTATTTTTAATCCTTGTTTTTCGTAAAATTTCAGAGTTTCGTGGTGAACTACATATCTTTTCTTATCTAATAGGTTTGGTATTAATTTCTCAACCTTATTAACGGTGAGTTTTTCTGGCGCTAAAGGTAAATCTTTATGGCTATCATGAAGATTTTTTGGGTATTCCAAATCAACCTCAAGTATGCAGGGCATATTTCTCCAATTTTCGAGCTCTTCATTTGGAATCCATTTAAATCCTCGTTTTGGCAATTTCTTACTCATTGCTGCACCGTATAAGTTATTTGCGTCAAGATAAATAATATAGCTTATAAGCTTATCTATTTCAAAATCTGTCATATAGGGGTTATTAGCTTTAGCATATCTTTTTGTTACTTGCGCTGTTCCGCCTCTAATCCCCTTCTCAATAAAAAGCAGCATATTAACATCCGTAAACAATTCTAAGCTAACTTTAGTTATTTTTAACATCGCATCCCAAGATAATCCTGGCGATGTAAAATAGTGAGCAGGATCCAAACTATAATTACTAATACACACATCTCTAAAGTTCTCAAATACGTCGGCAAGCTGTAATACGTCTGTTTTTAGGTATAAATCATGATAATCTCTCATTGTTTTCATGTTGAATGTTTCCCACACCTTTTTAGCGTGTTCATAATCTTCATCCGAAATACCTTGATTATTTAGTTTTGAGAAAAACGCTTCCTTTGGTGGAATTTCTGTTTCATTAAGTTTGTCAATTCGATCAAAATAATCATAAGGGAACACTCCCTTTCTCAACAATAGTTTTAACTTTTCTCCTGCGAAATGTTTCTTAATTTCTGTCATATTTTTATCTATTGGGGAAAAACACATACTTCCTAATAACTTACAATTCTTACATTGTTCACAATTACCAACGCCGTTAAAAGTAATAATCTTCCCATCTTTTATGTATCTTTTCAAACATTTTCCTGGATTGCATGATTCGCATTTTCCACATTTTGTAAGATTGTCAACCAATCCGCAAAGGGGGAATTTCAGAAATTTATAAGAATCAATGAATCTTATTGTTCTTGTAATTGACTTTTCTTTGTCATCCTCATCCTCTCCGCAATCGCAATCATGCTCGCAATCGTGATCTTGATCATAATTAATTAAAATTTTCTTCGAGAAACTAATATACTTTTCGTCGGTGTTGGCTAAACAGCTCATTTGGCCCTTTGTTTTCCCAAGATTCTTAATGAATAGATGGGAATCATATCCCGACAGATTATGAATTACTACTGGAATGAATTTGGGAATCACATATTTTAGGTTACAAATATTGTGCGCTGCTCCTCGGTATTTTCCAGTAAGATGGCAATGATCTATTACTTTTCTAAAATCTTCTTCTTCAGAAAATTCGCGCCCGCATATATGGCAGTGAGTTGCATTTTCATAATCTTTTTTATCCGTTTTTGCCATATTCTTTTTATCATAAACTTTAAAAGTTTCCTTTTTTTCTTCTATTAGCTGGAAAATTTTCCTAACATCTCTTTCCAAATATTCTGTAAATATCTGCGCGACATCCTCGTCATCGGATTTTGCGGTATAATTCACGCAGATTTTAAAATCCTTTGGTAATATACTTTCGTCGAAACATTTAATATAATAGCAGAACCCCGATGCTTTATGCATTTGGTAGTTTTTTGTGAAGCTTTTAATTTCGCTTGGCGAACAAGTATGTATTGGTATTAGTCGGCCTTCGAAATCTACATAGACAACAAAAGGCGCGCGCATTTTATTCTTAAAATTTTTAAAGTAAATAAATTTTGGGCTGCCATCTTCATTCCTTGGCATTTTGATTTTAACTTCGCCGTGCGAATCGCAGTACTCTTTATGTTCTTGTAAAATCCTTTCATCATAAAATGAGTTGAAACATCTGAGGCAGAAATGTTTTTTGTGTTTATTTTTATCATTTTCAGATGATAAAAGTCTGCTAACATTATTTACTAAAATGTAATGGGATTTTTCATCATTATTTATTAAAAGTAATGTTATAAATTTGCAATCGCATAACTTGCATTCGTGATTATTGCAATCGCATTTCTTACATCCACATTCCTCACATTCGTATTTTGCGCAGCCTTTTTTCCCGCATTTCTGTTTTTTCTTACACTCTTTTTTCATACAACCGCAATTCTTACATTTTTCTTCTTTCTTGCAATAACATTTGTTGCTCAATCTCGCAGTATATATTTCATCAGCTTCTTCATCATATTTCAGTATATTAACCGGATAGGGATTTTGTTTTTCAAACTTGGTAAAATCTTTTAATTTCATTGCTCCCTCTATGCCGGAAAAGTCTAATTTTTTACAATTTCCCAACAATTCATTATTTGCCCTCTCTCTATTATGTTTTCTTGGGAACACCGCCTCTGTTAATGAAAGTTGACCGCATTCATCGCACTTATTTTGTATATTAATAGTAGCTTTTTTCGCTGCTAATCTTTCTGGCGTGGGTATATATGAACTCCCAGAAATAACTGTGTAAGGCGCAATTCCAATGTCAAAACGGGATACAGAATCGAATTCAAAATCTCCGTACTCATATTTTTCTTGAAATTTCCCGAGCTCAAAAAGTATATCTTTAATTATATCATCATATTCTTTTGACAAATCGCTTGCCTCTGTAATTATTTTTGGTTTAGCGTGAAAGTATTTTTCAACCTCTTCCCTAATTTGGTTATTTGGAGCTTTTACAAACTTAACTGATAGTATAACCTTAACCTTTTTTGGTTTCTTATCCTTATTAATAATATCTATAACCCTTAGTTTTATTTTTCCCATGAATTCTTCAATAGTATATCCCTTTTCCCCCTCTATAGAGTGCTGCTTCAAATACCCATTTTTGTATTTTCTTGTAATTTCTTTTATAATTAATTCTTCTTCTTTCAACCTTTTTGTTTTTGGCCTTGCGCCCTCCTTCTTGTAATCTCTTTTTGTTTTTGATTGATTTTTAGGTTCATTCGCTTTTTTATATCTATCTATAAAATTTTTGGCCAGTTCCTCTGTTTTATTTTTTACTTTTTCCGGAATATATGGTTTCACAAAATCCCAAAACTTGTTTAGTACATTTCCCAAAAAGGGAGTATTTTTAACTGATTCATTTTTTATTACTTGTTTTTTAGGTTTTGTTGGAATTGGTGGCGTCGGACGCGTTGGTTTGGGTGGAGAAGGTCTTTTTGGTTTAGTTTTATTAATATTTATTCTGGGTTGATTTGGCGGTGGCGTGCCCGGAGGTGTCGTTGGTATAAATCTATCCGGTGAACCTGGTGGTGTGCCTGGAATTTGAATTGGTGGAGGAATATTCAGTGGTGGCAAATTTGGTCTGTTTCTTGGTATTGGAAGAGGTGGTTGGGGCTGATTTGCTCTTCTCCTCGGCATATTATCTATCGCCACAAAAATTTCTCTTCTATTATCAAGGATTTGTTGAACATTATTAATTACTTCTGGTATAATGCTCAATGCCAGTGTTTTATCCTCTTTAGTAGTCATTCCTGATCTGCCCGGAATTTTATAAAATGAGAGCAATTTAGTTAATTGCTTAAAATTCAATTCTCTTAACCGATCCATAATTACTTTTGTAATTGTTACCAAATCTTTAAGCCCTTTTCAAATTTTTTCCTGATCGAATTCCTGTGTTCCAGAACCGCCAGCCTGGTAAGGGGGTTTGCAAAGGCTTAACGACTTCGCTAATACCTGCCTCAATCTTAGTATTCTACTGATCTGTGCTAGCATTATCAAGCAAGCAAAAATTAATCAGCAAAATATTTCTTATTAAATCCTTGATTAAATTCTAGGTTAAATTTGAAAACCAATTTAGCTTATAAGCTAAAAAATCCTTGTCAAAATTCCTGTGTTCTAGAACCGCAGTTTTCTCTCTCTCTTGCCCTCAGCGAGTTACCACTAACATCATGTTTAGTAATAATATATTTACTAATGTATAATTAACAATTAGACCCGTAGCCCTTGAGGGCGAAGGGTCTAATTGTTTTAGTATCACCCAACTAGTCGGACAGAAAAAACAATAATAAAGTTAGTAAATGCAAGTTGAAGAGAGATTTATTTGGGAATAAAACAAAAGAAAGCACCACGAATTTCGCTACTCGAGGACTATTACTAATAGTGATATGAGATGTTGGACTGGAACAATAGACCATTGATTTCTTGACACGAGCCCTTCCTTAGAGTAATAATCTCAAAGCTTACTTAAAACGGGTTTGATAAACCATTTTAAGGATATAGCTTCTCTCACCCGAGGATGTTAATAATAACTTCAAGGTAGCCCAGTGTGCTTGTACCTAATCAACAATAGTACAAGCCGAATTAAGTGAAAATGCGCAGAACTATTGCTGAAGAGGATGACCCTATAGCTAACAGTAACGTATGGAATCTTAACATCTTAATGAGTCTACGGAGTAAATGAGTAAGCGGCAGGTCTGAGTTTTTATGGTGATACTTCACTGAGGCTCCTGTAATAAACAGAATGTCCATCCACACATTGCCTCGTCTCATCTATTCTCCCTTAATTTTAAAGTGGTCATACATTTAAGGATGACATTGAAACAGATGTTGATCTTGGGTGCGTTCATCGCCAGCGTCTTCTTCAGTCATGGAATATGTAAGTTTTTCAACATTTCTTGCTGCACTTTTTCAACTGTCTTCTGAGTATCGCGCGGCCTTTGCGCAGATGTGAGCCTGAAGGTTGTCTTGTTTTGTTACAAACTTCCTTGTCTTTCATTTGTAAGTCACATTATTTGCACATGAAGAGCAGGAAGCTTTAAAGAAGACAAGGGGCGCTTATCACTCAACAAAAATTCTGATTTGAGATTTCGGAATTTTCGTTTGCCGAATGGGACTATAATCTCAAATGGACAAGCCCACTCCATTGAAGTTCTTGCGCGTTCCCATACCTTCTGCGCCATTTTCAAACGAAGAAAGCCAAAACAAAAGAGAAATGACTAAATGGAACAAGCCATTTCTGGCGGGCCAAACCAACCCGTCGCTCGGGATCACCTTGAGAGCTGATCCCGAATATCTCGGTCGGACCGAACCGAAATGGACCGGGGTCCCATTTCACTTCCAACTTAAATTTCGGGATTTTTTGGTCGAATGGTCAGCGCCCAAGGTCATCTACAGCCTCACTTTTAGTCAAAGGCCAGGCACTAAGCGCACAACTGTAAAATGGTTCCGAAATCACAACAGACACATCTGTCACTGTCGGTTAACATCATTCTAGAACATTCTGAGAGAAAATAACAAACTTATTTATGTAACAATGTACGTTCGCTGCACTTCCAAGACAATTCCATAGTATGACAGAGAACACTTCCAACAATTTTCTAGAATGTTATATTCATAATTGCGCCTGATAACGACTAGCATCAGCCTCTCGATGGGACTCACCCTCCCCCCGTGAGTAGTTGCATTTTAAGGTAGCAGTTCACAATCCTTCTGCTTATTAACAGATGCTGAAGAAAATGAAGATTCCTCGCCATCAGGAGAGGGGTCTGGATCTGGAAGCGGTGCTGGAAGTATGGAAGCTCTTTCTGAGAGAGATCGACAGATCCAGATGATCTTGGATTACGAGAGATCAATACCTTGGAAGAAAAGTATACCTCACTGATTATTTGTTCGCTTCACTTTTGCATTTTTATTTTTAATTTATTACTTTTTCTGTGATTCTAACTTTTCCACCTGCGGATGAGACTATGCAGTGTGACCATTCCTTCGGAAAGCTGGTGAACAGTATTGCACTGTGGCACTGTTTGTTTTACTATACAGGGCTGTTCTAACTTTTTCATCTGTGGATCAAACCATGCAATGTGACCATTCTTTGAAAAGCTACTGAACCATATTGTACAGTGGTACTGTTTGTTTACAATGTGATTCTAACTTTTTCATCTGTGGATCAAAGCATGCCGTGTGACCATTCGTTGGAATGCTACTAAACAGTACTGTACAGTGGAATTGTTTGTTGTACCATGCAGTGTGGTTCTAAATTTACATTTGTGGATGGAATCATATAATGTGCCCATGATTCGTTGGAAAAGTACTAAACAGTGCTGTACTATGGTACAGTCTAAGTTACCGTTTTAAAACATAGTCTATCTATGGATAAAACAAAACTGTGTTCACATTAGTTGCAAATAACTAACAACTAACTAACTTTTATGCACTCTCACGAAATCCTTCGTAGACATACGTTCTGGCTTCATTTTGGTTTTACTTGTGCTTCCGCTTCTTTCTCTTTTTACAGTTGCAAATATTTCAGGGGAAGACTGTAAAAACACAAAAGACTGCGGCGAAACCAATGAGGAATACTGCCTAGAGAACTTCCAAGAGACATCTGAAGAATGCCTTTGGAGTTGCCGCTTCTGCGCAAAGGAAGGAGGTGAGACCTTGCGCGCGTTTCGGTATAGCGAGAATTTCGCTTTACGTTCTAATTCACTTCGTTCAACCGAACGTAAATTATTTTACATTTTATATTCCCTGTAAACAGACATAAAACTGCAACAAACTAGGATGGATGCTCTTGCAGAGTAGCGCGAGTTTATTTATTTGAAAATACACTTTTACACGATTTCTTTTAAATCTAAAGTTATGCATTACTAATTAAATTTATCGATTATAGTAAACTAATTAATTAATCGACTGAAATACGTTAAACTTACGTCCGTGCGATACTTGATATTGACCATTACAAACCCAAACAACTTGTTACTTCTAATCTTTTTTGAATATCCTCATGCACATACATATCTTTTGAGATGTCGCATTTCCAGGGACCGTGGATTTTAAGTAGTCAGTCTGAAATCGTTTTATTACTGTTCCTTACAACCGATATTATACCCCCGACCTTAGGCTATGTAGTCCGTACTCTTTTGGGTTATACCCCAGCCCTTCTAAGCACTCCTTAAATATCTCAAGGCATCTCGAGTACGAGAGTGCATCGTGCATTTAAGGCCAGTGCCTTCTTATATATTCCTACGCTTACAGCCAGTGCTGCAGCTTACTTTTCGTATTGCTGACATATCGTACTGTCGTTGTTGGAGATGTTGAGACGTGTGGCAAGTATTCTCCCCTTAAACCGTTTTGATCCTAAAAAGTGAATTCTTGTTGCGTCCATGCTCAAGCGCACCATGATCCTCGAAAACTCGATAGTCTACCATGCAATACGCGTGATTCCTAATCAATAAGGGCGAAAAACTTGCCGATGACCAAAAGTGGACGATAGGGGTACCAACGGCTTTTTGCTGCCTCATGTAATGCAAAGTTCTTGATATTAGACAAACTGGAGGAACTAACAGGCAGTTTTCTTTGCGCAAGTTTTGTACGAAAAAATCTATACCGGCGCATCCTGGTGTCCAGAAACGTGAGTAGAACCTTTCGAGCTTGTGATTATAATGGTTTGCAAAACAATCGATAGAGTGTGGTCCCCACAGATGTTTTATACGCTTGAACAGCACGCGAGTAATTTGCCAATCATCTAGTATGTCAATTAGCCTTCTGAGAAAATCTGCCCTTTCAACTTGTATTCGCGGTACCCATTGAATGTCAAGCAAGATTTTTTGTTCAATGCAGATTCTAAAAATTCTTAGTGCTATAGTGTGTAAATCTCGTTTCATGCTTCCTACTTCCACTATTTTAGCCGTTGCCTGGTTTTAGGTAAAGCACTTTACATGAGAATTACTTAATGCCGCATCAAATGATTTCAGTTCAAACTCAATTGCATACAATTCCCTCCATGTTGAGCTTTATTGACTCTCCTCCTTCGTCCACATATTGTGACAGATATACTCTTGATTCAAGATCATGTGACCGCTGCAGCCAGTGCTGCTTGCGTCTGAATACACAAAGCAATTAGGCGTACTGTGGCAAAAACAGTATCTTATATTTGATCTACTTATATTCTCTTTCCAGAACTGAATTTCATTGATCGAATATTCGTCGAGCTTAAAGACTTTCCCAACCCTGGGACGCGGCAATTGACATAGAACAGTGTCTCGTCATTATTCTACTGATATTACCCACCACTCCCCCGCGGATATGATTGTATCCGTGAAAGACGCCAGATTTCTTGTCGATATGACATAATTACTGCTCTCAATGCTTTCTATGAGCTCGAGTATTTTCTCTACCCCGTTTTGCGTAACACTAATAGACCCCTCTATGGAGTTCCAACATAAACCCAACCATGTAGTGTGGGTCTCATGCGCTTTTTTTTCTCATTGGTCACGAAACCCGCTAAATTAAGATCGTCTCTTACTTGCATTGCAAGGTTCTTACTTTTCGCGTAATCTCCCTCTAATACGAGTCCGTCATCCAAGTAGATGGCTACCTTTATTCCCTGTAGTCTCCAGTACTTTTCGAGAGGACGCAGGCACTTAGTGAATATGTATGGGGCTGTCGACGGCCCACAATGTAATACTGTAAACACAAAGTATTGAATTTTTTCTGACATTTGGAATTTTCACACCAGCCCGAGGTAAGTTTGGCAACCCTTTGTATTTCTATGTGAAGGAACCCACTTTTAAGATCGAACGAGAACATATATGAATCTCTTTCAAAATAACTTAGCCCAAATTTCCAGTCTTCTTACTTAAAACGATGCTTTTCAAAGATTTGTTGACATGTCTCAAATCTAGAATAAGCCTTTTCTTTCCGTTCTGTTGGACTGAAACTGAAAGGGGGTTTACCACTTTTGTTCTCTGTTTACAGATAAGCATTGTTGCAAACAATAGACACTGATTACCTTTCATACCAGTAGAAAATACATTTTCATCAGGGACGTTTATTGCTTCATTCAAAAGAGGGACGCTCTTGATCTATCGTACATGCAAGCTCTATTAGCAATAAATCTGGAGTTCCTGTTTGATCATAGAGAACCTTAAACCGCCGACCGGTTCGCTCAATTGGTAGAGCACCGGACTATCGTGCGGGGGTAGGTACGTAGTGTAAGCATCATATAGTGGTTCCCCGTTAGTGAATATATGGCATACATTGCTCTCCATAGCCATACACGATGCTTACACCACGTACCTACCAGGCCGGAGGTCGTGGATTCGAACCTCGGCT
This sequence comes from Ricordea florida, assembly GCA_949710005.1. Taxonomy (NCBI): domain Eukaryota; kingdom Metazoa; phylum Cnidaria; class Anthozoa; order Corallimorpharia; family Ricordeidae; genus Ricordea; species Ricordea florida. The sequence continues at coordinate 21,158,800 of OX453284.1, forward strand.
GGTCCATCACTCAGGGTCTTTAAAAAAACTGAGGAGAAAGTGCTGCCTTTGCAATGACATGAGACTTTGTACTGTTCCCGGATAAGGACGATAAACTGCATCGTGGGTCGTTAAAGAATCCACACACTGTTCGCGAAGAGTAGGGATTTAGCTCCCAGTGTTGTGATCTGGCTCTTGTGGGCGGTTTGGTTTCGTCTGTCTTCCATAATGGTTGTATTGTGGCACATTTAAAATATATGTTGTAGTTCAATTTTTTCCTTGGTTGAAATTTTATTTTCCTTTGCTTTTAGGCATGGTAATGTATGATAATGAGTTTGAAACAAAGGAAAATAAAATTTAAACCAAGGAAAAAATTGAACTACAACATATATATATAGAATTTGCGCCTTATAAGTTTAATAAGCTATTCTAAATTAAATAAATTATTAATAAATGAAATAATTGGTGAAATTGTTAACAGTAACTAACACAAACCACATCAACGTTTGTCACAAACATTACAGCAAGAGAACTTAGCTAGAAAACAGCACAAGTTTGATGTGACTTAATGTAAGACAAAGAGATCCTAGAACAGCTTTATCATTTGCAATGTCATGGCTCTTTGTACTTAACAAGTTGACTGTAATAAGCAATCTGCAATTGGCAATAATAAAAATACTAATACTAATACTAATACTAATAATAATACTAATAATAATAATAATAATAATGATAATAAACAGAGGAATATTCCAGGGAGATAGTCTATCACCACTTCTTTTTGCCTTGGCATTAATCCCTTTGACGTTAGTGCTCAAGAAAATGAAAGCTGGGAACAACTTGGGAGAAGAAAGAGGAGTGATAAACCACCTGCTCTATATAGATGATCTTAAGTTGTATGAAAAAAATGAAAACCAAGTCGACAGCTTGGTTCAGTCCGTCCAGGTATTCAGCTCAGACATCTACATGGAATTTGGAATATCAAAATGTGTTACCCTCAGTTATGAAGTGAGGCAAAGTCATATGTACGGAAGGCATCGAGCTCTCGGACAAAGGGAAAATCAGATCGCTGAGTGAAGACCGCGAGGGGTATAAATATCTGGGAATCCTAGAGGTAGATGAAATAAAGCAATCAGAGATGAAGGAATTAGCACAGAAAGAATATTTCCGAATTTATGAGTTATATTTTTTTCTTTTTTCTAAATTATTCACTTATATTCTGTATATAGTGTAAAGCGTTCTGAACTCTAGAATGAGCACTATATAAGACTTTTATTATTATTTATCATTATTATTGTTTTTATAACACAGTGCACATTTCAGGCACTGGAAGTTTATGAGGATCGGATCACTTCCCGCGATCTAAGACGTCCACAACTGAGTGGAAAGTCGAGATCCAGAGGGTAATTTCATCTACTCCACATTAGCTTTATCCCTCTAGGTGTCGAGCACTTTTCGTATGATTCTTGCTGTACCGAGGAGGCAAGCTTTCTGCAGCATGTCAAACGAAGGCATAAGATCTAGAGCGTTGAGCCCTCTTACAAGGGCTGTTGGTACTGTGCCAAGAGCTCCGATGACAAATGACAGTATTTGGACTTCTCGACAGTTCCAGAGACGTTTCATTTCTCGGTTCAGGTCACCGTAGTATTCCATTTTCTCTTGTTGTTTCGTCATGAACCTCGTGTCGAACGGACGGGCAATGTCTACAATGAGGCAAGTTCTTGATTCCTGATTAAACTATACGATGTCAGGCTTGTTATGCTCTAACCGCTGGTTTCTCTGTATTCTAGAAGTCCCAAAGCAGCTTGACCTTATTTTGCTGAAGCACTGGCTGCAGATTATGCTCATACCACTTTTGGTCTCTTTCGAATCCAAATCTCTCGCATAACTTCCAATGTATGATGGCAGCAACCTTATCGTGTCTCCACAGACGATACTGTTTTTGCGCCAGCATCTTACATTCAGCGACAATGTGCGCCACAGTCTCGTCCCTCTCACCACATAACCTACATGTAGATGCTACGTCCTGCTTGTCGATCCTTGCCTTTATGCTGTTTGTTCTTAATGCTTGTTCTTGTGCTGCCATAATCAAACCTTCGGTTTCTCGTTTCAACTGGCCTCTCTTCAACCATCTCTAAGAGAGTTCTGGGTCGCCCTCGTCTGCGGTAGCCTCGACGAACTGCCCGTGGAGAGTTTTATCTAGAAGCTTACGCTTCTTTTCTTTCCTAAGGGCTTTCATACCAAGGACCTCCCTCCTCCTCTTCAGGGTGTTCTCTCTTGTCACTGCTTTAAGAGCTGACTCATCGCTATTGCTAACATACTCATACAGGCTCTCAATCTCTGCATGTACAGAAGCTCGTACACCTATCAGACTTCTACCGCCTTCCTTTCTAGGGATATAAAGTCTATCCACATCAGCTTGAGGGTGGAGGGATCTATAGATAGACAACAGCTTACGTGTCTTCCTGTTCATTTCTTGAAGTTCGCACTGGGTCCAGTTGATAATTCCAGCACTATACCTAATAACGGAAACTGCTCTTGAGTTGCTAGCTGTGATCGTATTGCCGCCATTCAGCGGAGGAAAAGGATTTCTCGGTTTCTTTGAAAAGCCATAATCTGAGTGATTTCCGATCGCAAATCCAAATCTGGATCATACTAAAGACACATCCCAAAACACCATAACAGTACAGTTTTTGGATATGTGAAAAAATTCTCATAGATTCTTTCAAAATGTTGTTATGATATCTATGTTGCGATTGCCAAATTTCCTTGGCTTGTATCCGTCACTCTGGACTTCGTCTTAAATGTAGCGAAAGTACAGTGTTTGATTAGCCTTCCTGGACAAAGGCAAAAACACATAACCTTAACCACATCACATGCCTTATTTAATATTTTCGAAAGATTTTTACAGTATCGAGAACCAAAAGGTCTCATTTGAAAGTTTACAAAATGGCCTTTCTTGGAAAAAAAAACTTAAAACATCTCGAAAAAAATTGACAACCAAAAATGAAATAAGAAAATGATCTTGATCTGCTGCCTACCTAGCCTTTAAATTGACCTTTTTAAACGTTTGTTGAAGGCGATACAGATGAATGCATAGATCAAGACGACCATTGCAAGGAAGATGTGGAAAATGATAACAGAATCTGCCAGCGGCTTCCAGATTACATGTTACAAAACTGCAAGAAATCTTGCAAATTTTGTGGTCCAGGTAAGTATGGACTGCGGATCTGAATTTGCAGATGCTATTGCTTTTCTTTTTTAATAGGTTTACCAAATTCAGGTCCTCGCTTAAATTCTGGGTGTTTAGTGATAACAGTGTTTGCCGAATTTTCGATCCAACATATGCTTACTTAGTAAAATCGAATTTGGCTTGGAGTACACATTACCAACCAGAATTAACTATCACGGGGTATTTTTTCTCTTTTCAGATAATGACAGAACTGACAAACATGCAGTTTGCCCAATCTGGGCAATAAACGGGTATTGTGAAACGAACCGCGACATCGAACGAAAATGTCCTTACAGCTGCATCGCTGCAAAGTACAGCAGTACAAGCTCACCACCGAGAAAGTACCCACATCCAGTTTTATCTTTGAGTCCCTACCAGTATCAGCCTGGCCAGTACCCAGTACCGGAGGGCGTATCTGGTTTCTCCTACCCTGCACCCTACCCCTACCCTGCACCTAACCCCTACCCTGCCCCTTACCCTGCACCCTACCCAGCACCATACCCTTCACCCTACCCAGCACCATACCCTTCACCCTACCCAGCACCATACCCTTCACCCTACCCCTACCCCTCTCCCTACCCTACACCCTACCCTTATCCCTACCCATCATCAAGACCTAGTTCTGGGGTAAGTATACTCAGCTTAGCATAAGACAGACACACGGGCGGGATTGTCAGTCAGGTGCCTTCTTCTGTCGGGGGGCGTGAAAAACCAACAGTTACACTCATGTCGTATGCGAAACTTGGGCTTAAAGAAGTTCTTTCGCGCTCCCTGGCAGTGAAGGACATCTAAAGATAACTCTTTGGTCGTCATGAGCCTGACAGTTATGCTAGAGCTTATCAGTCCAAATAAGAATGAAACAGTTGTCCATGGCTGCACCTGATAGGGTGATCTGGTTGCGCACATGTGGAAAGCACTTAGTAGGCTCTGTGGTGCTGTTTGAGTGTGTTATTTTTCAAATTGTGCTGATATCTTTTAAGCGGAGTGCCTTACTGGAAAATACACCGAGCGCAGCGCGCCAAAACGCCTGGGAGCGAGTCACGAGACATTTAAGCTGACTTCTTATTGCAATTGGTTTAGAAACTGGCACGAAATATTTGGCTGATCACATGTCTACGTAATCCGATAAATAGTGACTGCAAAAAAACATTAGGGAGTGAATTGAAAAAGACAAAAGCAATGTTATGGATAAGATTATTATTCATTGTGGTAACTTCAATGATAATGTAAATTAGTTCTATGATCACACGACGGAGTCGCTTGGGTGGTGAAAAAAACAATGTGAAGTAGTAAGAGTATTAATCCTTTTATCACTAATTGTAAACAAGTGTTTTTAATAGATTTTGCAAAATATCCATGGCCTTAAAAGATTGCTCACACTACATGGCGTGCTAAGAAATAAGTGGACGGGTTAAATCGAAGATTGTAGTTGAAGCGCTAATCTGAGCTGTTGTCTTTGTTATAATTACAGGGAAGTTCCTTTCCCGCAGCTTCGCCATCTCCGGTTCCTTCCCCAGCTCCCTCTCCAAATGCATCTCCGGTTCCAGCACCAGTTCCATCGCCCGTTCCATCGCCTGTTCCATCGCCCGTTCCATCGCCCGTTCCATCGCCCGTTCCATCGCCCGTTCCATCGCCTGTTCCATCGCCTGTTCCATCACCTTTTCCAGCGCCTTTTCCATCGCCTTTTCCATCGCCTGTTCCATCGCCCTTTCCTGCTCCAGTCTCCCCGTTACCAGCGCCAGCCGCGAATCCCTACCAATCGGCCACACCCTACGACAAGTCTGAAAAGGCTCACAAAGAACGCCAAAAAGATCGGCAACGGAAGAATCACCGCGGCAGAAAACACGATAAGGAGAATAATTAAGCAGATTTAATTTTGTGGTTTTCAAGCCATGGCTGAGTGGCAAAGACTAGTGCACAATTATTATTGGAAAATGAAATTCAGTTTAACTCAAATATATCTTGTTTTTCTTGTTATACATGACAAAACCTTGACGATAATTTAGAAGCTTAACATTTTTATGTGTATCAGTGGCATTTAATAAACCTACCAAGCAAAAACTTTATCTTGTCTTTCAATTTCTTGAGACTATATTATGTACTTTTCCGTATTCAATTTTAGCTTCAATTCGTTTTAGCTAAGAACAGCTGGAGCCCATTGATGGGCTCCTGTTGAAAACAAATTCGTTTGGACAAGGTTCAAAAGTATTTCATCGTCCATTTTGTTTCGCTGGCGAAAGTGTTCAGGCATTTTTCTTAGCTTAGTTCAATTTCTGCGAAACATTGCATGTTTAGTGACGCGAGTTACTATGGCACCCGTCATCACTGTTCACGCCCATTGTCACGTGATTACCCATGGTTTGTAATTGATCACATTTTGTTCGGTACGAGGCTCCACTAAAAACATTTAAAAAATAAAATTGAAGACTCGGGTATTTTAAGTCTGTTGTTCCAAATGAATAATGAGAAGGGAGGGAAAAGAGATGAATTACCACGGTTCTTTCATTCTTCGCTTGAAGGACTCAGTAAGAGGTGAGGCTTTCATGGCGTGAGGAAGCTCCTGGTTGCCATTTTGTTTATTTATCTGCCACCTGACGACGTTTCGCGCTTCTTGAGCAAGTGTTTGCCTTTTAAATATTTATAGTTTGCGACGTATCAGGGAATTGATCTTTGTTATTTACAAAGAACGATTTTCACGCGGACACGCAGGAGTTCTGTAGTCAATTGCGAAACACACAAATAAGTGCAATAATTTAGTTGGCAGTCCAAAGAAAACAAAGAGGGGCTTTTGTAAGTAAAACCTCAGTGTTATATAGATGTCTAGTTCTTAAAACCGCTTAATAAATATATAGTCGGTAGTGCAGTTAAGATTTTAACCAGCTTTTTTAGGTTAGACATTCACTGAAAAAGCATAATTGTGTAGTGAAATCATTCAACTTTTCTATCGGTTTACATTATCTTCTATGTAACCTCATATTGTTTTCCTTTTTTTCGTGAACGAGAGTTCAAGGGTGGCACTAAAAAAAAGCTAACATGACCTGTTGCTATTGCCGAGAATGAAAGCGTTTTCAGTGGTGCTTCGTAAGCGAAGGGGGGAATTTTGTAAAACTAAAACTAGCGGGCTTAACAAAACTAAAAGGAAAAGAAAAGATACAGATAATATGTTTTGGAAGTCTTGTCGTTTCTTTAGCTTGCCACCAGTAACAGCAATATATATATTACCAACTCACTCGGTGGGTGGTAAACGCAAAGAGTCAAAATTGTCGCACCGTCGTGTCAGAGAATTAGTATGTCACAGAGAGTAATGGCTTGTAAATTACAAAGCTCATCTTTTCACACAAATATTTGATGAGTGATCGTTGATTCCAGAGTTCAGTGGTGAATTTAGACACAACTGTCATTGAAAAATTAAACTTCAAAGCCCTTCGAGAGCAAAATATTCAGGGAAATAGGGGCTGTTATCCTTTAACTTTAATGAACGAAAAATTAAAAAACATACTTTAATGGAATCGACATTCGACATTACAACGAGAAACGTGCGACGTTTTAATTTAACAAAGAATGTTAAAACGTTTTGGAAGTGTACTTAAAAGTAAGCTGACTATCGACCTTCGTCCACCGAGATATCTCTGCTTTCTTCAGTCAATATAGTCTCTAGTGACTTTAACTGCTCACGTGGACAAACCATAAGCAAGTGTTGTAGAGGTAGTTTCTAAAGAAACTGGTGCTGCGTCACGGGGAATTGGAACACAAGGGAGAATGGTTAAACCTGTTCTTTCGGGCAGCGAACGTTAGTCGTACTTCCTGTGACAACAACTGGCGCGCTTTTCAAGAGAAAAGAATATGAATGAGCTATTTACCGAGCTTTTAGACTGGGTTTCGGCAAAAAAATTCTTTTTCTCCGGATAGCTGCTTACAATACATCAGGTCAGAAGTCCATGATCAGGTGGAAATATCTATATTTTTTTAGTAGTTTTTTTTTTTTATGCAAGTGAAACATACACACACAAACGTGAGAAAAAAAGAGAGAAAAATTACACAGAATGAAAAAGGCAATTACAACTAACGAGCAGAGGAGGAAATGTATTTGTCAGGATGAAGTAGCTTCCTCCGTAAATTCCCGTACGAAAATTTTCTCATTTTCACCGGGTTATACTTCTTTCCACCGGGGTATACTTCTTTCCACGTCAAATAAGCTGCCCTCTACTTTTTGGGCGCCTTGTAGTGTCATAAAAAACGACAGACCGAAAGGAATTCAACTGTTTATAGTCAACTTACAATGAAACGGACTTTATTTTCGTTGCCATGTTGCCTTATTAGCATACATTTATTGAGTCACCCGCTGCCTAAGGCGCGGGCTCAAATGTCTGCTATTCCTGGCAGTTATAATTAGGATTCACTTTCAAGAACATGACGAGTCGTCTAGAAACTTTTGAATGCCTTCAATTCTTTGTGCTTCAAACTAAAAAAAGGTACACTTCCATCATGATTTGTCTTTTTGACAAAAGTGAAGGCAGTTTTGGAACTCGAATATTTGATAGCTAAGAGGAAGAATCAGCTCCCATTTCATTATGAGAAATGAACCAAATCCTGTCACTTGAACAGCATCTCTCCACCCCCTTTGCCATTAGTATTTCATTTAATGAAATTGTTCTGTCCCGTGTTTACATTTGATTGGTACTCATTTTAAAATTAAATCTTATTGGTGGTTTTCACATGGCACGTGATAAAAAATAAAATCGAAAACACTCAACAGACGAACTCAAGAATCTGGCATATGATAGATTTCTACCACGTAAAACACCTTGCAAAGAATTAGATCTGTGTAGTTTTTCATGCATGAAATATTCGGATAAATGTTTCAACCAAATTGATAGAGCTTTGTATGGAGACGCCATGTTTGTGCCCATTCAAGGGGCACAAATATGGCGGCAGTAAAGTGTTAAAAACAGCTGTTGTTGAGTTTTGCCATAAAATCGATACCTTATCACTCGAGTGACTGTATACACTCAAGGTAACACTTGCTTAAATGCAAGAGATCTTCCAAAAGCAAAAAACGTTCAAGAAAAGTCATCTTTTCACCTACGAAACAACCTTTCCGGACAGACATTTTATGTCACGCAAGGCGAAAGCTTGAAATTCATGCGCACGCTATTACAAAACGAAGAAACCTATCGAGCTTAATATTTGTAAATCGACGAGTTTACAGAAGGTCTTTTATCTGATAAAGCTAAAAATTCAAAAGAATTGGCAATTTCCTATTTTGAAATGTTATTACGTTACATGAAAACCGAGAATTGCACTGTATGTAATTGTAAATGACTAGTGTTCGTAGATTATAATTTTTTTTTTTGAACAATGTACGTGTAAACGACTGTTAGGTGTCCATGCATGAAACTTTAAAGTGATGTTACTTGATGTTGTGTTTATAGAAAATAAAAGAAATAAAATTAAAAAAAAAGTAGAGATTAGAGGACTGATTATCATTTATCACATCGCTGGGCGATCCATGTGAGGCACGCGAATCCTGAGTTCTGATTGGCTAACCGAGCAGCTAATATGAGTTACCAGGTCGGATACTTCGTTTTGTCTCGTAAAATAAGCATAATAACTGTCTTTATTGACTAAGCTTGTTCAGTCAAGATGGCTGGATATTGACCTCGTTGCGTTTTCATTGACTTCAACTACGTCATGGTCAATAAAACGCAAACAAGAACATTGCAGATACACCTCACACTTGGTCAATAACGGACATATATTGGTCAATCCATGAGCAGCTCGTTTCCTTACACGGACTTGTAGATCATTTGGGGAAAGGCTAACATCACGGAGATTGACCTGACGTCAAGTCTTATCAGAGAAGACCTATTCATTCGAGCTATTCAAAGATCTTGGACTTTCAAAAGACCAAAGTTTAGAGAAAAAAGGGGCCATCTTGTAAAACAAAAAACTCCAGAAGACTTGTCGCTAGCTCTCGGCGCGAGCGGAGGCTCATGTATTGCTTCTAGGCGCTAATTGGCTGTTCGGTATTCACTGCTGGGGGTCTTATCCAGCAGTGATTCACGGGACGCTTGCGATAACTTATATTCTGTGCGGAAAAGTAATTGATGTCGAAAAATGTCCTTAGCGTAATTAGTGCAACGAAAACAATAACCATTCTTTAGGATAAACATACCACACTAACTGAAAGTGACGGAGAAAAGAGTTTATTTTAAAAGCACAAGTATTCGCAATAAAACAACGTACTCTAAAAATACAGGGCTTCAAAGAGGTTTGAAATGAATATAAAAAAATAGGCTAATTTGCAAATGCTAATAGTTATATTTTTTCTTTACAATTATAGCTAGTTGCAGCTGAGTCATGCAGTTGAAAGAAGTGTTGCTCTTTTGGACGATCGCCGCTGGCTTTTTCGGTGTTTATGCAAACCGTATGGCAATTTAACTTCTTTTTAATCAGTAACACAGTAGCCTAGGGCATGGTTTATCTGAAATAAAAGATCAACACTGAAAACTATAGAACACATTTATGCATGAAATCACTATTACTGTGCTTTTTTACGCCTATTTACACCATTGGGTAAATAGAACGACCAATCCGGGACCCAGAGGTGCACGATCAAACCTCCCACTGAGGAGATGGATTCCTTGGTCAAATCCCCACGCCTTGCTCGCACTCCCCCCCCCCCCACGGGGTTTTACATTGATAGGTGCATTAGCTTTAAACTACTGGCACCAACCTCTCTGCAAGTTGAAAGATGTGAGACTCCTGAAACATCGCTTGAAGGCTGATCAAACCAGGAACCTTTGTCACTGGTAGCGAGTTCCTTCCTCCTGCTTTCATCATACAAATCGCCTTTCTCCTTTTTCTCTGGGCTTCTTACGAGATTTTGTCCAAGGCGTCTTCTCTCTTTTCGATGAATTCATAATAAAAGTTTTCACGGATTCTATAATAAAAGATTCACTGATACCAACGGCCAAAACGACACGACACAGCACAATTTCAATGTAAACAAGATGTGCAAATTTTTGTACTTTAAGTCCCGGATAAGATTTGCCGCGAAAAATCCATAGGAGCTAGATGGGTTTAATGGGATGAGAACGCCTTTAGTAATTTATTTACTCTTCTCCAAAATAGTTTTTCCCCGAAATCTCGCGATCATTGATTGATTTCAAATAACTTTTTTCACCAAAATTTAAATCGATGTTTTAGCTATATAAGGAACACAAAAAAAAATTCGCAAAATTCGGCCTTTGAAGGTCTACCGGTAACCTTAAATGTACCGAGTTTTAATTTCCCACCGACCCAGCAGCAATTCTGTTTGATTCACAGATGAAAAAGTTAGATCTATATTACAAAGTAAAACAAACATTATCTGTGTTGAAGTAATAACTCTAATAATAATAATAATAACAAGACGATCTAAGATCGTAAGTCGGACAACAGGTAGACGTGCGGCTAAACTTCAGAATACCCGGCCACGATTGCGTGACATTAAAGTTCTACTCCCGCAGTCCCGCAGTCAATAAATATTTGCATATGGAAACAAAACAAAACAAGCACAATACACGATTATTCCTCGTTCTATAATCCATGTGCCGAAAACAAGCACAATACACATGAATATTCCTCGTTCTATAATCCATGTGCCGAAAATAAGCACAATACACATGAATATTCCTCGTTCTATAATCCATGTGCCGAAAATAAGCACGATACACATGAGCATACCTCGTTCTATAATCCATGTGCCGAGGTCTATACCCTTCTAAAATTTCTTTTCTTTCCCACTGTGGGACTGCAGGACTGAAATGCTAAGGGTACCAAGGTCCTGGTTTCCAACGTGGCATCTTTGTTGTCGTTTCCTCGAGTTTCATCGCGAGGCACCTTGTCTTTATCAGCAAATGCTCTTCTGTCACTCTGTCCACATTTTCTGTTCACTGGTAACTCGTTTGATTTCTGGTTTGATTCCAGTGAGACATTCGCTAAATCATTTGATTCTTTTGCTATTTTCAGTTCGCGGGACGACCCGTTTCGAAATATACGCTCATTACACACGCCATCTTTTAGAGTGGGTCTACCGCGAACGGTTTGTGGGTCTGTATGTTTGAGCGTAGAAAAGATGACACCATTTGTTTTCAACATATTCGCCATCGACTTCGACATGTAGAAAGAAGTTTGCGCCCGTATTATGTGTCTGCGGTATTCCCCATTGCACGTGACTGCGATTTGCGATGAAACTCGAGGGTAAACCTATAGTCGGTTGCCCGACTAATAATGATAATAATAATATAACAATAGCTCTACATTAGTCGTGTTAATATACCATACCTTAATTAGTTCCTGTTTAGTATCGTAAATAATCTAAGTACAGTTTTGTACGCAGCCTTGTAGATGGTGTAAACGTATACCATATTGTAAGTAGTGCTGGTATCGCATCGTAACAAGTGTTAGTATTGGACCGTAAGCATTGTTAGTAATGTTAGAGGTCCAAGTTACGTAAGATGTGAGACGCGTTAAAGATGTTCTTTGGATGTTAAAATAAATAAATTTGTTATTATTAAAAAAAGGAAAAAACAGCAACAACAACAAAATAACAACAACAAAACAAACAGTACCACAGTACGGTACCGTTCAGTGGCTTTCTAAAGATTGCATCGTTTGATTCACAAAAGAAAAAGTTACATCCACATTATAAAATAAAACAAACAGTACAATACCACACCACAGGACTGTTCAGTTGCGCTCCAAAGAAAAAGATGCAAATAACCAGCTGTAAGAGAATAATATAGAATATAGAATGTAGAACATTGTATTATTTATTTGAAGTGGATGAGCTTAATATCAGTATTATTAATGGCACAGTTTTGTCCTAAATAAAAACTGAAATCTTTGAGTTGTAACTCTAACAACACAAAATCTTCTTGAAACAGTTGCTGAAGAAATCGAGGAGGAAAACACATCTGGCGAGGGAAGCTCATCTGGGGACGATTCTGGAAGCGCACTTGGTAAATAAACATGGCCATTGTTTGTCATTGAACCTTTCAATTCTTTAAGATACCGAGTCACTAAGAACAGGAAACAAAACTGGTTTACAAACTGTCTCTGTTACTCTTCGACTCAAGATGCGTACATGACATTCGTTGGTCACTTTAATTTCCCGCGTTTGCATTTTGGTAGTCCCGGATGTATTCACGAACAATTACGAGGTAATGTGTTAATCAGACTATACACGAAAAACTGCCTTAAAATGACGCTGTCTTCTATCCAAAGTGACTTTTTCAATGCTGTGTTGCTAGAACGATTTTCAATTGACTTTTGAAAGCAAATCCGCTATTGCTTTGGCTTTGCATTCGTTATTGAGAATGGCGATTACACAAAAAAACCTTTAAATTAATCAATCAGAAATAAAGCCAAAAGCCATTACAAATGGATCACATGTGTTCTTCCTTTGCTGATGACATGTGTTTACTTTGAATTCTGATTTGTTCATGGGATAAACTGCATGTGGTATACGTTAGTTTTTGAAAAAGTCAATTTGAAATGTTATTATATCGGAAATCAAACTTTCTCTCAAAGGCGATGCTCAGAATTGTGAAGATAAAGACACCAAGAAATGTACGCCGTATACCGGCGTGTGTGCAATTCAACAGGAGAGAAAAAAGCTGGATTTCTTGTTTAAGGATTGTAAGAAAACCTGCGAGTTGTGTGGAAAAGGTTAGTTTTGTAGCTCAGTTAATCCCTGAAATTTGAGAGTCCCGAAATTAAGGGTTTCTTAAGTCTAAACTTATACGGTATAGTAACTTGATTAAAGAAATATTTTGATGTTCCCAGCGCTTATTTTCTTTAGTTACCAGTCGGGTATTAGGTTAGAATATTACACTCGCTTGACCTGAGTGGTGGTATTAGTCTAGAAGATCATTTGAATATTTGCTGACAATTAAATCACACTATAAATTCCGCGAAAAAATTGTTATTCAATGAAATTTTGTGTGCGCGAATGATTGTCGAATACCAATGTCCTTGCATGCGGTCATTGAGGGTTTTCATTGTTATTGTTGCTATTTTGGTGGATTTAATTTAATTTAGTTTGATTTAATTTAACGTAGAGATTTTGACGATTTTTTTGGCAAAGCTATTGTGTAGTTTCTTTAGCAGCTAATCTATTTCTCCTCAATTGGATTTTAGTTTCGGGAAAAACATTATTTGATACCGAGATGCATTGCCCAGGGTGGAGTAAAAACGGCGACTGCAACACGGAAAACGTCAAAAAACTTTGCCCCTACAGCTGTGGCAGGATCAAGAATTCGATGCCAACGGCTGGGGCTGCGCCAGGGCATTACCCAGTTCCCGGGACATCGCAATATCCGGGCTACCCAGGTCCAGTACCTAACCCATCTTCAGTGCAGACAACCCATACAGTTCAAGCACCCTACCCGCAAGGGCAGACAACCTATCCAGGGCAAGCAACCTATCCAGGGCAAGCAACCAGTCCAGGGCAAGCAACCTACCCGCAAGGGCAGACAACCTATCCAGGGCAAGCAACCAGTCCAGGGCAAGCAACCTACCCGCAAGGGCAGACAACCTATCCAGGGCAAGCACCCAGTCCAGGGCAAGCACCCTATCCAGGGCAAGCACCCAGTCCAGGGCAAGCAACCTATCCAGGATCGGCAACCTACCCGGCAACAAGTCAGGGCTCTATGCCAGTTGCTACCCACGGGGCTGCTAGTGTAGGCGGAGTGTCCTATCCAGCTCAAACACCTAGTGCAGCCCCGATGCCGGCCACCTTTGACAAAAGCCAAAAGTCCAAGGGAAACCGCAAGGATCAAAAACCAACTGAGCATCACAGTAAAATTGATAAAGTACAGAAGGCATAGTTTCAAATTATTAGTAATTTTTCCTATTCAGGTGACTAGATTCAGTGCTTTATTATTTGATACCCTTTTCAACAGAAGTAGTCCGTTACACAGCAGACGTTTAATTCCATTAGCCGGAAATAAATCTATCTTTTTCTTTTTAAATGGACGAAGTGCAAACGTTAAGTTTGTGCATAATCCTGGTAATAGAATCGGTATCATCTTTGTAGTGTATAATCAGAGAAAGCCTTACCAAGATTGCTGACTGCTCCACTCAAGAACGGCGAAATAAAAAGAGTCTTCGACACATCACATTCAATCTTATGACAGCTGCACGAAATATTTAATAAATAAATAAATTAATATTTAATATTTATTTAATATTTAATATTTATTTAATATTCATTTAAATATTTATTTTTTTTGGCGGATTTTCTCAGCAAAAAAATAAGTAGCAAGTAAAAGTAACACAAAAAGTTACAAAAATTGGGTTAATCAAACCGGCCAGTAAAGTAAAATAAAAAAAAGAAGTTGAGGTTTCCAGCGTTAGCCCTTTTGTTCTACCTGAGACGAGTTGAAGGGACAAAGTAGAAAACGCCAGCCTCTTTATTACCTGATGATGGTACCACTTGTGACGTTAACACTGACCCAAATTATTGTGTTTCCACTGCCCACCAACACAGCACCCGTTTACTTTAATAGTAACAAAATACATGAAAAAATGCCAACTCGCTGACTGGCTGAGAGCAGGTCAATTAATCCCAAACAGTGCAGAAAGTTGAAATTGAGTGCAGAAATTTGAAATTAAATTTTTGTATAGGTAATCACATGATTTCGAGTGCAATTTGGGATAAATCAGCACGAGTAAATTTTTCAAAGGCTAACCAAATTGCACGAGCCCGTAGGGCGACTGCAATTTGTAGTCTGAAAAATTTACGAGTGCTGATTTCTCCCAAATTGCACGAGACAAATCATGTGATTACTTGTTAATAATATACATGCAAAAATTTAATTTCAACTTTCTGCACTCAATTTCAACTTTTTGCACTCAATTTCAATTTTCTGCACTGTTTGGGATTAATTGACGTGCTCTCAGCCAATGAGCATGCTGAAATTTTTGCATGTATATTATTAGCATGTATATTATCAGCAAGTAATCAAATGATTTCGAGTGCAATTCTATTTGGGATTAATTGACGTGTTCTCAGCCAGTCAGCGCGTTACAAGTTTTTGATGTATATTATCAAGAGCAAAATGAACCTCGGGGGAGATTTAAGTTGTTCTTATTTCAGTACAAAAACCAATGAATTACGAGTTCCAGTGAAACCTGATAGTCGTCTTCGTAGTCGCACTAGAATCTAAAGGTCTTTTGGAAATGCAAGCTAAAGACCCACCAAATTTGATATCGGTTTCATGCATTGTCTTCAGCTAGCCAGCTGATCCACCCAGTTAACGTGTAAATACTGTGAATCTTCAGGGAAGTCACTCCACTCAATTAGGCCCTCCTCCTCCGTCTAAATGAGCCACCTTCCCCCGTCAAATAAACCACCCTCCCGCGCTTAATAAGCCACCCTTCCTCCTCAAACAAACCACCCTCCTCCCTCATCTCACGACATGATATGATTTTAGTTCTTCCCAAGATTAAGACGTTAAGGCTTAGCTTGAATTTCAAACCTTGTTTTGCGTTGCCTTGGTAACAGTAGCTCCAGCACAACATCTTATCTTGTGGAACAGAAATTGGATGCAGGTGTGTAACTGCTAAGAGGGCGTTCTTTCTGGTGCCTAACTGAGTGATGCACCCCCTAATACGCCGAGAAAAAATTCATCGAAAACATATCAGTCGTCTTAAGAACACGACCCCATAACAAAACAACGTGGGTGCTCGTCCGGAATTTTCCAAAAGGTAGCAAAGTCTTGTTTTATATGCGTGGCTCAACACGATTTTTACCCCAGGGGTTTGGTTAGCGGCGGACGGCCTGACGCAACGTTGGGTTTTCTCAGCTGCTGCGTCAGGTAGTTCACTTGAAATAATGAAAATAATTTTCTGGTGCGCATTTTTAATGGTGAAGCGGGAAGGTGTTGAAAAAACGCCTTTTTGTTAACCAGTTCTCCTCCATGGGAAGCAGGAAATGGCATATTACAGTGTCCGATTTCCAAACGTTTCTCGAGGGAGTATTCCACCGACCCCGTTCCCCTAGGAGTTCGAATTCGTGCATTCGGCACTCATTCAGGTCTGCTCGTTGAACCTGTATATCCTGTACTTTCAAAACCTTGATAGCCTCCCTCCTAAACCCAAAGAATTGTTTGAAAATACTCCATGGCCAAGCCTTCGCTAATTCGACTCGTACTAGACTGTCACCCCATTATGGTCAGCTTCATAGCACTTAAATTCGGATGTAACTATAACTACATCACAATCTAACTTGACCTCCCCGGCATACTTCGGCCACCGCTCTCGTTCAGACTCGTAAGAAACCTTTTCGGCCAGAAATTTAGGGTTTAAGACCAAACAAGATTAATCAGGTTTTTCTTTTAACGTTTCTATATTCTTGAGCTCCTTCCAGTGGTTACAGCAAACAAGGGAACACAGGTAATTAATTTTCATGGAACGGGAAATATTTTCGAATTGTTTTCAGCAGGTTTTCATGGAACAAGGCCACCTTTCATTAAATTACTGGGAATATGGGAACAAAAATTAGGGAACAAGTGGTTTTATTCAAAGGGGAACAAGGAAGAAAATGTATTAAAGGAAATATGAAGGCATCGTCCTATCCCCCTTGCCTCGGAGGGTTCAGCATTAGCATATCCATCTCGACATTAAGCGTTGTTCTATTATCACATTATTGGAAAACAGAAAAGATTGATGCTAGACAATATCACAATGGCCTCATGTCCTTAATGGGTAAGTGGCCGTTTTGCCCTGCTATTTATAATAACGGAGCGAAGGAGTGCGTTTTAGCTTGCAGAAAAGAAACGACACAGCAGTGTGATCTTCATCCATGCCAACAGTTATCACCAGACAATTTCTCCCAGAAATAGTAACTCCTATCAATAAATGCTGACAATGAGAATCATGTAAGGAGTGACAATCGATGATGAGCTGTGTGGATAATCTATCATATTCTCACTAAGGTACAAAATGCTTATTAATGTTCGTGATTATTAGTTCGGGTTGTTATGGTAAATTGATTTTATTTACCGCTGATGGAAAGACGTTTCAGTCGAAAGTTGAAGTAGTGTTCATGACATCAATACTTCTTTCTTTAACCTCGGTTGATTTTCAAGGAAGAAAAGACATCTTGAGGGTAAGAAATCCCCCAAGTTTTTTAAATCATTCTTCATTATATTAATGTAATGGCTAATGTCAGTTTCCATGTCTACGGTCCTCTCAAGGAAATATTTCGGTTTGTTGAGATTAAACTTAAAAGCAAAGGCAACCAATAAAACTCGTATCAGTTCAGTTGACCTGCCACGAAGGTTTCTACTGAGGAACATTTTTAACGAGAAGTGAAAGGTAAAATAGAAGTCTTATTTGAGGGTGTGATAAAAATAACGCCTTATTTTGTTAATGTCATGTGATCATAACCAATCGTGCCCAATGAACACAGGTTTTACTTATTCATTCTGGTGATTTTTGGCTTTTGCAGTGTGTTCGAACATTATTCCTTTTAAATTATTATATATATTTTTCAATTAACTGTAAAGAAAGTGGAATCTTTCCTAATTAGCTATAATCCAACTATTGCAACTTTCTGTGAATTCAGTCTCTTTCCGTTAATGCTACTTGTAACAAACAGGAGACATGTTGCTTTTCCACTGAATGTATCTGTAACATTTTCACCGTAATCGGGTAACACCAAAATCAAGGTGGAAATGTGAGAAGTGCAACCGAAGCGAAATTTTCACACATTAAAATTGCGATGTCTAAATCCCACCTTTAACTTTTTCCAATAACATTTTTTCTTGTCCTTAGTAGGAAGATCAGCATTCTGTTGACTGAAAGAGCGATATTTTCATAGCTACTTTTTTATCGACTTATAACATGTAGTGAGTCTCGGCATGTAATGGGTGAGCTCAGGGCAACATTACTGGTTTTTGTTACTCGATTGTGGCGCATGACCTTTCCAATGGACTACCAATGATTCATAGATTAGGAAAAAAATTGGTACAACAAACTGCACTCGACTGTGGTACTACAGTGCAGTACTGTTCATAGTGAGGTTCAGGCTTTGTTACGGTAAACCAGGTAACTGACGGTACAGTGCTCATGTTCGGTGGATTTCCAAAGAATGGTCACACTGCATGGTTTGATCCACAGATGAAAAAATTAGAACCACACTGTACAGCAAAACAAACAGTACCACAAAACAAACAGTACCACAGTACAGAACTGTTAATCAACTTTCAAAAGGAAAAAGGCACAACCACACTGTGAAGTAAAAAAAAGTACCATACCACAGTAGAATACTGTTAAGCTCGGTGTAGCTTCCCGATAAATGGTGCATACTGTGAGGTAAAAACATACAAGCATAGAGCCTTATGCTTTTTCTTAAGGCTAAATTGCATTCGTTAAAAATTGGGGAAGCTACAGGGGTCGCATCTTTCATTTGATTCACGTGCGCAGTGGAATATATTTAGGATTATTTGATAATGGCTGAGTTGCTATGCATACAAAAACGCAGAAAAATAACGGTGCCAATATCCTGATATCTTGATGTCGCGATTGGCTGTTCCCCTTTCAAATAAAATTCAAGATATAATTCCTCCCCCAGCGAAATTTGAAACCAGAAACTCTTTTTCCCAAGGGGGAAATTGTTTCATAACTCTGTTGGTGGAGCGTCGCACCGGTAACGGGCGAACGTCACAAATTTAAGGGTGTGTTTACATGAAACCGCACCGGGGTGACTTTCATCCCGGCGCGAATTCACTCGAGTATCCTCTTGGAGTTCCTTGCTTGTTTTCTTGACATGAACAGAAAAAGTCATAACAGAGAGAGTCATCCAGGAACGACTTCATCCCGTTTTTTTCAACCGGAGCGAAAATTTCGTTTCGGTTCGAAATCTGGCACCGGTATTATGTAAACGAAGAACGACAGCTCGACTGGATATGAAACGCCATATTAGTGTAATGAAATGGGTAGAACATGGGTTATTTAAGTCCATTGATTCTAAAGTTTATCTAATAGTTAACATGTAAACATGAAACGAAATCAAGCAGTCATCTCGTAATGAAACTTGCGCCTGGGTTAGCTTTCCAATGTAAAACATTACTTATTCAAGACTGCCGAATCTTTCTGCGGAACACTCTCATTAGAATAAGTCATTATGAGCTTCTACTACGTTTCTGAGCTTAGAAATAATAATAACAATAATAATAATAATAAATATTGTATTATGACGTTCCTCAGTTCATTTCCAGTAAGAATTGGTAAACACATTTCTTTCTGCCAGTTGCCTTGCAGAAACTAACATCTTCAAGCAAAATATGAAGACCAGTTTTGTATTTGCCCTCGTGGTTCTCGTCATGAGCGTTTTCTGTATCCATGGAGACGGTAAGTCATCATCTTGATAACAATAATAATAGTAATGATTACATTATAAATAATAATGATAATGATAATAATAATCGTGTTCGACGTTAGGAGAAGGCAACCTTAATTTAACCCGCGAGAGGCCTGGGCATGAGCAAGAGCATTTAGTAGAAAGAAACTAGATTTTTGGTGGGAAGGGGCAGGTACCGGATACGGAAATACGTCATCAACTTCGTGGGCAAAGTGTGCGCACATTTAAGGGGATCAGAATGCATGCGCTCATTTTTTCTTCCACGTGCATAGATGAAACTGCGCTTTGTTCATTTCCGAACGGAGACTCGCGCTGCTTTTCTTCAGGTGACGTGCACATTTGCGCTCTATCGATAAAAAGACGGCTGATCGCTGGTTACTCTACTCGGTAAGTTACTTGTTATGCGACCGTGTTCCAAGTAAGATGGAGAATTATTACAGGTACTAGCCATGCTCAGTCGCGTGACGCATTATAATCCGTCAAGTATCTCGATTGTAGACAAAGGCGATACGCACTGTGAATTCAACAGGAATCAAGGTCAAACCTAACTTCTTTGGGACCTTGGCGAAAAGAGAAAACGAAAACCACTACTGCATGTCTCCCCGTTGCCCACTGAAGCAATCTCAATTCCTGAAACAGACAGTCGAACGCGTTCTCTGATTACTCCTGGTAATAATAGTAATTTAATGCTGATATTAATTAGATCCTCAAGTTAGGCGTTCAAATAAAGATATGTGATCTCACGTCCTTTCCACACCCACACCACCACCTCCGCAACTAAGAAATAAATCAACAAACCATCAAGATCGACAATAACAGCAACATCAACAAAAGAGATCAAATTGAAATCCTTGATGCCAGGAGCGAATCACATGATTCACTCCCATTGATACCTGACTATAAAAGATTTTAACAAATACAAATAATTTTTATATTTTTTCGTAAGATATTGTATTCAAATTTCTTAGGTGAAAACTCCACCCCTGTTAAAAGCTTGTGAGATTCCCAGCCCCACTGTTTTCTTTACTTCTCAGAATGCTATAACAATACTTTGTTACGTTTGTGTTGATTTACATTTTATTTTTGTTATGAGATAAATTTATCAAATGTAAAATGATAACATGTGCACACGTGAAAGGTATTACATTTTTTTTTTTTACAGAAACCGTGCAGGAGTGCAAAGATCTCGCAGGAGGCGACCGATGTAGTGGGTTTAGAGAAAAGTGCCAATCCCAAGCAGAATACATGCTGCACAACTGCAAGAGAACCTGTGAGCTTTGCGGGCCAGGTACAGGCATTATTAGGGTGCTCAAGCAAACACGACGACGACGCCGAAGGGGAATTCAGTGAGAAAAGTTGTTGTTCTATTGTACCGTAGTACCGTTTTCCGGCTTGTCACGCAGTGAGAGGAGAAGTGTTGCGTGACGCGCCTGACAACGGGAGACTATAGTACCGTTGGAAGTCGGCTTGTTAACTTTGTTTTCATTTTTCTTTGAAACTGAAGATTTTTTTTCAATTTCATCGTTCGCATTTCAGTCTGGCAATTTTCTCGTTGTCCTCTCACGACTTCTCACTTTGTCGTTTTGATGAGGACAGCGAATACACCTACCAGTCTGTATTTTGCACGTGCATGCAGTTGCAGGGTTTCGTTCATTAACGCTGTCCTAGCCGATGTCGTCCTGGTGTTTTGCTTAAACATTAACTATCGTTTTAGCGTTTGCATGCTGACTGGTGCAGTACCCGCGTTTGCATCTAGCTCTATGCTTTTATTTTATACATGGTGTTTTTTGGTATACCTAATGTATCTATTTCCGAAACTTACTGAGTAATCATTTAATGCCAGCATTTTTTCCTTGGTCATTTGTCGCCTATTGAGCCATAAACTTAAACGATTTGAGAAACGGGTGAAGTTAGAGTCAGACAGTATCATGGTGTTGTATAGTTGGTTTCAAACTACTAATGCGAGGTACTTAGTGAATCAAGCCAAGTGTTCTGGACGTTGGATTTGTCAAGAAAACTGAAGCAACTAATCTATATATACCTTTTACACTAGTAATAGTTGACACTACAGCTGCCCCCGTGATGCAAAGTGCTGCATTATTTTTATTTGCAAATTATCAAAGTCGATACCGTATGTGTTGACTGTTGTTATGTTGTAATAGTCTTTTAACTCAGATCAGAGAAGGTGTAGTCTGAAGTTGAGACGATTACTTTGAGTTTTTTTTACTCTCTCAGAGGGAAAATGAATCGAAGTAATTGTCTGAAATCCAGGCTAGAAAAGGCAAGGCGGAAAGGCAATAGGAGTTTGGAATGAACAGAGTATGGAAAATCGATGAAGTCGCAGTTGTTTACAAATAAGTTTATTATGGGATATAGTTTAGTGACAATATTACTATATCTAGTGTTATTTAATTGAAAAATTGGTAAAAATATTGTATAACTAAAAAAACAGAACTACATAGTGGCTAGAAAATTGTGTTAATCAGAACAATCATTATTTGTTGAGTAACAATGATGTATCAGGATATATGTAACAGAGAAACTGGGTCCCATTCAACTGTGTTTGCGTGAAGATAACAATAACTTCAAAAACTAATTAGATCTCTTTGTGTTATTGCTTTTACAATACGTAGCTGTTATTTTTTTGTCTTTTTGGTTTGCAAGTTCACAGAAAACTGATTTAATTAGAAAGATAATTAATTGGTTTTCTTTTAAAATGGTGTAATAGGCTATAACTAACTCAGTGTTCATTCGATTGTCTTTGCAAAAAGATAATATATAGATTTAGCCAAGCCTAAAAGCGGGGCTCCCGTTAGTACTTTCATTTCACTTTAAACTGTAAAAGCATTCTAAAATATTGCGAAGGAATTCACAAACGTTTTTAACTATAGTTAAGTGTCGAGGTCGTTTAACTTGCTATGATTTTTGTCTAAACTTTCGTCTGCCATAAGTACGGTCTTTCTACCTACAAAGTAATGGAGTATATTCTACAAAAAACACAAATTATCAATGTTCTGTATTCTATTCCTGATGAAATTAACCATTCTATTTGCGTAAATGTATTTAAAAGATTTGTACACGCTACTGAAAAATGCAGGACACAACTCTTGTCATTTTCGTGTTAAAACGAACACCTCGGTAAAATAAATGTTTACTCCAAGCAGGGTGCAAAGAAAATTAATTTTACAGATTGCCCTTCGGGCAAGCTGTAACCAACATCTACCAGCCCGAAAAACATTTTTCACGAGAATGAAAAAATAATTATTAATTATTCTTTTCTTAATTACATTGTAAGTTTAAAAAATTACTGCCTTCATTTATTCACTACAATCAACTGTAGTTACTTAACATAAGAAATAAATAACCGTAAAAGTGTGAACTATAATTAGACCTGGTCCAACGCAACACGTGAATGACTAACATACATTTGAGACATTTTACAATTTAGAAGAACATTTTTTACGAAAACAACGGCGTTGAAACCAAAGTTCTCAATCGACACACTAAATGACAACGTCGACAACGCGAAAAGCTGCCAGTGAAAGCGCTACATTCTGCAATTTGCCGTCAAGAGAAAATTCCCGCGGGAGTATTTCTTAGCCGTCGACAGGGGAGATGTTTATATGATTAAAGGACATAAAAATTTGAAATCTTTCATCAGTTTGCTTCTCATTCAAAAGTAGTGCATTCAGAAGATCATTTTTCTGAAGAAGGTTTGTTTAGAAGTCGGTTTTCCAAGTCAAGTGTCAAGTTTAAGGGAAAGTGGAAAGTCCGAGTGCTGAGTCACGCATCAGTGAGCAAATATTATGCAGACAAAACTTATGCAAATTTGTGGTCCATAGCACGGAGTCTTTCCACTTCTCGGCTTTCTTCGCTACAATTTTGTCTGTTTTCCACAGCACGGAGTCTTTCCGCTTCTCGGCTATCTTCGCTACAATTCTGTCTGTTTTCCACAGCACGGAGTCTTTCCGCTTCTCGGCTTTCTTCGCTAAAATTTTGTCTGTTTTCCACAGCACGAAGTCTTTCCGCTTCTCGGCATTCTTCGCTACAATTTTGTCTGTTTTCCACAGCACGGAATCTTTCCGCTTCTCGGCGTTCTTCGTTAACATTTTGTCTATTTTCTCGAGCCCGGACTCCTTCTGCTTGTCGGCGTTCTTCGCTATAATTTCGTCTCCTTTCTCTTTCCCGAGCGCGCCTTCTTTGGCGATCTACTTCGCTCATTCTTCCTCAGTTAATTCTTGCTCTCTTTCCCGTTGCTCTTCACCTGAACCCTGTGTTCTGCAAATTATATTTTCTCTGCTATTGTTTGTTGACATAGCAATAGAAATTGTTTCGTTTATCCTTTAGTAAAACTTTAAGAGTGTAGAGTAGTAATATTGTGTCTCAAAAAGACAATGAACTGAAAATTTCTTTTTCAGTCGTCAACGCAATTTCCCGCCAAAAATATGCGGGCTACCAGAACAGCTTCCAAATAAATCACGTCACCTCGATGAGTTGACACATGAGCCCACAATATGGTCATGTGATGCTGGTCAGTGGCTATCCCGTTTTGACAGCTGTCAATTGACCATATTGTGAATGTCCAATATAAAAGATGTGGATTTGCCAAGACAAGCCTGAGATACCCCTCCCTTCCTTTTTGATAGTCTCCCCTACCCTACCCGTACAATCTGTAGACGCGTACGTACGGACGTACGTACGTACGTACGCTCGGTCAGTCACGTGACAACCAAAAGAAAAGAGGTTGACCATATTCCATGAGTATGGGGCTCTGCTCCACGCAAGCAATAAATAAATAAGACAATAAACGTACTTTATATATAACGAAAATAGACATAAATACATAAAACTAGAAATACGACTCCCGCAAAACCTCGCGAAGCTAGTTTTTGAAGAAGTCACAATGCCTTTAGCTATTATCCTAATCCCCATTACTATATTCGTTATGCTTTGTTTGGTACACAATTATTGACACCCTGTGCAAATGACATGATCAGTATACCGCTCAACACAGTGCTTAAAAAGTTAACTTCATTTAGCTCTTTCACTGCCACTGAGATTGCACCAGAAGGAATAGAAGTAACATTATCTGTTATCCTTACACGGAATACAGAGTTTATGAAGTATGACAATAATATTCACTTAAAAAAAATTGAAAATTATTGTAAATCTTTTGCAAGTGAAATCTTGAAGAACAGATATTAGTGCTTGTGTTTACCACAGTGTAAAACCTGTTTTTTATTTTCGTTTTTTTTTCTTAGTCTTTACTGCTTTGTCCGCTTTGTTGTACATCACTTTTAAAAGCAATATATTCTTACACCGAGGATGAGTTCAATGCTCCAATTATTTTTTGTTTATGCTCAATAATTTGTTATCATTGCATGAGATTCATTGTAAGAAGAGTCTTCTGATTAGATATTTTATTGTCTACTGCAGTCATTATTTCATTCCTAGGTAACCACAACTGAGAGCGTTATGAATAGTGCACGTTTCAATTTGTTTACTCTCTTCAGTTGGAATGGTACTCCCAGTGGTAGATAGAAAAATTCCTCTTCCCTCAAAAGATATGCCATATCAACAGAAGTTAGAGATACAATGTCATTACATAAAAAAATTGAGGGTAAAATAATTGGATTCTACAAAAACTTTGAATAAAGGTTTGGTAATAGAGAGTGCCTACTGTATAGTATGTGGCTGTGCTTTTTTTAGGTAATCATAAAAACAATAAAAAAATTAATGCAAAATCAACATCAAGCAGTCAATAGTATATACCACATGAAAGTTTAATTGTGCTGTTACAGAAACAGCCACAATATCCATACCCAACTAAAGAATAGTATATGAAAATTTCAATTATAACAACTGCAGAAGAAAGATTTAATAGTATGGTATTTCATAAAAAAAGTCAAAGCAGCTCGAGGTATTGAACTGTAACCAATGACATATAGTAACGAGAAGCACTATTATTATATTATTATCAGTATTATTATTATTATTATTATTATTATTAATTACTGGTATTGATACTTTTATTATTATTGTTACATGTTTTTCTTAATGTATATTGTTATAGGATGGAATGTATGTCCTTATCTGGGTAAAAGTATTGTTCCTCTACTACTACAAGCAATACAAAAATCTTCTTGATAGGCTTTCCATCAGAGGTGGTGGTAATCAAAACAGCTCTAAAGAATGTCATTTCTTCTTTAAGGCTTAAAATCTAGTGCAGTCATTTGTCCATAAAGTTAGTGTGGAAAATCATGATTGAAAGCATTGGGCATTTATGAAACTTGAAACAATTGTTACTATATACAGCACACTTGCAATGAATATATGAGAAAGATCATAAAAGTTTTGGCATTACATACTTTAGTTTCTTCTTTATAGTTTTTCCAGTGTAAAAGGTGAACTGTATGTTGTGGTTGTTATTAAATATTGGTATTTGATATCATAAAAATGAACAGCAGTAAGTAATAAAGTTAATATGTTATGTATAATTTTGCAAATTAGGGCTTAAATTAACTTTTCATTTGTGGGAAAAGGGCAGGGGTCCTAGATAGCAATTTTATCAAGGGCTCATAGAACTGTAAGGTAAAACTGACCCATTGTAAAAAGGCTATGAAACTTGCCTGTCCCCAGGCACTATTACTGAAACCTTTCAATCAGAGAATACAGTACTTAGTGACACTGGGTATCTATTCTGTTGAATATGCTTAACATAACTGCTAGATCAAGATGATTTACAATATTTTCACTGTTGCAATGATATCAGATTACATAGTTATAAATGATTGCTATCACAACTGCAACTCTCTGTGTTGGGAATTTCTTCAAAATGGAAAGGCTATCGTTTTATTACGAAAAATACCTTCATACATTCTCCTGCAATATGTTGCTCGTCTTCCGATTCCGTTTTTAGAATGATAGAATTATTTTCCAGAGACATCTCTGATCGTTGAAGTCGTTCCTCCTCGGTTTCCCTTCGAAGTCGTTTTGCTAAATTTAGTTCGCCAGTATATTTCGTTATGTAATCGTTCACTCATGTCCTGTATTTCTATCATTAACACATTCAATTTCAAAATTAACTTGCTTGAATTCCTGGTCCTTTTCCCTGCTGTTTCGTTTGCCTTTTTTGGGGCGAGCAGTTGTTGTCTTTGCTGGGATGTCTGTTGTTATTCTCCCTACCGTCGTATCTCTGGCTGTGCTTTGAGTCGTGCTTTCCTTGTGTTGATTTTCACGGTATTCGAACTTACTCGACTACGATGTCTTGCTGCTTTTATTTGTATAT
This sequence comes from Ricordea florida, assembly GCA_949710005.1. Taxonomy (NCBI): domain Eukaryota; kingdom Metazoa; phylum Cnidaria; class Anthozoa; order Corallimorpharia; family Ricordeidae; genus Ricordea; species Ricordea florida. The sequence goes on from OX453284.1 coordinate 21,185,713, forward strand.
CTCGGAGATCTTCTTGCTGGGATGTACTTCCAGGACGAGTGAAATCGGTTCCACAAAATTTACATTATTTTCAAAAAGGCATCACCGAATACGCAATGGCGGAAATTCAGCAATTTGTCAAATGCGCTACTGTGGCCTGGTAACCACGCCTGCGAACGGACACCTTTAAAATATATATATTTATTATATCTGCAACCCTTGTATATGAGCAAACGCGCGCTCTGATTGGTTCCCTACTCATAGTATATCAGCTCATATACCATTGGCACGGAAAACGGCCATCATGGAGGGATGATTTCTTGAATAAGACAGGGAGAAATTCAAGTCAAGCTCAAAAATCATACACCAAAGAAATACTACCGAAGCAAATAAATATGGGATGAAATTATTCGACGGTAAGTGAGCAAATTATACTGCGAAATTGTTTATTACGAACGAAAGTGAAACTCTTACAAACAGCCGCCATTTTGAAAGATCTGTGAAGCCCGTAAACTGAGTTTTTATTTTATTTCTGCCTACTTTTTCCACTTTAAAATTCTTAAACTAATTTGCTAACTCGAAAAAAAATTGACAAGTACATTAAAGAGATGTTTAAAAACGAGCCGGACTCGTGTTTGAAACTTTTTTACACATCGGCTCTACAATATGTCGGCTCGACAACAACATGGTTCTGTTCAAAAACAATAACAAAGTCAATTCTTGTCGTACAAACTAATTCCAGTGTCTCGTAAGCGAGGGCTTAGAGATATAATAAAACAATTATTCCACTCAATCTCGTCGCATATGAGCTATAGCCAACTCGGCGCTACGCGCCTCGTTGGCTATTAGCTCATATACGACTCGATTTCGTGGAATAATTGCTAAATATATATATACATATATAAAAACTCTCGGCTCGATTTACTCGGGCTTGCGAGCCACGTGGTCTGACCGAAGGCGACACGATTAGTAACCTCGCTACGCTCGGCCTTCGGCCTCGCTTCGCGAGGAATAAAAACTAAAAATAAAGAAAGAAAATGAATCTGGTATCTTCTCCGAGTATAAGAAAACTATTTTGTCGGAATCACGAGAGGATGAAGCTTTATCCTCTCTTGGTCGCAATTGATTTTCTGGGCGAGTGAGGGCAGTTCCATGCAAATGATAGTCATGATTGAGGGCTCGCCTCTTTAAAATATAGTAGATTGGGTTGCGAAGAGGGGAATTTTTAAGCTTTCCTCACACAGCCACCTCCTGTAATGGTTTGCCTTGAATCAAGAGAGAATCATGACGGTTATCCATTTAACTAGAAATACGACTCCCGCAAAACCTCGCGAAGCTAGTTTGTAAAGGACTCCTAATGGTTTTTCCTATGAGGTATAAAACCCCAATTTACGTATTTACTTATTATTATATTATTTTTACTTTTTGTACTTTCTCATTTTTTGCAATTATCATGATTATTATTATCATATTATTATCATTATCATTTTTAATATTATTACTGGTATTGATATTATTATTAGTATTGTTATTTTTTATGTTTAACATAATATACTGTTATTGGGTTGGGGTGTATGTCCTAATCTGGGAAAAGGTATTGTTCCTCTACAACTACATGCAATTCTGTTTTTCTTGTGAATAGGGTTTGTATCATAGGAAGTAAAAATTACTCAACTCTGAACAATACCATTTCTTCTTTTAAGCTTAGAATCTAGTCATGGTTGCCACAGCCATAAGATCTTTAAATTTCCTGACTTTTCCCTGACAAATGTAAAATTTCCCTTACCAACTAAATTAGAAAAGTCACAAATTAGTCCTGGTAGTGACCTCCAACCTCCTCTCACAACCAACCTCTCCACCCATTTATTTAATATGCTTTCAGAAAGTCACATACAGTGTACGTGGATTGATAGTTTCTTACGATAACCAATTCATTGAAAAAGGATTGATTTTCTTGGAAACCCAAAATCAGCTTGTCATTTAATTCTACCAATCCAACACATTTCATGTCACATTCTTGACCACACCAAACCAAAGCTGAATTGGCAAGAAATAAATTAGTAGTATTAAATTTCACTTTTCCCTGACTTGATTTGAAATTCCCTTACTTTTCACTGACCTTGAAGAATTTTTTCCCTTACCATTTTCTGACCTGTGGCAATCATGCCAGTGCAGTCATTTGTCCATACAGTTAGTGTGGAAAATCATGATTGAAAGCATAGGGCATTTAGGAAACTTCAAAGACTTGTTATTACATACAGCACCCTTGCAATGAATACATAAAACAGCAAACAGAAAAACAGCTAAAACTTTTAGCATTTCAAACTTTAGTTTCTCCCTTGTAGAGTTTTTCCAATGTAAAAGGTCAACTGCATATTGTGGTTGTTATTAAATATTTGTATTTGACATCATTAAAATGAATTAAACAGCATTAAGGAAAAAGGTTAAGATGTTGTCTAATTTTGCAAATTAGGGCTTAAATTAACTTTTCATTTGTGGGAAAAGGGTGGGTGCTAAGAGAGTAATTCCCAGGAATGCATGGAACTCAAAGGTAAAAACCCATTTTGAAATGGCTATGGAACTTGTCTGTCCCAACGAAACTTTTTAATTACGTAATACATATATGTAGCAAAGAAATAGAGCAAAGAGAAATACTACTCAGAAGTCCGTAACGACATCTGCTTTATTTACAAATAATTGCATTGAACAGTGATAATATTGCAGAACCGGTAACTTATTGTTTGGTATCTATTCTGTTGAAAATGCTGAACATAACTGCTACATCAAACAAATCTACAATATATTTTCACTGTTGCAATGATATCAGATCACATAATTATAAATAATTGCTATCACAACTGCAATCTCTGTATTGGGAATTTCTTTCAAATGGAAGGCAAACGTTTCACTACGAAAAATACCTACTTGCATTCTCATTGCAGTATTAATACTACGTGACTGTCATCTTTCATTTCTTTGCGGTTGGTTTCTGTTTTCCCTTTCCTGGCACTTTTTTCACGACGATATGGTAATCTGTTTTGTCGTTCGTCTTCTGATTCTGGCTCCTACTCCGTGTACCGGCACAGATGACGTAAAACAAAGCCAGACAATAACAAACATGTTACTAAATAATTTTACACACAATGATGAAACAATGCGCTACGTCATCTGTGCCGGTACACGGAGTAGGAGCCCTGATTCTGTCTGCATGCTGGAAGTCGTTCCTACTCGGTTTCCGTTCTAAGTCATTTTGCTAAATTTTGTTCGCCAATTTCGTTATGTAATCGCTTGCTCATGTCCTGTATACCTAAAACGAGTCTTTGTTTCTATCCATAACAAATTCAATATCCAATCTAACTTGATGGTAACTTGATGGTATTCCTGGTCCTTTTCCTTGCTGATTCCTTTGTTTTTTTTTGAGCGAGCAGTTCTTGTCTTAGCTGCGATGTCTCTTGTTATCGTCCCTACCGTCGTTTCTCAATCTCTGCTTTGAGTCGCCGCTTCCCGTGCGGCATTCAAACTTACTCGACGACGATCTCTCACCATTCTTTCTTGTATATGTCGGAGATCTTCTTGCTGGGATGTACTTCCAAGACGAGTGAAATCGGTTTCCACAAAATTCGCATTATTTTCAAAACATCATTCAAGGAATTCGTAATGTCGGAATTTCACATGGAGTAATGTTGCCAGGTAACCTGGCCTGCGAACGGACACCTTTAAAATATAGATATATATAAACATATATATAAATATATATATATACATATATAAAAACTCTCGGCTCGATTTACTCGGGCTTGCGAGCCACGTGGTCTGACCGGAACCGACACGATTAGTAACCTCGCTACGCTCGGCCTTCGGCCTCGCTTCGCGAGGAACAAGAGCTTAGGGACTACTGGCTTTGGATTTAAAAGGAAATATTTATATTGGTGGTAGATACTATACTGTTCACAGTCCCCGATTTTTAGATGGTGATTGCGGCCATCTTGGTTTCTCATGGCAAGCGAAATCTGGGGAGAGTTCCAAATGCCCCTAGGGACGGGTACTCGTTTCGTTCGCTGTACAAAACTACGATGGCGGCGATCGGCGGGAAAATATGGGACTCTGACCAGTATAGGTAAGTTTTCTTATTTGTTTCATACGTAGACGATTTCACATGGTTTGTGACTTGGTTGTCTAAACTAGTGTAGAGTACTCGAGAATTACAAGCCAATTTCTTTCTTTCTTTAGTTTTATTTTTTGGGCTCTTTAGTTATGTTTATATTTATTGTCCTATTTATTTCTTGCTATTATTTTTTTTTTTAAATTTAAAAAATTTTTTCATGTTCCGGCATGTTCCGGAATGTTCCATGTTCCGGCTTTTATCGACGCCCGTATTAAACTGTGATAAAACACGACGGGCATTTGAGAACACGAGTGAAATGTAGAAAACACGAGCCGCAGGCGAGTGTTTTCTACATTTCTCGAGTGTTCTCAAGTGCCCGGAGTGTCTTAATCACAGTGTAATACACGACTTAGGCTTCTTTGTTCGCTTTATGATATAGATTTTACATGCCGCGAGTAGAAACAACAAAGCACACAGATCGACAAACTGACGCCATTTAATACCAACTTCTCGACTGTTTTCGCTTCTTCTTCTTTATTTGTTTTATTATACCCAGCTTCAAAACTATCTGCTGCTTCGCAGAGAACTCCATCATGAATTTCTTCAAAGAAAATGTTTTTCGCCGTCTCTTACATAAGGAGGCCCATAAGTGCAAAACACAACACACAATGAAAACACAACACATACACATTGGAAACACAACACACTTTCCTCAAAATACAACACACACAATGAAAGCGCTACAAACATATTTTGCACTTATGGGCCACCATAGCCCATAAGTGCAAAATGGCCCATAAGTGCAAAATATCTTTGTGGCGTTTTCATTGTGCGTGTTGTGTTTTGAGGAAAGTGTGTTGTGTTTCCAATGTGTATGTGTTGTGTTTTCAATGTGTGTTGTGTTTTGCACTTATGGGCCACCGTACGTACGTACTTACAGAATTGTCGAGTAGATGCAATGTGGCCAAAAACAATAAAACACGCTTTTTCTATGTTTTATACTCTGATAAAACATGGCTTTTTGACCGATCAGAGCGCGCGTAAGAACGTAGCTGCATTATAAAGTGATATAAAGGTGTGACTGCGTGACTGCAGTTTAGGGTGTGCTTGCCAGTGATTACAGAGATCTTAATAAATGAGGTATTTATCACACAAAGGAGCCCAGTGATAGGCCTAATGATCGGCTGTCCCACGATAAGAACAAACTCTGTATATATATTATTTTTACCTTTTTAATCAATAAAAATGAGTTCATATAGTATAAACACTTCAACTTCACTCCTAGAAGTGATCGACACGGAATTTCTCCTTTCCGTAACACTCGAACTGACTATGAGAATTGAACAAAACGATCAACTCAAAGATAACGAGTTGAGCTAATACCGACCCAATACCAAATTCTCAAAATTTATTTTTAACAAAATATATGGTACTCACTTAGGAGCCTTGCTACTCAGATCCGTCAGAGTGAAAGAGTTAACCATCATGTAGTCTGGCACAAATACTTCCCTTCTTTCATTTCAGAAAACGATAACTTCGACCAAGACGTACGTTGTCCGTTGTTAGCTAAACAGGGTTACTGTACAACCTCAGAAGTGAAAAAAAGCTGTCCCTACAGCTGTGACAAGTACCGCAGTGATAAACCCAAGCCTGTTCCGCTGTAAACTGGAGTGTATCTTTCAATAGGATTCCAATGAACTCCTGACAATTCTAAATGAGTGTAATTTTTGGTAGGGTAAAGGAAAGTTAAGGTAAAAATAAACTGAAAGGACAGTAATGCATGTGCCACTGATTTTAAATTAGTTCTTTTTTCGCTTTATTGATGAGACTCTCCGGTGGGGTATATGTCACCATGTTCACTTAATTTTTTTTTTTTTGCATTCTCTCGCTTGTTCTTCATTAATAAAACAACTTGTTCCCTAATTTCTATTCCCTTTTCAGGCCCAGAAATTTAACCAGAGGTTCCTAGTTCCCAGAATGTAAGTCGGCGAAAATATCTCCTGTTCTCTGCTGAAATAAATGCTTCTGTTTCCTTCTTCCCAAAACCCTCTGGGAGAGCGGCTCATAGTTAACCATCACGTTAATATGTACAAAACATTGGTCCTACCAAAAGAGTTCGTAAATACCTCTCACTAACCGAGTTAGAGGTCCGCACTGCAAGTTACGGATCGAGTTTTTTCCGCTTGGATTTATGTCCTAAGCGCGAAGCGCGCGGGCCATAAATCCAAGCGGAAAAAACGAGGATCCGTAACCGTTAAAGTACGGACCGAGAAAACGAGTACGGCCCGCTAAATATGATAAGGCAAGTTATACTAGGGTACGATAAGTAAGAGGCGGACAGATCGATCGTTACAACTTCGTCAGAGTGACAATAAAAGGTTAATTATAATTATATCATATACGGTATTGTTTAACTGCAATATTTCTCTGATTCTGATTGAGTTACATCTCCTGGTCAATTCTTCATCGTCAGTAGACGGGTGATTCACTTCGAAGCTGTTAAAAGAAACTTATTAAATGCCTTTCGAGGAATTCTTGTTTCACCAAAAGCAAGCCGTGAATTAAGGTTGCGTCTGTCAACGCCCCCTTACCTCAGACCCGGGCGACATTTGATGGGACGGAGGACCTCCCATTATTAAGCCTAAGAACGACACACCCTATCTTAGAAACAGACAGAAAATGGAATAGGATGAAGAAACGACGGAAGGCGATTTTAAGAAAATGACATTTTATGTTTAATTTTATAACAGAAAACCGTTTCATTTCCTGATTAAAGGATCTTAAAAATCTTGATCTTGGGCCTCCTGTGCGCAGCCAGTCCCTTTAAGCAGGACGCTTAACCCTGGGTGAGCGCAAATAGTTATATTTTTCTGTTATTATTTCCTTTCCATACATATATCCCTGAAATCTGAAGGCCAATCTGTGATGGAAACAGCTTAGGTTCAACAGTGTTCAAAGCTTTATAGGCTGTTATTTCAAACGAAATCTATTCAGTACTACCGTGTTCAATTGCTTCTTGGCGAGATTGGATGGGTTAATTGAAAAAGAGAACAAAACACATCAATCAAAGATTTCATGACAACGGCAAGGCGGCAATGTCACCTGGAAGATTTGAAATGAAATATCGCGCGCAATGGTATTAAAAGAATGTTTTTCAGCTGATACCCAGTCACATTTTAACACTTCTTTACGTGTCGCTGTTGAGTTTGCTTTCTCTTGTTTCTTGTATAGAGCAGATTTAAATATCAGTTTTGATATCACGCAACAAAAACAAATTGTCGGAAGGTTCAATACAAATTTACATACTCCGCGACCGGGTAGCGTCAAAATATCATTAACAAAAATTGCAAAGTTCCAAGCACCTGCCCGGATAAATTATTCACACATCGACAAGTCGAGTGGAGCCAATGAGAATTTATGCTGTGGTTCAGTTCGAGACGGCTGGATGGTTCTCAGACGAAAGGAGGAAGCTTTTAAATGGAAGGCCTTTGATCATCACCAACGTCGAGAGATTTTGTAGTCATTTTTAGCGGCGGGGAAACCGCGGGAAAAAGCCAGATTTTTTGGAAGTTATTCGGGATGGCCGAGGGACAACGAAACAACGTCGCAAAATCGAGGAATTGTGAAGCTGAGTGTAATAGCTTGATAGAAATTGAAAATATTAATCGGAATGAAAGAAAAGTTCGTCAGGGAGAAGGTAAGTAAAGAGCACCGTCTAAACGCTGTTATACCACGTCAGTTCATGGCGATAACATTTTGTGGACAAAACGTAACAGCGTCGTATTTTTGCTTCCGTTTGCTGTTCTGCCTGAAGAGGATTGCTTTCCTGAATAAATGATATGACCCTGAAAAGTTTAACCCAAACTTCTTTAAAAGCCACCTGCCAAAACAACTCTTTGTTTGAAACGCTTATCATAAGCCATTTCTGCTGAATTGCACCACGAAAATGAAAAACCGATATATCGTATCGCTTGCAATCTTAGAAGAAAGGAACACGCAGGAGTTTTCTTCATAAGTTACTAATATTTGATCAGGGAATGTTAGTGCTACAAAGATCAGTCATTTGTGTCAACATTTTCAATGTTCTATTTATATACCTGCTAGAAACGAAAGCTTCGTTGAATAATTGGAAGACTTGTGAAGGTGAATTATTACCGCACAAGCGTGGATTTGTAAACTTTGATTCTCATGTATCTGAATTTTTTGTGGGTACGAAAACTGGCAAAGTCGTATTTTGTTACCAATTTTTGACACGTTGGATAGTCATCAACATATTTCACTCATTTCACATCAAACACAACTGAGCTGTATTTATTTTGAAGCCGTGACGATGCGTTTACAATACGGATTCGGTGAAATGAGATGATCTCTGTCTCAAATAGACGAATGACGCTTTTTCAGGTTAAAGCTTTTAAGGGATATACGTCGTTGAATCGTTAAATACATGTTTTGAATAAATGCTTGCTAAGAATCGACTAAGCAATTTTATTTCATGGAGATAAAAGTTTCAGGTTGCTATGACCCGGGCTCACACCGCGACGGATTTTTCCTCACTGAAAGATTAACATATCGCGTTGTCATAAATCAAATGAAGGAAATTTATTTGAGATGTCGCCTCGACACAAGATGTTTCTGTTATAGCGGGTTTCTCATAGGATTTTTCTCAGCGGGCAATTTTTCATGATTATTCATCTTTTGAATATTACTGCCCCTTACGCCCTGTCCGCCCATTTGCTCCGCTTCTAAACTTTGAGGAAGTATTCTTATCGTTAATTGATCTATATCCGACGGAGGAGAGGAATAATTAACGATGCATTCTCTGAAATCGAGGTGAATAGTAGCAGAATTTTTACCAAACTGCCAAGTAGCAATGTAAATTGAACATTGAAGCAACTATTCACGGAGATTGAAGAGAATAATTGTTTTAGTATATCCCACTGAAAAAAGCAATCTCAATGCCCGATATCTTGGAAACAGCTGTAAACTGAGAATTGATGCCGGCCATTTTCGTTTGTCTTCAACCAAAACTCATTTGGGCTAAGGATTTCCTAGGATCCCTGGCTCTATTAACTGCGTTGAAGGTGGATCGGATCACGCAAAATGCCAAGGTTGCTGAGTTCGTGTTTACTAATCAAGGATAATGAGTAATTCTTTGGGAGGAAATGGGGAATAGTTATCGCGGGTAATTCTGTAGGACTGAGGAACATAACATATGCCAAGTTGAATCAAAAACCAGCAATTACAGTAGAACGTCCATTGACCAGTGATCAAAGTCTCGAAGCAGCTGTAGAATAATATTGGTAGTCTTTACACTAAGCTGTTAAGTAAGACTTAAGAGCTGTTCTATTTTACCAGAAACCCATTAGACTTGAAACCTGTTACGGGTGTACACAGCTTGTCCAGATTCAACATTTCATTAGTACCATCTTTGGAAACTGGTTGCTCTAGTCTTTCAGCTTAATGTCCAGCCCCGCGTCCGTGGCGCGTCATAAACAACACGCATTTGTAACAATAACGGGATCGCCATGTTTTGAGCCGAGGTGGGTATTTCCCGGTGAGTGCCTTATGCCACCGACGCAATATGCATGATTGGTTCATTTGTTTTCTCTCGATTTTCCAAATATGGTGCTTGGTAGATTGTATGCGGACAAGATGTGGTTAAAGACGTTTAAAGGTACTTACAAGTTTCAATTTATGGGTTTCTCAATCTGATTTTACTTAGCCCAAAATGCGTGTGTGAAGGCCTAACTAAAATCGTAATCTCTATGCATCTTATTAATGTCGGAAAGTTGAAACGATTCAAGAAAGTTTCAAGTAACTTGAAGATCATCCTTAAGACCTACTTAGCTGGCTTACGCCAATTTGTCTAACTTTTTTTCAATCGTTAGTTGTCAATTTTCATTACGACTTAAGTTACTTTGCAGTAAAGACGTCGACTGTGTGTGAAGTGTTTGGTGTCCTTAAGTGAGAAAAAAAAATGACTTGAAATATTCATAACATTACTTGGGACCTAGTGTAAAGACTACCATTGCAAGTTAAACGTTAAACCTCTATCAAACGGCCACCTTTCTTAAGTGGGTGCGGCCACCTTTTAGCCATCCCGATAAGTGTTCTCCAATTATTTCCGCCTCCATTTAGCGGCCACCATGAATTTGATACAGGTAGTTTGGCTTTGCTTATGCAACTGTCGCTCCTTCGGAAAAGAGAAAGCCTCTGTTGACTATGGGTGAAGTTTGGCCTAAACTTGATCAACGGTTAAACGACACACCATCAAGATTTTATTGTTGATTGACAACACACCTTGCCACCCTTCAAGATTATCCTAGTTTCTGGCAAACCTGTACTTTAAAGTTAAGTGGCAAACCTCCATTCAACGACCAATGACCGTTACCTCCAGGGTGGCCGCTTATAATGGAAGTTCCACGGTATTTAAAGTAGAAAGTAGGACTTTTTCTGAACGTAACTATGCTATATGGGTTCGATTCCCACAAGCGAGGTAATCAAACATGATCAAAGTCAGCGTTGTTATGATGCAAAGGAAACCGCGCACTGAAACGAACCGGGAACGCCTCTTTCCACAACTTTCGCTAAGGGCTCGTCAAAGTTCGATAAATATTTAATTCACAATTATTCTCTGAAATCGAGGTAAATAGTGGCAGAATATAGTTTTTTTCTTTATTTACATACTACACCGGTAATATTAGTTACAATACTGCATAATTACAGTACTACATCACTTACAATACAAACATTAGTTACAATACTACATAATTACAGTACTAAATCACTTACAATACAAACATTAGTTACAATACTGCATAATTA
>OX453284.1:21201621-21206621 GCA_949710005.1 Ricordea florida
CGTGACAAGCCAGTCAACGACAGTGAAGGAGATTATAACTCCCCCAACTCAATCTGATCGATCATAGCCTATCTAAGTCTTCCAGACTGGATTTATCCTGTCAATTTATGAGGTTAACATGTCCTGTGTCACAAACATGATAGCACCTAGCTTGCTCTTTGCGAGCATTTGCGAGCATGCGAGCACTGTGTTTGAATTACGAACAATGACCGAATTTGTCTTGCGAAAAAAATTCAGCTGGCGTATATCTTTATCTTATGTTATTGTAGGTTATTATTGTGTGCTTTCGATTCAACTAAACTCAGGGGCACCCATCGGAGGTGTTCCGCAAAAAAGGTGTTCCGCAGTACACATTCAGCTGGCTGGGAAATTTTTAATTGCTAGTGGCTTCTGCTGGGAATTACTGACTTTTTCAAGCATTTCAAGCCGAGCTGGCTGGGAAATACTTACTTTTTTTCTAGCATTTCCAGCCGAACAGAAGGAGCTGGCTAAAGGAACACTGGAGACTGATGACGAGTGAAAATGAACCCCTCCACCACTCCCTCGGTAGTGACAAACTAATGACCGCTGGCTAAAGTTATCGCGTTTGCGGAAAAAACGGTTTTGGTCGCTTCTGTCTTCATACACGGGGGATTATGCAAGATCCAACGACATTTTGAGGGAATATATTTTGCATCTTCCTCATTTACATGTAAGATTAATTTTCCATTGTTTTTTTGTCTGTATGCTGAAGTTCTTGTGATGTTCGTCTACAGTTGAGACGAATTGAATGAGCTAACAACAGTATTTTCATTCACAGATTCTGCAGATTTGGGGTGCCAGTTCGGCTTCCCGCTCTCAGTTCTAGAGTCGACAGCGTGATTCTTCAAACAGAAGGCAAGTTTTTATCCTCTACTTTTACGGTAAAAATTGTATTATTTCAGTTAATTTCTTTCGACAACTCCAGGCTGTAGAGGACAAGCATGTGCCAAAAAAAAAAAAAAATGTGCAACCTTCAACAAATTGTTAATTTCGTGTTTTCATTCCGAATTCAACAGTGGTTCAACACTGACAGATGTCTGAATTTGGTGGAAGTGGTGGTGGAATGATTTCCGCACCGGTCCCTACTTCATTATGCATGCTGTAGTTGAATTGTCTTGGGAAGTGCGCGTGCGAACATTTCTTGTTTTCCGAGAATGAAACCGTACGGCTACAGCATGCATAATGAAGTAGGGACCTGTGTGGAAATCTAGCCGTGGTGGTATATGCCTTAAAGTTGTAGTCAACTGCGCAAGCTTGGAAACAATTTTGTTATATTACCAGGCTAATTGTCAGTTGAGGGGCAATTTTGGCAGGGCACGAAGTTTGTCTGGCCAGACATTATTTTATAGTTGTGTTGTCTTATGGTTTTACGGCTATGCCAGTCCACTACAGTTTTACATGTATCATCATTACTTTTAAATTATGTCTAATGATTCAGATTGGCATCATGAGCACTGTTGTAGTGTAGATTTTTATATGCCCAACTGAGTGAAATTTACTTGTGTGAGATTGCTCCTTATCAATTTATCAGGACAGACCAACATGGACTAAGTAAAGTCCTCTGATTGAAATGCAACTAATCATCAGCTGTTTTGTGTGGGCTTGGGTACTCAATATGTGCAAATAAATATTTTCTCTGTTTATTAGTGTTTTTGTGTATTGTGTATGTTAGTAATTGTTATTATGACCAACATTGTACATTTTTTTACTTGGCAGATCTTTTACTACTCCTTTTTAATATCACCAATTTATCATATCATCCTCTTATTATAACAAACAAGGTTGAGTTAGGCTTGTGACGATGAGCATTCATTGCTTGTTCATTCTTGTGACCCTCTCTCTTCCATCGGAATGAGTTAGGCTTGTGACGATGAGCATTCACTGTTCGTTCATTCTTGTGACCCTCTCTCTTCCATCAGATTGAGTTAGGCTTGTGACGATGAGCACTCATTGCTTGTTCATTCTTGTGACCCTCTCTCTTCCATCAGGTTGAGTTAGGCTTGTGACGATGAGCACTCATTGCTTGTTCATTCTTGTGACCCTCTCTCTTCCATCAGGTTGAGTTAGGCTTGTGACGATGAGCATTCATTGCTTGTTCATTCTTGTGACCCTCTCTCTTCCATCAGGTTGAGTTAGGCTTGTGACGATGAGCATTCATTGCTTGTTCATTCTTGTGACCCTCTCTCTTCCATCAGGTTGAGTTAGGCTTGTGACGATGGGCATTCATTGCTTGTTCATTCTTGTGACCCTCTCTCTTCCATCAGGTTGAGTTAGGCTTGTGACGATGAGCATTCACTGTTTGTTCATTCTTGTGACCCTCTCTCTTCTATCAGGTGAAGGTATTTTTTTTTCTATGCGCCAACTCTTAAATTTGCACTCACTGTATGTTAATGTTTGCATATTTAAGTCATTGAGATGAAGATGTTCAACAATTTGTTCAGCCATGGTAACAATTTCATTTTGTAATAAATTACTGACAATGAGAAGTCTATTTAGTTGCGGCATTTAGCAGTCAGACATTTCTGGCTTAGTACCTGAAGCCCAGCTTGGTCACATTTGGCACCATGATAAGAAATGGATGTTACTACCTCAGCAGCTTTTTTTGACAAAGAAGTTTATACAAGTTCATGGCAAGGACTCAGTCAAACATTGAAATGGTTTGCAAAATTGACAGTGTGACTGGAAAAGTCAAGTCAATGTAACAACCAACCATGAAATCTGTGAGAAACGAGCATACTCCCAAGGATAAAATCTTAGAACATTTTTGGAGATGGAAGAGTAAAGTAAAACTGAATTGTATGTAATCTTTATGTAATCTTATGTAATGTTCATGCCAGCTACGAGACATTGTACCTCTTTTTTGCACACTTACTGTTCACTGTATGTCAGAATTACAAGAATCAGTTGATAAATGTTTGACAGTGAAAGGTAATTGTCTAATTGTTTAACTCATTAAATAATTTATTGTCCATTAGCCTTTTTGCATAACAGCCAAGCAATCATGATTCCCACCATTTGTTTGGAGAAGTTTTAAAATATTAGCATTAGAATTATTAAGGCATTTTCTCATACGCGGAAGTAAAATAACGGCAAAACTAAAGGAATACTGGACAAGCATGCGTTTTTCACTGATTAATGTCTTTTTCAAATGCTGGCTGGGAAAAAAATCAGCAGACAGTCAGCTGGCTTGGAATTTCCCTGGCAATGTAGCTGGGAAGTGGAACTTTTCTTACCATCCTGCTGGGAGTGCGGAACAGATATTTTTTTCCCAGCAACAGGAAAAAAATACTAAAAATGCCTTTAAAGTGTTTACTTATCATTGTGATGGGTTGAATATTGCATTTTGGGAAAATGTTTCGTTGGGTGCCCCTGTAAACTTGACAGCCAGATTGAAACGGGTTCAGGATGATGAAGTAAGGCACTATTTCTGTTCCAAAACATCGACGAGGAACGATTTAAGAACTTTCGAGCAATCGAGCAGTTGCAAAAATTTTGCGAGCACGAGCAAGTGAGCACTCGTCTAAAATTTCCGAGCAAATCAAGCAACGGCCAAATTTTGCAAGCCGCTTGAAAATTTAAAGGGACCATTTGGTATCCCTGTAAGTGCTAACGGCTATGGCACTCGGCCTTCAGTGTATGCGTCGATAAGTTACATCAGTTTTCATTCAAAATATTTCCCCGTTTCTGATTGGCCAAAATGCCCAACCTCGTTCCCAGGGTCCTCTCTCTACCTCGAGAAAGTACCCTGGTTGCGGCTGGTCACGTGTCGATGCATTCCAACCAAAGCCGCACGGAGGGTGGGTCCTCAACTTAATTTTGTCAACACTGTTCTTGGAGGTAAAAGTTGCGCTGTCTTACAGTCGTTATTTTAAAAATTAAGCAAGTTATTTGTCACAGATCCTGCCTGACCGGTGCTTCGTTTCTATCTGAACTTCTATAAGTATGAGATGTTGATTGAGAGGAACGTTTGCTTATTTTTCACTACTTTTTAAATTAACCGTCAACAGCCTGCTTCGGATTATTTTTATCAGTTTTTCACAGAACTAGAATTAATAACCGTCGACAAATTTTCGATGGGTTGCATTCAATTTAATGAGAAGCTAGTCTCTCGACCGAAAATTGGACTTACTGCTAGGCAGCTTTGAAACGAAAGCCGTTAGATTTTGCAAACGCGCGGCCGATGTCGTTGTTGTCAAGTTCTTCATAGAATATTTTACTGCAAGAGGATCGAATGACCAACTTTCGATTGGATGAACTCTATCAAATTCAGTTCGTCTCTTGGCCAAACACTGGACGTATCAAACTCTAAACGAATGCATCAATGCCGCCGTTGTGATTTTGCCGATCGAAAAATATAAGCTTTAAAAGCTTAAGCTAAATCAAGCTATAATATTCAGCGCGCAGATGTTGTTGATGTCAAGTTCTTCGTAAAATGTTTTCGCCACAAAAGAATGGAATGACCGTCAAACTTTCGATGAGAGAAATTCAATCAAAATCAAAACTACCTTTGTAGGCAAACATACGACGTATTTAACTCTAACGGGTCGAGAAAATACCTTCGTTGTGATTTCGCCGAATGAAAGAAATTAAATTCACCGCGCGGTCCACTTGTTGTGGTGGTCGTAATTTCCAAGTTATTTGCCAGATTTTTTCACTGCCACAAATTCTAAAGACCGTTCGACTATCGACGGCGAAAATTCAGCTAAATGCAGAGCTAATCTTTTAGCCGAACAATGAACTCCTATATCGAAGTTGTCAATGCCTTCGCTGTAATTTTTGCCGATCCACAACAGAAGGGCTGCAAATTCCACTCCCTAATGTGCTCAGTAAGCAAGTTCAGCGCCGAGACAAACTTTAACTTTCCAGCCCCTCCCTTCCATCATATCTCTGGAATCTGCAAAAATCTAGCAGTAACGTGACCAGCCGCAACCAGGGTACTTTCTCGAGGTAGAGAGAGGACCCTGGGAACGAGGTTGCAA
>OX453284.1:21209121-21559121 GCA_949710005.1 Ricordea florida
TTGTCGGGGGTAGGGTTAGGGAATTTTGGTTTTAAGGCTAAACATCTCTGTTGTTTTATTTGATTTCACATCTCAGTTGTTTCAGTGTGTAATCAGAGCTTGTGTAAGGTACTTTATTTTGCATGTAAAGCCTAAAAAGAGTTAGTGATATTGCCTGGGGGGGGGGGGGGGGCGGGTAAGGTCTTGAGGGGATATGACAGGAAAGCAGTAAGGGGGGAGGACAGGGATGTGGGGGAATAAGGGGGCCTAATGGGCTTTGATTTATGTCTGGTTAAGGTAATTGGTCTGAAATGCTAAGGCTTAAAACGCTTTGATTTTTCACGACAGGTGAAATTTCTATAGGTACGTTTTCTCAGAAACGCTTATATATATATATACATATATAAAAACTCTCGGCTCGATTTACTCGGGCTTGCGAGCCATATATATAATATATATATATATATATATATATATATCTATATTTTAAAGGTGTCCGTTCGCAGGCCAGGTTACTTGGCAATAGTAGCGCACTTGAGAACTGCTGAATTTCCGCCATTGGGAATTCCGTGATGCCTTTTTGAAAGTAATGTAAATTTTGTGGAAACCGATTTCACTCGTCCTGGAAGTACATCCCAGCAAAGTCATCTCCGAGATATTCAAGAAATATTAGCACGAGATCGTCGCCGAGTAAGTTCGAATACCGTGAAAATCAACACGAGGAAAGCACGACTCAAAGCAGGGATAGAGAAACGACAGCAGGGAGAATAACAACAGACATCGCAGCCAAGACAACAACTGCTCGCTCCAGGAAAAGGACCAGGGATTCAATCAAGTTAGTTTTGAATTTGAATGTGTTATTGATAGAAATACAGGACATGAGTGGACGATTACATAACGAAATATATTGGCGTACTACATTTAGCAAAACGACTTAGAAGGGATACCGAGTAAGAACGACTTCAACGATTGGAGATGTCTTTGGAAAATAATTCTATTCAGTAGTCTAAGAACGGAATCGGAAGACGACCAACAGATTACAAGAGAATGTAAATAGGTATTTTTCATAATAAAACGATAGCGTTTCCATTTTGAAGTAATTCCCAACACAGAGAGTTGCAGTTGTTATAGCAATCATTTATAACGATGTGATCTGATATCATTGCAACAGTGAAAATATTGTAAATTTTCTTGATCTAGCAGTTATGTTAAACACTTTCAACACAATATATACCCTGTGTCACAATAAACTACTGGTTCTGCAATATTATCAGTGATCAATGCGATCATTTGAAAATAAAGCAAATGTGATTACTGAATTCTGAGTAGTATTTCTCTTTGCTATATATATATATATGTATGTATGTATTCTCTGATTGAAAGGTTGCAATAATATTGCATAGAGACAACAAGTTTCATAGCCTTTTCATAATGGGTCAGTTTTATCTTAGAGTTCAATGATCCCCCCCTGATAATATTGCTATCTAGAACCCCTGCCCTTTTTCCACAAATGAAATGTGAAATCAAGCCTTAATTTGCAAAGTTAGACATAACATATTAACTTTGTTACTTTCTGCTGTTTACTTTATTTTTATGATGTCAAATATCAATATTTCATAACAGCCACAACATGCAATTAACCTTTTACATTGGAAAAACTTTATAAAGAAGAAAATAAATTTTGTAATGCCAAAATGTTTATGATCTTTCTCATATATTCATTGCAAGTGTGCTGTATGTAGTAACAAGTGTTTCAAGTTTCCTAAATGCCCTATGCTTTCAATAATGATTCTACACACAAACTTTATAGACAAATGACTGCACTAGATTCTAAGCCTTTAAGAAGAAATGGTATTGTTTGGAGCTGTTTTGATTGCTACCACCTCTGATGGAAAGCCTATTAAGATTTTTGTATTGCTTTTAGTAGTAGAGAAACCAGGGCTCGACACTAACTTTTTACACCACTTTCCACTTTGGAAAGTAGACTTCAAATTTTACTTTCCATCTCAAAATTTTACTATCCAAAATGGATTACAGTTTCATGGTTGCTAACCATACCACGTGTGTTTATAGTACCCAGACCTCCTCGGGAGTTCTATTGATCTAATATGGCGGAGAATGGACCGGAGAATGCGAGAATGTTGTAAATTTGTCTTTTTAAGACGAGTAGCCATTGTCATATGGTTATTTGTATCATTTTCTTAAAATTTTATGCACTTTTTTTCACTCAAGCCTTTTAAGCATAAAATTTACTTTCCATTGAAGCCCAAAATTTACTTTCCAGATCGGGTAAGTATTTTGGTTCATTTTCGTTTTTTTACTTTCCAAGTAGTAAATTTACTTTCCAGTGGAAATCGGGAAAGTGTTAGTGTCGAGCCCTGGAAACAATACCTTGAGATTAGGACATGCATCCCACCCCATAAAAATATATTATGTTTAACATAAAAAATATAACAATAATAATCATATCAATACCAGTAATAATAATAGTAATGATAATAATAATGATAGTTCTTCTCGTTACTATATGTCATTGGTTACAGTTCAATACCTCTGGCTGCCATGACTTTTTCGATGAAATACCATCCTTATATTAAATCTTTCTTCTGCAGTTTTTATAATAGAAATTTTCATATATTCAAAATAATATAATCTTCTGTGGTTGGGTATGGATATTTTGCCTGTTTCTGTAACAGCACAATTAAACTTTCATGTGGTATATACTTTTCACTGATTGATGTCGATTTCACATTATTTTTTTACAGGAGTAGGTAGTGCAGCAATCTTTTTGAACATATTAAGATTTTAATAACTCTTTCTTACATGTATTGTTTTTATGATATGACCTAAAAATAGCACAACCACATACTATACAGTCGGCACTCACTATTACCAAACCTTTATTCAAAGTATTTGTAGAATCCAATTGTTTTCCCCCCAATATTTTTTATGTAATGACTTTGTATCTCACACTTCTGTTGATATGGCATCTCTTTTGAGGGAAGAGGAATTTTTCTATCTACCACTGGGGGTACCATTGCAACTGAAAAGAGTATACACAAATTAACACATGCACTATTCATAATGCTCTCAATTGTGGTTACCCGGGAATGAAATAATGACTGCATTAGACAATAAAATATCTAATCAGAAGATTCTTCTTACAATGAACCTCATGCAATTATAACCAAAAAACATAAACAAAAAATAATTGGAGCATTCAACTCATCCTCTGTGTAAGAACATATTGTGTTTAAAAGTGATGCACAACAAAGAAGACAAAGCAGTAGAGACTAAGAAAATAAAACTAAAGAAAAAAACAGGTTTTTACACCGTGGTAAACACAAGCATTCATATCAACTCTTCAAGATTTCACCTGCAAAAGATTTACAATCATTTTCAAATTGTGTTAAGTGAATATTATTGTGATACTTCATCGACTCTGTATTCCCTGTCAATATAATAAATAATTTTACTTCTATTCCCTCTGGTGCAATCTCAGTGGCAGTGAAAGAGCTAAATGAAGGTCAATTTTTAAGCACTGTGTTGAGCGGTATACTGATCATGTAATTTGCACCAGGTGTCACTAATTGTATACCAAACACAGCATAAGAAATAAAATAATGGGGATTATGCTGATATAAAAATAAAATACAAAATATAAAAAAAATAAAGAATAAAATATAAAAGCATTGTGACTTCTTCAAAAACTAGCTTCGCGAGGTTTTTGCGGGAGTCGTATTTCTAGTTGGCTAATATCTGAGATGGTTTTAAGTGTATTTTTGACAATTTTTCGCGTGGATTTCAAAGTATCATCATCCGAGATTTAAAAATGGAGGCCTGTCAGGGCAATTTTCAACGGAAAACGATGGCAATTTTAGCGATTTGGATGACTCTGGTTCAGACGAAGAAGAAGCATTCGATAACAACGTGTTGGCTATCCAAATGATATCGAGGGGAGACATTTTGCCGAAAATGACCGGGACATCGAGTCAACAGGCAGTGATTTTGAGTCTAATGATTCTAGTAACAATCAAAATGACGTTTTGAAAGGATTATCAGAGGTTGCTTTTGTCAGCGAAGCAACTGTTAGCCAATAGTAATAATAATAATGAACTTTATTTGAGTGTCAACTGTATTTAGCACTGCTGTACTAATTGGGGACACTATAAAGCACAAATGAAATGAAATCAAATCCTATTAAATCAAATCAAATGTTGGTTTTGTGGAGAGGGGAAAACCGGAGTACCCAGAGAAAAACCTCTCGGAGCAGAGTAGAGAACCAACAAACTAGCAATTCTGTTGCTATTTAATTAGCTCTTGGGAAAGAAAGGGTTAAAAGTTGCTTTCTTTCGTTTTTCCTTTGAATTCTTCAATAATTCTAATTTCGTTTCAAATGAAAGGAATGCTGCATCTGTTTCTTTCCGTGGTCAACCAAGGCCTCGAAAGCGTCGAAGAGCAACGACAGACACCGCAAACAATGCAAGGCGGACGCACCAACCACCGCAACCCCAGTTTACATGGAAACAAAACAATCCAAATAACAATGTTCCAGAATTTCTTCTCACACCCGGTCCAACTCGTGTGTGGGGAGGTGAGTCAAATCCAGTGAGCTGTTTCCAGACCAATAACAAGTCTCAGTAAAATGAAGGCTTTCATTGGATGTACATTTGTGCTTGAACAATAACAGCAACTGTTTTTCAGTTTGGCACACCCAACAAATGCTCGTTGAATTTGCTATGTCAACTTAATAAACAGTTGCTCTAAATAGAATTCTGAATCTTCTTGAACTGGTGACTTCAAATTATTGGTATTTCCTTAAAATTAAGTCTTTCAAACCACTTTATAACACATCAAACTTCGTCCTAAGAATTATCACAATTTTATGATAAATTATGCTAATTAAGAAATGATTAATAATTTATTAATAAGTAATTAGTAATATAACTGTAAAATGTGGATGCAAAATTTATTGCTGACTAATATGATATATAGTTGTCCATACCTATGGGTAATTTAAGTGGTAATAAACTGTGATAAATGATGGCTATATATAAAGTCTCAAGTATCCTTCAAAACAATTCAGGCTGAAAAGAGTTAACAGGCCTGTGCTATAGTGCTCTTATTTTGCAGTGGTCAAAATTGCTGTCCTTTGGAGAGTATTTATCATTTTACACGTGTCTTAATTGTTTACGAAGGTGTCGCAAAGCAAATTTTTTGGGGAATTTTATCGTTTATATTTCAGTGTTGTACTTGGTCGTTTCAGGGTTGGGGAGAAAATGCAAGGGAATCAGTTGACCTGACTAATTGTGCGGTAAAGATCGTCTTACAGCGGGTTGTTTTTGTGTTCGTCACAAAAATTCTTTGTAGCTTGGACGCGGATGAATCCAAAAGTAAATCTAGGAGGCCTTGCTTTGTGCTGTTGTTGTTTTATTCACAAGCAGTCAACCTAATACGCCCCAATATCAAGTTACAAATTCTCATTACTGGCTCCCATACATTTCACACAGTACGAATGAAGAGTTCATTATTTACGCTCACTACCTCCTTTCGTTACTACCAGCTTCCATTACTATGTGCTGTTGCCACTAGGAGAAATTCAATGCTGATCACTATACCGCTAGTCTTAACTAAACCAAATCCTAACAAAGTCAACCGCGTATGGACCTCTATCTATATGCAACTTCTCCTAAGGTCAGTACATTGGCAAACAGATGGCGTAAGTTGAGTCAACTGATATAATGGCAAATTCTCTCAAAGCAACATACAGGAAATTATACCGTTGGCGTAAGAAAATTGCAACCCAGATCTTAATGCAAGGGTTCCAAAAAAAATAATTCTACACAAAGAGCGGGATACGTGGAAATCAATAAACTACACGATGATTTATACAAACTGAGTACTCTTCAGAGCCTTACACGCGTCGCTCGCGGAGTCACTCGTCATTTCAAAAGGCGGATTCCCGTAGTTCAGACGCATTGTTTCATGAGAGCAGGGTGCTCAACTCAGCTGCTTTTTGGTTTGTTCTGAGACAGAACAAACTTGTTGTTTGTTCAAACAACATAAGCAACAAGCACAATGACTTTCATATAAATAATGAATGATCCTTTTCCACGGAAAAAACACCTTAAGTTGATATGCTGTATTTCTATTTCCGTGCACTTATCTATTGCGAGTAGTCTTGTTAAACGCGTTCAAAATCACGCGCAATTAAAACCGGCCTTGCACACAAACAAGAGAGGGGCTTTTAACCTCACGGCCAAACAAGGAAACTATGAGAAATTTTGCATATATAAAAAAAACACCCAGGTCTAAATCGAATATCCTTTTTCCGCCCCCAGAGTCCAAGCCGTTAGAAGTTAAGTTAGAACCACAATGTATAGTATAACAAACAGTAAGGCAGTACATTACTGTTAAGTCACTTTTCAAAGAATGGTCACACTGCTTGGTTTGATTCACAGATGAAAAAGAACTAGCCACAGAAAAGTAAAACAAACACTACAGTGCTGTTCAGTAGCTTTACAAGGAATGGTCACACTGCATGGTTTGATCCTCAGATGAAAATGTTAGAACCACACTGTATAGTGAACCAAACAGTACTACAGTACAGTACTGTTCAGTAGCTTTCTAACGAATGGTCGCACTGCATGGTTTCATCCCGACAGTACCACTGTACTTTACTGTACAGTACCTTCTATAGAGCGCTCACAGTGCATGGGTGGATCCACAAATGAAACGTTTGACCTATACACTAACGTTCGAAGCCGGCGTTCAAACTCACACTCCGCAACTTCCCCAAATGTCCCAACCCAATCTTTGAACGCCGGCTACGAAGGCTAGATCAAAACTATATAGCAAAACAAATAGTAACATGGTAAAACATAGTGTTCAGCAGTAACAAGGTACAACATATGATATAGAGAAACAGTTCAGTTTGACTAGGTCTCAGTACCCTGTGACCTTAAGTCGCGGTAACTTTGGGCGACTTAAGGCTACTGTACTGTAATTTTCACCGATCATTCCACAACATTTTTGAGGTATGAAGCTTTTCTCTACATTATTCCCAAAATCGCTGCAGTTTATTACGCGTAGTTTCTTAATTTTCATTTTTGCATAAAGATTTCATGCCATCAATGGAAGAAAATCCACAGACTTAATACACTGTAGCTCTTTTACCATCCCAATGTGGTGTGGAGGGAGACAAACCACTCCGCGATCCGGGTAGGACGGGTATAAAATTGCGCTCATTGTTAGCCAGCAATGTCGCAGCCATTACAACTCAATACACTGAAAACTGAATTGTGTGCACGGAATAGTCAATCTGTGGTTGGAAATATACAGCTTCGGTTTATTTTGATTTCTTCCCTGTTTGCCTTGCTATGACGGCTTGCATTCCTCGCTGAAACGCAGCACTGTAAGCCGGCATGAATGCCTGTGAAAAAAGACAAAATATGGGTCAAGTAAAGCAGATGACATAGTCCAACCTCCAAACTGAAGCTCGTTTGCAGGGGATATTCCCTACCAACCTCTTATTACTAGGTTGCCTTGGGCAACATAGTCTGAAAATGTGTAGAGTCAAGTGGGTTGTGTGAAGTCAGGAGGTGGTATTCATGAATATGTTAAACGTTTTGATTGCTCATTTAACCGTGATGCTATTGGCTGTTCGTCAGGGAGGCCATGATGTCATTGGATGTGAAGACACAAATGCTATTGGTCAGTTTCGATTCGATTGTTAATTTACTCTGTTAATACTTCCTAACTTTTTATCCCGACTAATTACTACTAATTGACCTCGAAAAAATATACCTTGCGACACGCCTTCTTACCTCGTCCCAAATAACTTCAGCAACGTGGTCCAGTTTGGCACCAAAATCTCTAAACTCCCCGCTAAACCGAATGTACGCCCACACAACAATGGCCAGCAGTCCAGACCAGATTACTAGATTACACATGCGCACAAAAGCCACCAGGCCTACATAACCGAACACAGAAGAAAGAAAATAGCAGAGCACGACAAGTGTGAAGAAAACCGCCGGAGTGCGCGCAGCGTTAAAGATGTTCTTTCCGTCGTTAAGTTTAACGTAGTTTTCAAAAGCTTCCTGTAGTTCCTTTACAAGTCTCTCCGAATATTCCTTGCTGAAGTCGCTACCTCCCATTTTACGAGTTCCGTGGAACATGGCCAGCGCTGCCTCTTTAGCTTCCGTGTGTTTTTTCTCCAATTCATGCGGAGCGAGATAGGGCGTGTCCCCTCCACATAGCTAGAGGGAAAGAAAAGGAAAACAATGACTTCTTTATGTGACTTCCTCAACAAGCCCATAGCGTCCCATGATTGACAGAACTTACCAAATCCATTCTTTTGGAGTAAGAGTCCTTAGAAGTGGCAAGGGCTGCAAGGTTATTGGCTTCTGCAGTGGCCTGTATAGAGAAGAAGGAAACAACTATGAATTGTTTGCAAACAACCACCTTTGCCACAACAAATCTCCATTGTAATGACAAGTCACAAGCCACAAACACGTGGAAACCTTTCACAAATCAAAGGCTTTGAACTACAAAACACCGTTGGCGTGAAAGAAGGGTCTAAGTTCTGTTTCATGGATTGATTTAAATGTACCTTCACCCATTTAACTCTTTTCAAAAAACACTTTGCTAAAAATATATTGACCGCCTTTTCTGCCCAATTTATATTTTACCTCTATTAAGCGGGCCTCTTTTCAAAGTCCAGAGGGTGGCCGCTAGAGATCGCACTGCACATGCAAAAACTTAATTTCACATCTCTGCACTCAATTTCATCTTTCTCCACAGTTTGGGATTAATTGACATGTTCTACCACAATCAGCGCGTTGAAATTTTTACATGAATATGTTACAGGTTAAATTTAATTTCTGATTAAAATGATATAACCTAGGTTGGCTTGTAATTTCTTTTTGTCTGGTATTCATTATAATAAATATAGAGAAAGAAATTACGAACCAACCTACCTTAAATCTTATTGAACCTGAAATCAAATTTAATCTGTAACATATATTACTGGAGCAAAGAAATGTGTCTGAGTAACTGAGTTGGTCTACTTCATATAGAATGGCCTTTAATTAATACTCTTTCTGTATTAATTTTCAGAATGTGCAGATACACTAGTTGATTATTCAAGATGATGACTTTATCAACTATCAATAGACATGAACGTAAGCAACAGTATCATGGACAGCCATAACAACAGCAGTTCAGCAACAACAACAAACCACAACAGACACCAACCAGCAGCATAGACTTGGGTTGGGGAAGTTCATCACCCTGGAAGATCTTCATATATGCCTGCAAATTAAGTAACATTCTAAAATCAATGGAATCCTAGTACCCATATAATGGAGACAGGCCTAGGGCCAATCCAAACTGTTCAAAAGGCAGGGAAGAAAGGATATACATCATCAAATTCAAAGTTACAGGGTTTTCAATTAAAAATGCAGTAGCAGGAGAATTGTGCAAAGAAACAAGATAATATTCTGAAAGGGCTCCACATGTGGATTAAAAACTATCTCAGGTCATCTGCTGTAAATAGCAGGAGAATTCTTTATAGTAGCCACAGAATTCTCCAACCTCTGATTCCTAACGGGACACCCTGAAGTAAACATAATTAACATACTAGAGGTGAACATAAGATATAATAATCACTTTACTGATCCAAATATTGGTGAGTCGTAGTGACTATGTCTACAAAATTGATACCAGCAATGTAATGCTGGAGGTAACCCCATTACTGTCCAGCATCCTACCAAGGGGGGAGGACAAAGGTCCTTTATTATATCTACAACCCCTGGATATGTGCAAGCAAGCACTCTGACTGGTTCCCTACTCACAGGATATCAGCTCACATCTCATTGCTACGGAAAAACGGTCATCGTAGAGGAAAGATTTCTTGAATTAGACAGGGA
The DNA here is from genome assembly GCA_949710005.1 of Ricordea florida. Classification (NCBI taxonomy): domain Eukaryota; kingdom Metazoa; phylum Cnidaria; class Anthozoa; order Corallimorpharia; family Ricordeidae; genus Ricordea; species Ricordea florida. The sequence continues at coordinate 21,219,030 of OX453284.1, forward strand.
TATTCAAGTCTTGCTTGAAAAGAATATACCAAAAAATGCTACTGAAGCAAATAAATATGTGACAAAATTATTTTTGCGGTCAGTGAGTAAATTCTATAGCAAAATTGACACGATTTTAGTTGTTTATTACGAACTTAAGTGAAACTCTTACAAAAAGGTGCCATTTTGAAACATCTGCGGAGCCCATAAACTTCTGCATACTCTTACTTCTGCATACTCTTTCCACTTTTAATTCTCAGACTGGTTTGCTAACTCAAAAAAATTTGACAAGTGCATTAAAGAGAAGTTTAAGAACAAGCCGGACTCGTTTGAAACTTTTTACACATCGGCTCCGCAATATGTCGACACAACAACATGATTCTGTAAACAAAACATCAACGTCAATTCTTGTCGTACAAACTAGATATAATAAAACAATTATTCCACTCAATCTTGTCATACACGAACTATGGCCAACGAAGCACCACGCGCCTAGTTGGCTATCAGCTACATGTACAGTATGGTGGCCCAGAAGGGGCAATGCTTCTACTTGAAAATGTAGTGTACATGTCCACTAAATAACAGTACGAGCCGTTTAGGTAGGCTCGATTTCCAGCCGCTTTTTTGGGAAAATGAGCCCGCGGTCATCCCCCCGAAAGCGGGGAGGAAAGACCGAACACGAGAGGACGGCGGAAATCGAGACTACCGTTTAGGTGGCTCTATATAGTTTCTTATTTCGCGCGAAGCATGCGTACGAAAGGCGCGAGAATTTAATTAACAAATAAAGAAGCCTAAGCCGTGTATTACACTGTGATAAAACACGACGGGCATTTGAGAACACGAGTAAAATGTAGAAAACACGAGCTGCAGGCGAGTGTTTTCTACATTTCTCGAGTGTTCTCAAATGGTCAGAGTGTTTTAATCACAGTGTAATACACGGCTTAGGCTTCTTTATTCGCTTTATGATATAGATTTTACATGCCGCGAGTAGAAACAAACTGACGCCATTTAATACCAACTTCTCGACTGTTTTCGCTTCTTCTTCTTTATTTGTTTTATTATACTCAGCTTCAAAACTTTCTGCTGCTTCGCAGAGAACTCCATCATGAATTTCTTCAAAGAAAATGTTTTTCGCCGTCTCTTACAGAATTGTCGAGTAGAGGTAATGTGGCGAAAAACAATAAAATACGCTTTTTCTATGTTTTATACTCTGATAAAACATGGGTTTTTGACCAATCAGAACGCGCGTAAGAACGTAGCTATATTATAAAGGAAAAAAAAAAACAAACAAACATGGCGGCAAGACTTTCATCGCGAGTCGCGTTCCACTTACCGCTACCCCTTTTGTCCCCAACACGTGTTCACCCAAAAATGCCTAAAAATGTGTTTAGAAATACACTTCTTTCGTCTTCTCCTGACGTGGTTAAACTGAGGAGCCAATTCGCAACATTTATTGCGCAGACAGAGAGAGAGAGAGAGGGCGGTCGTGATCGTACGCGAAGGATATCGCAGAGTGGTTACGATGTACTTTTTATGGTCGGAGGCTTCGCTTTGACTTCTCTGGGCGATGAAACACCGAAAACAGCTGAAGTTTCTGCAAGGCACAACTGATACCGAAATACAACCACCATAGCGTGACGAAAAGGGTCGCTTCTCCCGAAAGAAACCCACTCGAAGTGGTAACACGGACAACAGGACTCATGGAATACAGGAGTGGAGGGCAAAGAAGAACTTAGAGTCTCAAGGAATGGTCGAAGATTGGTCCCCACCGAAGAAAAAAGAGACCCGTTTAAGTCAGGTGTGGTTAAAATCTTGTTTTCGTTATAACTGGCACCTAAAAGTTTTAACACAAGCGCTTTATCAAGACTTTCTTGGCACTGAAATAGTTCTTAATTTGAAATTTTTTATTATACCACAGGTAGATCATAACAAATTATCTTGTCAACATGATTATACCTGGACATTTTGACATTTCATTTTAAAGGCCCCACAAATGTTTTGTTACAGTTACAACCTCATAATACAATTACCATTAAAACGTATACTTTTGGAATTTTTGTCAGAAACAAACAAAGAAGGAAAATTGCATTCCACATGGAAGTAGAATTGTTGACTTGGATGTTTTAAGAAGTTCACTGAAATGTTGTCAGCACTGTAAAGCAGGTGAGAAGAAACATTTTCCTGCCACACTAAAGAAAAGTCAAAATGAATTCTCAGTTTTATGGCAAGTACATGTACACACATCTTTGAGGCTATAATATTAACAGTTTTCCAAGAAACAATTATGAGGTTGATTATACATGTATATCTTCAATACATTCAGACGAAACTTCTCATATGTAATCAGGTATAAAAATCCTAGGGTTGGTCAGCAAGGCCCCGCGCGTGACAAAAACAACCCGTATTTTAGCCAATATCGTTGAACACTTTAAAGCAGTGGAGGAAACCACAAGTTAAAACGGATTTTCCTAAGTATTACAAAACGTAGGTGTAATTTTCGCAGTGGTGGGAAAAAAAATAAGCTTCTTCTCAAATAGCACATGCGAAGAGGCGAAGAAAGCGGAAATTGAGCATGCGCAGTACCGTAACTTGAAGAATTCCTCTTTTGTTGACGTCACGAAAAATAAGGGTTCTTGAGTAATCTTAAAACGTATATTGTGCGCGTTGCAGACGGTGAAATACTCTTAAAAATTGGCGCATGGATAGGATTTTTCTTCTTCTCACTGCCAGGAAAAAATCAACAAATTTTAAACACACAATGTAATACGCGTCAAAAACGAAAATTGCGAATTCCTCCGAAAATTATGTACAGATTCTCTTGTAACTTTGTCAGTAGGAACTCCTTGGATGTTTACTCTGTTTCCCCCAAAATAAAGAAAATTCACCGTGTAGAAACCTAGAAACACCGTCTAAAAGTCAGGAAGGTTCAAAAACCAAGCAAAGCATGTCTATCAGTAGTTGCCATAGCAACAACATTTAGGTTCTGAAAGAGTCTTGCATGCATAGTCTAAGGCTGTAGGTTTTCATTACTGCCCTTCTACCGAGTGCTATGTGATAAGCATTTGCCAAGGGATAAATTATTTATGCATATGTTATATCCAAAAGCTTTGTAAATACTATATAGAGCCACCGTCCCGAGAGAATTCAGGGAAGAAAAACAATTAACGAAATATCGCTTGAACTTAAACAAAGCTAAAACGAAAATTTGTTCGTTGAAACTTTTTTCGAAAGTTCGCTACAGGTAGAACGACTTTTCGTAACGCGGTCTGAAAATTCGCTCTGGGTAAGAACAATAGTAGCCACGATATTTCGCGAATATTTCGTCGGCATATCGTTTCGTTCGAAAATTCGTTGAATGCCGTCGAAGTAAGTAAGTAAGTAAGTAAAAACTTTATTTCAGTGTCAATGGATTTAGCCCTTGTGGGCTAATTGGGGACACTAATTAGAATACTTAACCTAAAATCATTTAGAATGCCTAACTATTGAAACTATTTACAACTAGTACTTACAGTACTTTCTATTAGCCTGATATCGTTTAAAATACTTAAAAAGAAATAGACTGGTATTTGCAGTATTTCCTACGCACTGCAGAGCTTACAGCAGTTGCTGTTGTTTTCTATATAGTCCGAAAGAGTGAGTTTTCTAATTTTAGTTCTAAAAGTAGCTACTGTAGGCGAGTTTTTCAAGTCTTTGCTTAATTTTGTCCATAGTAATGGTCCAAGATATCTAATACAATGTTTCCCGTAACGTTTAGTGTCGAAACGCGGTAAGACAAAATCACTGTTTCTAAGCGAGTGTGTAGAGCGTTTGCGGACGAAAAGGGCAGAGACGTTTTCTGGTGCAAGCCCATTCTTGACCTTGTACATAAGTATTGCTGTATCCTGTAAACGCCTATCATATAATGTGGGCAAATCTGCACGTCCCAAGAGCTCTTTGTAGGTTTCGGAGTGTGATTTATATATAGCTCTTAGTGCGCGTTCCTGAATTCGCTCGAGTTTCCTTTTGTCCGATGACCTACAAAATTGCCATATTAAATGGCAGTATGTTAGGTAAGGCAAAATGAATGTCTTATACAATAATAACTTAGCCTTGCAAGGTATTAAATTGCGAAGGCGAGAAAGTACTCCGACTTTCTGGCTGGCCTTAATGCATAACTCGCGGATATGCTCGGTGAACTCAAGTTTATCGTCGATGTAAACTCCCAATAGTTTGATTTTTTCTGTTTTTATAATGTCTGTGTCGTCAATGTTGAGGACTGTGTCACTCTTGTTCTTATCGAGTTTCCTTGGATTAATAATTAGCGACTGGAACTTGTCTGGGTTTGCTTTTAAGTAGTTCTTTGAGTACCAGGTCAGGGCTTGCCTACCATGAATTTTCAAGCTGCGTCCAACTGTTTCGTGGTCCGTTCCCTTAGCGTACATTTGATGGTCGTCAGCGTACATAGTTAAGTTTGCGTCCTTTACATGTGATGGCAGATCATTTTGAAACATGTTCCAAAGTAGGGGTCCGAAGGATGATCCCTGGGGACATCCACGTTTCATCTTTATCCAATCACTAGTGATTTCGCCCAGTTTTACTCTGTTCTGTCTGTTCTCAAAGAATGATCGCATTAGTCCGAGAGAACGTCTTCCAAAGCCGTAAGCCTCCAGCTTCTTAGTCGTCAAGGAATGGCTCAAGCTGTCAAAGGCCTTGCTCATGTCTGTAGATAGGATATAAACAAGTTGCTTTGTATCAGCAGCCAGTTTCCAATCTTCTATCAGGGCGATTAGTGTTGTTTCGCAGCTGTGTTTCTTCCTGTACGCTGTCATTCTGTAATACAGCGTTTTATCATAATGGCATGTCACCTGGTTGCAAAGTAACTGTTCGAATATTTTGTCAACTGCGATTAGGGAGGTGATGGGGCGGTAGCTTTTAGTATCCTGTCTATCTCCCTTCTTAAACGCTGGTGTCCACTCACCCATTTTCCACGCATTAGGCCATTCACCCTGCTCTATGCAGTTATTGTAGAGGTTAGTAAGCGATGCTGCTGTACCCTTAGCCACGCTCTTGAGAAGCTTCGGTGAAATACCCAAGTCCCATCCACTGGATTTCTTTGAGTTGATCTTTTGAAGTGCCTGTTGTACTTCAGGTACCGAAAATAATTTGAAATCGAAATCATTTTCTTTATAGGCTTCTCGTATGCTCCTGACACTACTGTGCTCACTGTGGTCTTCCTCCGTGAGATTATTAGCATGATCTCCTCCAATATCTAACGCCACATTTGTAAAGTAGGTCGCCAGTGTTTCTGCTACTTCCTTTTGGTCCTTTACAACGTTGTGTTCGTTTGTCTTGAGATAGATTGCTGTTGGTTCCTTACTTTTACTGCCGATAATAGGTTTAAAAGTGTCATAGAATTTATCCGGTCTTGATTTAAGTTCTTCAGTCTTTTTATACCAATATGCTCTAATAGCTTTCCGGCGCTCTCGGGTAGCTATATTTCGATACTTTCTTTTGAGTTCTAGATTCTCAGCTGTACGATCTTTTGCAAACTTTCTTGCGTACTTCCTTTTGGTTCTCAAGGCCCTTTTCCATTCTTCTGTCATGTAAGGAATGTCCGTTTCTCTCACTCTCTTTCTTTTGACTGGCGCATGCTGGTCTACGACGTATTCAAAAAGTCCTTTCCAATAATCGTACTGATCGTCTGTGCTGGTGAAGATATCGCCCACTTGCCAAGGCGCATTCATAAGTTCTTGATTGAGCAGTTCGAAATCAGCATTCTTAGTCTGCCTAAATGTCATGGTCTTTGGTTTGTGCTTGCAGACTTTCTCTGTCATTTGACCATAGATCAAATAGTGGTCACTTATCTCGGGGTTGTACACCCCGCAGTTTTTGAACAGCTCTGGCGTGTTTGTGAGAAGCACGTCTAGGAGCGTCTGAGAGTGTATTGTGACTCTAGTGGGCTCTGTTATCAGGCAAGACAGGCTGTATACTTCCTCCAGATCTCTGAGTATCTTTCCCTCACCCCTGTCTGGGTTAAGCCTATCCATGTTCAGATCTCCTAATACCACTATGGTCTGCTTTTGAAGACACGCCCACTGACAGATGTCATTCATTTCTTCCTCTACATTCTGCAGGTATTTTGATCCAGTGTTCCCTCTAGCTTGCTTAGGCGGTCTATAAAGCGCTAAAAACAGTATTTCCTTCCTGCCTATACTGCATTCAACCGCGATAGCTTCGAGTGTCCTGTAAGTCTTTGGCAGTTTTAGTCTCTTCGAGGGCACAACTGTAGAAAAATAAGCAATGAGACCACCTCCTCCTTTGGCTCTGTCTCTACGATACATCTGGTATCCCTGTAGTCTAAACTGGTCGTCAGGGTAAGAACGATCAATTTTGGTTTCTGATACGATGAATATTTGTGCTTTCAGTAGGTCGTTCAGTAGTTTTAACTCTTCAAATTTATTCTGTATACTATTGATGTTCAAGTGTGCTACAAAAGCACTATTTGCATTGTTTTTCCTTTCTTCAACAATCCAGTTCATCTGGGAATTCTGAAGGTCTTCATTAGCATAATCTTCTTCGAAGTCCCTGGCTTCCATCGCCGAACCTGTTGACGATGTATTTACTTGCATGTTAACCTCTTTTTCAAATGAATGGTTTACAGTCGTGAAGGGAAGATTACACAAAGAACATGTCCAGTCAATGTCAGGAAAATCTAAGTAGTACTTGAAAGAGGCCTTTGTTAGTCCAAGACATCTAGCGTGCGACCATGAATTACAAACAGCACATAAAAGAGCGTCCTGATTCGCGCGAACGTTTTTACGGCATTCCTTGCAAGGATATTTTGGTGGTTTGTTGATATTCCTGTTTGGTCCAGGGTTTGTTTGTACATCTCCTCCGAAAATAATTCGGTGTAGCTGGAAGGTGCTGTTACCGTTCGCAGTGTAATAAGCTCTCGATGCAAGGTAAACATTTCCGCGGCCACGACCTCGTTGTGTAGTATGTTTCAAATTTACTACAGGTTGCCTTGCCGCTCTCGGTTCCTGTTTTGCAACAAAATTTAGACCGTATGGTAAAGTTGTATCCTCTTCATATCCGTATTCCAGTGATGCGATCACGAGCGGGAAAATTAAGAAAAATCGCGGTGTCAGTGATTTGCATCCAGCCGCCATCTTTGGAGATTTGAAAAAAAAAGCAAAGGTTTCGTATGGCCAAAAGTTCACGCTGAGAAGCCAAGAACAAGCCATTTTATCGCATGTAAACATAATCTTATCTTCACGGCAATTTGCAGCAGAGAGCACCAAAAGAGCACCGAAAAGCAACGTAATTCGACGAATTTCGCTCTCATTACTTTTGCACCGCATTGTACATGTATGTATGTCTAGATTTACCATTCTGAAATGATTCTACTCCGGCTCCACAGTTATGGCAGTAATTTCCACCCTCAGATTGCACTTTCGTTTCAACTATTGTAGAACGCACGCAAAATGGCGAGCAATGAATTACAATCTAACCCAAAAAAGTTTTGGAGTTACGTTGACCGTTCAAGGTGTGAAAACTTTGGCATTCCCAATTTACATGTAAACGACTAAAGCTCTTAACAAGCAATTTCAGAGTGTATTCACCGAAGACTGGTATTCGCAAACAACTCCAGCTGCTTAATCCATCTAAGTCTCCAGGACCTGATGGCTTGTCTCCAAGAATATTACGTGAATTTTCATCTGTGATTTCTCCTATGCTAACTTTCATTTTCCAGCAGAGCTATGATTCAAGTACACTGCCTAAGGACTGGTTAAATGCCATGGTGGTCCCCGTTTATAAGAAATCACGAAACGACAATCCTGAGAACTATCGGCCGATATCACTGACTTGTATTTGCTGTAAGATTATGGAGCATGCGATTTTGAGTCATATAAACAACTTCAGTGAAGAAAAAAACATCCTTTCTGATCTCCAACATGGCTTCCATGCTGGTTTCTCCTGTGAGTCTCAACTGATCATAACAATGCATGATTGGGCTACTGCTCTTAACTGCCATGGCCAAGTTGACGCAATTCTGTTAGATTTCTCTAAAGCCTTTGACAAAGTGTCTCACACTAAATCCAGAACAAACTCCAAAACTATGGCATTCGTGGTAAGACCAATAGTTGGATTGCAGGCTTCTTATCTAATACATCACAATTTGTATCGGTGAACGGCTGTTATTCTTGCAGTATCCTAGTCACATCAGGGGTCCCTCCAGGCTCGGTTTTAGGTCCTGCGTTGTTTCTATTGTTTATCAATGACATCACCTCACAAACCAACTCGCAAATACGCCTATTTGCAGATGACAATGTTGTCTACCGTACGATTAACAATTACTCCCATCACCACATCTTGCAGAATGATCTATCCAAGTTGTCCAGTTGGGCCAAGGACTGGCAAATGGTCTTTAATGTAACAAAATGCCACCTGTTATCCATCACAAATAAACGGAAACCATCCAAAATATCAGATAAGGCCAATAAAGTGCTGGGCTTGATTAGAAGAACTCTAAGACCATGCAGCCAAGCAGTTAAAGAAAGAGCATACCTAACCCTTGTTCGACCAATCTTAGAGTATGCTGCTCCAGAGTGGAACCCATGTACTGATACTGATGTCAACCGATCATTGAACAGGTCCAAAAGAATGCTGCCAGATTTGTCATCAACAATTACAACCCATACTCAAGTACAACTGAGCTACTCAAAAATCTAAATTGGGACAGTCTTGAACAGAGACGCTTGGCTAGTCAAGTAACACATTTCTACAAGCTCCATAATGTGTTTTCCTGATACAGTTAAGCGTTCCTTCAGGCATTCTAGACTTATCCTTACAGTCAGCCACAAGCTAATGTTTCCTCATTTAATTATTCATTTTTCCCTCGGGCTATTAGGATTTGGAATCAGTTACCTGAAAATGTAATCTCTTCCAATAATGTGTCGTCGTTTAGGTCTGCCGCTCAGCCTGCAATAAGATCCTTGAAGGCACCCAGCTACCTTCGTTGGCTGTAGAGCCCCCTTTTTATTTATTTATTTATTTATTCACTTATTTATTACCATTATTATTTTTATTACTATTATTTGTTATTATTTACTAATTGATATTTCATTCAATAACTGATAATTACTTTATCTACTATTATCTGTATTTATTATTTATTAATTGTACTTGGTAATGTAATTGTTTATTGAGTTCCACCTCTTGTATTAGCAAAAGCTATTCTTAAGAGGAAATAAATTGAAAACTAATGAAGACTTACAGAAAAACACTACATTTTCAAGAAGAAGTGTTGTCCCTTCTGGGCCACCATAATTAGCTCATGCATGACTCGATTCCGTGGAATAATTATTAAAAAGCTCTGTGTACTTCCCATGGCTTGTGTACCCTACCTTTACTTTCAATTGTTAGAAATATCTTTAAAAGCAACTGAAAAATTTGTATAGATAATCAAATGGTCTTGAATACAATTTGGAATAAATGAACACGAGTAAATTTTTCAAAGACTAAAAAATGCCTGATCCTGTGGGGCAAGTGCAATTTGTTGTCTTCCGAAAAATTTACAAGTGCTTATTTATACAAAATTGCACTCAAAATTATTTGATTATTTGTTGATAATATATATGCAAGAATTTTATTTCAAATTTCTGTACTGAATTTCATCTTTCTGTACTCAATTTTAATTTTCTGCACTGTTTTAGATTAACTGACATGCCTTCAGCCAATCTGGAAGTTGAATTTTTTGCATGTATATTATTAATGCCCTAATGAATCCTAGCTATTTACCTTGAAATACTCCAGCAATTCTCGGCAAGTTACTTCGCCCCCGTTTATACTCTTGACTACCAATCCCTCAGAGGAAAGAGCGTTTGGTATGAGAACCCTCAGATGTTCCTTGAACTCAACATCAATATCTAAAGTTCATGAAGGAACTTACAATGAACATACAAATAATTATTAATATAAATTAAATTATTGGCATTACTTGTGCTTGACACAGGTGTCACATTTTCCAGGGACAGAGCTCTTGCTTTGCAGTTTCTTGATGGAAACAGTGGCTTCAATAGTTTTCATTTGATGATTTCTCAGAGTGTTGTACAAGATATTATTACATGCTACTATCATTTGCGTTAAACCCGGAAGCGTGACGGGTTTTTTTTTGCGCAAGTTTATTTTTCAAACCTAACGGTTTCCGAGTCAACTGTCTTGCATAGTCCAATGAAAGTGTCCCGTTTTGAGCGCGAAACCGCTCACCTACCAATGTAAATACTTGCATGTTTTGCTCTCGCTATGTGCAGGTTTTGAAAATATATCAGAGGGTTTAGAGGTTTCACCGAGAAGCTTAGAAGTCAAAAGTGCGATTTTTTGGTGCAGATAAGAGTAGTTGATGATTATTATGATTCAAAAAGGACAACACCATTCTTTATAACAGAAGACGAAATTCGGGAATACGACTTTGATTCCTTCAAAGCGCGATTTTTTAGAGGGGTGCCTTACCTAGCCAAGTCAACTTCCGCAGCGAGCCTTCGATTAACCATAAATGACGAAGACTTGGAGATTGACCTAAGTCCTGTATATTTTAATTGGTAAATAAAAGAGATGCTTGGAAAGCAGCGAAATCTCACGGTACCAGGGTTCTCATTTGACAGTCCGTCCGTTCAACCGGTGGATATCGAGAACCGAGTGCACAGACAAGAGCCTGACAAACCCGAAGTCAAATCTACTCGGCCAAAGCAATCTTTTCCAGAATCATTGAAAGCCAGAAGATCTCTAACTCTTCAAAATTACTCCAAGTGTGACGATCTGTACGACGGGGAATTGTGTGAGTTCGAAAAACCTCCTGAATGGATCGTGGCTCGTGCAACTCGTAAAGCCGGCGATAGCAAGCAGCAAACCCCTCTCGAGCGGTATATCACAAAAACCGAAGATCACTCACATACAGGAGTGTAATGATCAACTTAAGCAGAGAGAGAACTCGATCTTGGCTAAACTGGAGCGGGTAAAATCTGATCCACGAGATGGAAACATTTGTAGAAGTTGTCATTTACGACTGGGGCATTCCGCGCGCACATGCCACTACGGGCGCTGCACATCCGTATTTAAGTGCGGCGAAGAAAAGTTGCATAGCGGGGAGGTTAATATGAGTGAAATACGAAACCAAGTACGTAAAAACGAACTAGAACTGGGGAAATTGCAATCCGAGTTAGAAAATAAAAGAGCGGCATTGCAAACAATGAACGACAAACAAACAGGATCGAGAGTGATTTGTTTCAGGCAAATTGAGGTGGTAGCCGGTCGTTTCGCCTACAGGATGATTCGCCTACAAGTCGACCCGCCTACACTGAAGTCGATTCGCCTACACGTTCTGAGACGTTTCGCCTACACTGAAGTCGATTCGCCTACAACCCAGTACCCTAGAAAAGTAAATTAGCATAGGAGAATTATCACTTTTAGCGACTACAGTTTTACTCGCCTCATAGTTTGTTCGCGTATCTGAATGCAAATTCCGATCTTTGTGTGTGTTCTGATCTTTGCACTTAAGAAAATACAACTTTTAGTTCCGTTACAATTCTAAACTTGTTGCGAATCTTTACTCCCTGCGCTGAGCGAATGTTTTGCATGGTCCATTAAGAAGAGCGCATTGTCTAAGTAGTTGGTCTGCATTTTTTCCTGTACTTGGCTCGTTGGATCCTATTTAGCTTCTTTTCTGCGAATCTTTTTTTTTTCTGGGGGGGGGGGGGCTTTTTATAGGGGGAACCTTACTCGAGAAGGATCGAATTCCTGGTCATCTAATTGGTTAATGCTAATGTTGTTTACGTCTTTTGTTAAAATAAACTGATTTATTCTGTTAAAAAAAACAAAGAGAAAAAATCACACCTACCTTGCGCGGGGCACTGATTAGCTCTCATTGTCAAGATAGTCACAAGTATAACAACAATACGGAAAAAAGTCACACTTTAATATCTTACCTGAGCCGCTAATAAATTATCTTACTTATAAACTGTCTTTTACAATTTGTAGATTAGCTCTTATTGTCAAGATAGTCACAAGTATAAACAATAGAAGACTAATAACAATACGGAAAAAAGTCACATTTTAATACCTTACCCGAGCCGCTAATAAAGTATCTCAATTATAAACTGTCTTTTACAATTTGTAGATTAGCTCTCATTGTAAAGATAGTCACAAGTATAAACAATAGAAGACTAATAACAATACGGAAAAAAAGTAACACTTTATACCTTTATAGTCTGCGCGCTGTTTTCTTGTCCGCTTTAGAGAAAATTAATCCGATAACACACATATACCATTGACTTAAAGTAAACTTTATTCTTCTGTCCTATGAAGTGAGTAAAACTGTAGTCGCTAAAAGTGATAATTCTCCTATACTAATTTACTTTTCTAGGGTATTGGGTTGTAGGCGAATCGACTTCAGTGTGGGCGAAACGTCTCAGAACGTGTAGGCGAAACGTCTCAGAACGTGTAGGCGAAACGTCTCAGAACGTGAAGGCGAAACGTCTCAGAACGTGTAGGCGAATCGACTCAACTGTAGGCGAATCGACTTGTAGGCGAATCATCCTGTAGGCGAAACGACCGACAGTGGGAACAAGAACTGGTCTTTACTGAGAAAGCATGTATACCTTGTAGAACAGTATTCCAAGAAACATCTAGGAGGCAAGATACCTAGAAAGAACGATGTTACTAAGGCTCTGGAGAAAGCGCTTTCCACGGAAGAAGAAGACAAACCAGTCGCTAAGTTGTCAAGGTACAAGAAGCGCGAAAATAACCCTACAAAATGTCAACTAGAGAGGCAGGGGTCGAGTTTCTTCGTGCAGGCGCACAAGATTGACATTGAAACAAGAGAATCTAAAGAACCTTCTGCGATTTTGTACACTGCTCCAAAAAATGAAGAAGAATCAGAGCAATTTGCCATTGTAGTTAGAGAAAGTTTGCGCCAAAAGGCAGATTCCCCTGTTCCTTTTCGAATCATGGGCAACCCTTTCCTTACTTCTACATTTGTACCGCCGATCCCATTTTATGGTCACCATTTTGCGAACAGAATGAACAAACCTCCAACAGGGGGTATATATATATATATATAATTAAAAATTTTGTAGTTAACGTTATCTACAAAGATTTAATAAAATTTCGCAAAAAACTTTATCAGTGTACTTTTCTTATATACCAAGGGAAAATTTTGCAGTTAATGAAATATCATTAACAGCGAAGTAGGAGTCCCGATTATAAAATAGAAGGGAATATTTCGCAGTTAGTGAAATTTCACTAACGGCGAAGTAGGAATCCCAATTATAATAATTAAAAATGTTTTTTGGAACAAGTGGAGTTTGGCTTCTTGTCTAAGGAAAAAACAATATCATCACCATGGGTTCAACCCTGGATCTCCTGCTTCAGGAAGCCCAACACACTCAACAGTATACTACAATTTCACCACATGTCTGAGATGTTAGGACACAAACCTTGCAGTCTCCCATCAAAGTTTGGGTTAGTGGCAACCTTAAGTCCTGGATGAGGCATCAAGAAACATTCAATATCACTGAAGCATGATTTGATGTGTTTTCGGACTTGCAACAGTTCTGAGTGCTGCTTTTCGGACATTCGTAAACGTTTCTCTAACAACTTGATTCCACCTTCTAACCCATATGATGCCTCATATGGGAAGCTCCAGTCTCGAACCAAGAAGACCAATTTCTGCAACAAACAAAAACAGCAATAAATACATCCAGAGCCTACTTCATTTTGAAAATTGTTCAACATGAAACTTTTTTCTATGGAACTAATGAGGTACCTCAATCAATGATAATTACAATTGAGATACTAAACCACTTTAAAACCAACCTAGAGTGCTCCCAATTAGCACAGGAGTGCTAAATGCATCGGCACTAAAACAAAGTGATTATTATTATCATCATCATCATTATTATTATTATTATTATCATTATTATTATTAATATTATTGTCTGTGCAGAGATCACTACTAAGATGTTGGACCATGGTTAGTATGACACTATAAAAGGTTGTAAATGAACATAGAGCCTGCATTCAACAGTGGAAGGAAGGGAAAGCAAATTTCAGATGTTTACTGGATTCCTCCTTTGACTGTTGTTCTATCAGTGTTTGCAATTTAATCAAGAAATAAACAAAATGTTCCCTTATTAAGATGATGGCAACTCCCTTGCCCATATTAAGCCAAAATGTATTAAAAAGATCTTGAGATAACAACATTTCAAAATTACAGCCCATTAACCTATTGACTTAGGTATGCATTGATCATATCTTTCAGCCAATTAGTAAGCAATGATTGACACAATGATTGTCGATGAAATGTGTATAGGTTTCACCTAGGAGTATCACTGCTCAGTTGTTGGACCAAAAGGCATATGTTAGGTCTTAACATTACCACATATCACTATTGTCCTTTTATTAATAGATTTTTGAATAATACAGTAGCTTATTGTTTTGATTGCTTAATTGATATAATGCAAGATAATTACTTGTCAAGTGTATGTAACTAAACCTTGTCATTTAACAAGATGAAAATATTTTTTTTTTTACCTGAAATGGTTTAATGTTGCTTTCTTCCATTGCCAGTTTTCCATACTCTGTAAAAAGCTGGTGATAACATTGAATCACCCATTAATAAACATCATCAATATTAATTGTTTTCTATCTCTACATAAAATACTGTATACTGCTTTGTTCAAAAAGGAGGCAATTCAACTTTGCCATCAATCATAAACTACACACAAGTATGTTGATCATGCAGATTGCCCACATGAGCACCAGTAATAAAAACTTAGATGCAGCCTCTAAACCAATTCCCTGTTTCTAGAACCTGTACTTTGGTGAATCATGATAACCACAAATACATTCTTTATAAAGTTCTGGATATGACTGCTCTGCATAAGCCAAGACATACATGCATGAGAACATTAATTCACAGATTCTGACAGGATTTATCTAAACTTTGCTTAAAGTTCATTTAAAAAATTACTGACAAGAATAAGAAAATGAGGTCCATGAAGTTTTTATTTTTATCAAGAGCTCTAATCTACATGTATAAATAATAGGCCATTTTACAGTTTTGACCTTGGGAACCTAGCCTCTGAATAGAAGTGAGGCTGGAGGTGACCTTGCTTGGTTACAAACCTCCCCACCTTTCATGTGCAAATCATGTTATTTACATATGAAGAACAGGAAGGTTTGTAACAAAACAAGGTCACCTCCAGCCTCGCTTCTATTTGAAGGCCAGAGTACCAAGCACATAACTGTAAAATGGTGTATTGAGAGTTTTTTCAATCAATATGATTGTTGGTAAGGTAACCTATTAATATTAAATGTAACCTATTATTGTGAATGACCCTGAGCTGAAACATGTATAAAATTGAGTACCTGAAGGTGCTGAAGATCATCCTCCTGTATATTCTGTGTAATATTGTAAATCTGCCCAATGAAAATAATAGATTTTATGAACAAAATGGGCAAATATTACAGGATCTAAAAATATTAGCCCACAGTACCAGAGCGTCAAATTGCGTGTAATACAGGCGCCAATGCAACTAAATTTTTCACTTTGGCAACCAAATCCTGAAAGTTAGTCGCCAAATTGGCGACTAGAATTTCTAATCACATTTTACCTAGAGATCTAGTGATTGTTGAAGATTTGTAAAGATAAATCTACAGCGAAGTTTCTCATTAATTAAACTCATTTCCAAAACGCAGCACATGTACGAACGTAAATCCACAAGATGCCATCTTGAATTTACGTAACCTTTTATGTTGTATATGAACCATTCTAGTGTCCTCTTTGTAGCATGTGCAAATTGCGGGCTCATTTTTCATCGCATTTGCCAACATGTCAACCATGTGAGCTCTTAAACATAATGGCCACCAACTTTTTGGAATTTTGAAAGCGTTGAAAGTGATCAAACTAAACTATTTAGTCAGTTAAATAATTGTGATGGCACTTTTTCAGTCATATGATTCAGGAGCAATTTTAATCTATCTAGTACAATATCAGGGTAAATTTTTTTTTGTCATTATAAACATAATGGCCACCAACTTTTTGGAATTTTGAAAGCGTTGAAAGTGATCAAACTAAACTATTTAGTCAGTTAAATAATTGTGATGGCACTTTTTCAGTCATATGATTCAGGAGCAATTTTAATCTATCTAGTACAATATCAGGGTAAATTTTTTTTTGTCATTATAAACATAATGGCCACCAACTTTTTGGAATTTTGAAAGCGTTGAAAGTGATCAAACTAAACTATTTAGTCAGTTAAATAATTGTGATGGCACTTTTTCAGTCATATGATTCAGGAGCAATTTAAATCTATCTAGTACAATGTCAGGGTAAAAAGTTTTTTTTGTCATTATAAACATAATGGCCACCAACTTTTTGGAATTGGCTACCACTTTAAAATATTTAGGAGCCAAGTGGCTACCGAAAAAAGATGTTAATTTTATGCCCTGAGTACCATCAAGGATATAATATAAATTACATATAACAAATCAATTACTTAAACATGCATTTTCAATTTAACTAACATAATTACCACACAAGCAACAGGTAAACTTGCATTGATATTGGATAATAATAATTATTATATGGTTGCTTTGTGAGCAGGAAAGACAAGGCAAATCCTGAATTTTGATTGGCTACCCAAGCAGGCAAGTTGGGCCAATCTCGCCTGCTCAGGATTTCCCCTGTTTTGCCTTGCAAAACAATTGAACAAAAAGAAACGACCATACAATATTGCCCTCATTTTTTTGCTTTCAAGACACCTTTACTATGTTTTGGTCAATAAAAGCACACAAAAGAACTTGGCCGATATGCAGTTTTCTTGGCCTCATGCTTGGTCAATAACACATGCATAACAACTTACTGTAAGCACCATTAAGGACTCATTACACACCAGTCAATCCAAAATGAATTATCTCACACTTGACAAATGGATCATTAAATAATTAAACCCTGCAGTATTATTGTGCATCTATACAAAATGACAGTTCTGTAATAAACTGGTTTATGTCCATTAAAATGGTGCTAGTGCTATAAACTGACATAAATAAGGGTCAAAGGACAAGTTAACATGCCATGACAAATGCTTTACAAAGTCCTCTCCAATCACATGATGTTACCATAATGTACCAAGATTAGAAGCAAGAATTTAGGTCTCAACCAAATGTAAAACGTATTTCAAACATACCTGCGTTGAGCTGGTCATTGTACTAAGTGCAAAGATTGTCGCACAGTCCTTCACTGTTGATGAACTATCAAATGCTCCTTGTGTGTCCATTAACAGAACAACAATCTGATGAGAGTGAAAAACATTAGTTCTTAGCCTGCCTACAACAAAAATATTCAACTTTCAATTTCAATTAGTATTAATTAAGGGTGTGTTACTTTGGTGTGACCTGTATCTGGATTGGTGACCAAAGCTCACACAGATCACGAAGCATCGAAAGAACTGATGAATCCACTCTGGACAAGAACTTGTTTGTTCCTTTGATGCACAGTGTTGTACCTTGATCCAAGCCACCTTGGATCACAAATCCAAATCTGAATCATACAAATTTAAACAAATGTACTCTCAATATGAACACTGAAAAATGTGTTTCATGACCTACTGAAGTTTAATATAAGATCAAGTGAAAACAACAAGATAAAGGTAGGTAAAGACAAACAAAATCCAGAGGAGATTGCATATGGCCAGAGCTTAATAGATTGGCTTGGCAAAAAGAAGCATGAGTCCATAGAATGTGGTTACTCCTTTACACTGTTAGTACCCATTTTCATACACCTGGGAAGGGAGAGATATCCATTAACTTGGTGAAATCACCCAGGTTAAAACCCAGGATCTCCTGATCAATAGTGAAACTCCCTCACAACTATAGTACAGCACTTGTCCAAAAACGTCTCCTGCTGTTTAAAGTACTTTTCAAATAAAAAGTAAATTACTACAGTAACTGTACCTCTTCTCCATTAGGCAGTGTTTTAATATATGGTTTGCTCCATAGCAGAATGCCAGTGGTGTCTCTTTCAGAACCTCCTCTCCATGAAAAACCTTCTAAAGCTTCTGTTTCTCCTCCAATCCAGTCTGAATTCACACCCTAAACAAGGTCCAACACATTTTTTTGATAACAAGTATTATGAAAAACGTAGAAACATCTGGGGTGGAAATTAGAATTTTTGTAGACATAATGTGGAGGCTTAAAAAGAACCAAATGAACTGGGTCATTTGGCTTGGCAGTGAATCAAAGAAAAGGAATTCACCGTAACTACATTCCTTCTCTTTGTGGACTTCTGTATCTAAGAAGTGACTTGTTTGGTTTAATTGACAGTGGATACAATGTATCCCGATTTCTCTAACCTTCAGTTTCTCAAACCGCCCGATAACTTGATCCAATTTTTGTTTCCCCATCACTTTTGCTATATAGTTTTATCATTGATAACTTGAACTCCCAACAACTTGAACCAATTTTTGTTTCTCTTGGAGGTTTGAGACATCAGGATTCTACTGAAGGTAAAGAGTGCTTCACTACTGTGCTTAGGTCTCCTTACCACTGACACCAATATGTTATTCTTGTAAAGCATATGCCAGTGTGTCAACTTTACATAACAATTACACTGTTTGCATAGGTGGTCTCTATATAAATTTATGAGAAAGAAACTCAAACTCTATCACAAATCCTGCAATCTGATTGGCTCATGCACTCACTACCTATAAGGCTATTCTGTGATAGATAGGAAGTAGCAAATATGAACGCGCTTGGAAGACAATGTACAGAAAACATTAGTATAACATCAACGGTAGTACACCTGTAAGTTAACTGGTTTCTAATAAAATAACTGAACCACTTGTTCCAGTTTATCTGATTGAAATAGCCAACTTGGCACTTTATGCCTCATACGCCCTGTTGGCAAGTGCTTCCAAAGCTTAGTTTCTAACACAGACTGTGAATCAATTTTAATTTCTAATTCATTTGTAGTAAGTCTGTCTCTAGGTACTTGTAAATATTAGCAAAACATATTATTTTTTCTACGCTGACTGCCTTGATTGGCTTTCACTATATGAGGGTAGTGTACGTTTGAGTACTGTCTAGTTATACTTATCAATAAATGAATGAATGAATGTAGTCTAATCATTAGATACTTAGGAAAGTGAACCATGGGACATAAAAAAATAAAGGTAATTAATAAAAAAATAAAAATAAATAAAAAATAAAGGTAATTAATTATGTATTTTTTATACTTATTTATTTACCCAAAATATTACTCAGATCTACTGGTCAAGAATTATTAAATGAAATGAACGCCTTCTTGTACATGGCAACTACACAGACAATCATTTTCTCCATGTCTTTAAACGATACATTCCTCAGACTCCTGGGTTTAACTCAGACGTAGGTTTTCTTTTCTCTATTTATTCTTTTCCGTGTCTAATAATATTAATGTTCTCCAGACTTTTGTCCTGTTGCTTTACTGAATCAATATGAATACATTATTTTGAACACTGGTAAGCTAGATGCTTATTACGGACTACGAAACCTTTGATTTGGGAATCGATTAAACAACTGCACAGAGTAAACACATGGTGGTTCAAAGTACACATTCAAGATACATGTTGGGCTTCTTTAAACAAGCAACGGGTGGACATATGTTGAGTGTACATATATATGGCGAAGCGTATTAGGAATCTGCTGAGAAATCTGTACAGTCATCTAGTTTTGGCAGATTTTTGTCATGAAATTAAAGGAACCACGGATAAGTCCTATCGAACAACACCAAAGAGAAAAACGCTAAATTTGTTTGTAACAAGTCAAAGCGTATTTCTTAAATTGTAAACCATGGACAACAAACATTCTAAGCTTAGTCTTTGTCTAGAACTGTTAGCTTCCCGATAATAAACACGAAAGGGGCTTTTAAGATCGCTCTTTTATTGCACAAGCATTGGCAGAGAGTCAGCGACGAGAGATACAGCAAAATCTAGTCGGAATAACAGAGATTTTTCACCTGTGTCAACACGAACTGCAGCATCCTCTACAAAGTCGATCTAAATAATTTAGACAAGGAGCTTCCCCTTGTTATAACACTGCTTTCACGAATGTCAAACCAAAAATGAAGAGGTTTCTTTCGGCAAAGGTTAGTCGATTCCAAGCGCCAAATAATTAGCTACAGTTTTGCATTGTACAGTATTGTATAAAGCTTAAGGAGAACTTTCAAAAATCGATGTACAAACCTCCCGATCGAGATATCTCAGGAAGAAATCCAACAAAAACGACTTCCCCTTCCTAAAAGCTCCAGCGACAGAGACAACAGCAACTTTTTTATCTCTGATATTTTCGTTTAGTAGGATGTCTTCAAGGGCTTTCTCGTCGAGCTCAAAATTGTGCGATTCCGTCGCAATTACAACTGGAACCGGCCTCGCGCCCTGCAGTTTCGTATCCAAGTCATTTTCGTGTGCCATGCTTCCTCCACTGCCTAAAGAGGAAAACACGATGCGATATCAAAAACAGTGGAAAAAAGGAGTCAAATACATAAAATAAAAGTTTACCAATGTCTTCGTCGATGTTATGACGAATTTCCATAAGATACGTTATTCGATTCGAAATTGACCCCCAGGCTTTTGTAAATTTCAAAAATGGCCGAGAAAAAAAGAGCCATGGAAACGAATTCAAAGCTCACGGGAGGGGTCGGGATAAGAAATATAAATCCATGGAAAAATCAGGGAAAGAGGGCTTGGCTACAGTGTCTTTGATAAAATTTGTAAGAGATTCTTATCGTCATTCGGTTTTTAGGTGACCTTTGAACTAAAATGCTATTATTGCCACCAGATCTAGACCGTCTAATCACCACACCCTTCCCTAGAGAAACAGATGTTTCTCCCTATCTCACTTTCTGTCGCGATTAAGCATCCTGGGAAAAAATTAACATTGGCCGACATTTTGTGAGTTTGTTGAATTTTTGTCTACTTATAAAACAAAACTACTGGTTTCTCAAGTAGAGCGTTGACTGAATATTCTGGAAGCATGTCAGAGACCTATGGTAATGTAGTTTATCGAGCATGTCTGAATCAAGCGTAGCTTATTTAATGTGTTATGTTTGCGTTAACAATTGACTGCTACTTCGTAATGTTTTTGTGTAGACTTCCTTTTCAAGTTTTTGGTGATCGGAAGCGCTGGCACAGGAAAATCCTGTATTCTACATCAGTTTATTGAGGGGAAATGTAAGTTGTTCCTTTTTGATCCTGTATTACTTGGAATAAAACGATCTTTTAAAGTAATTAATTTTGAGCCATGTTTATAATTACTTCGGATGCCTAGCCTGTCTGTCGTTCTTACGTTTGAAAAAAAAATTGACTAGGTTTCCATATTACCCCATACTTCATTATGCATGTTGTAGCCGTACTGTTTCGTACTTGGAAAACAAGAAATGTTTTCACGTGCCTTCAGACAATCCAGCTACACCATGCATAATGAAGTATTGGTGATAGAGAAGTCTAGCCGAAATTATATATATTTTACAAATAAAATTTCTTTTGCGACAGTCAAACAAGACTCCAGCCATACCATCGGTGTCGAGTTTGGTTCCAAGGTGGTAAATGTAGGAGGAAAGTCAGTTAAACTGCAGATATGGGATACAGCTGGCCAAGAACGATTCAGGTGGAGCTATGTACATGCTCTTTGTAAATAGAAGCAATATTTTTTATTTTTGTTCCCTGAGACAGGGTTTGAGGTAAAAATTTATGTTTTTAGTAATAAGCGGTAAAGGACTGATAATCACAATAATATTTCTAATGCTCTAACCCTTTGATTGCAATGATCTGAAAAGAGATATTTCCTTATATGATGGTTAAGAGAGTTTGGTGCTGGATCAGTTCAAAAAATCGCCTTGAGTTGAGAAAGCTTTAAATCCCCATCACTTGCTTGCTTATGAGTGAATGGATCTTGTTATGAGAAGTTGGATATTGGTCACTTCTGGGAACGTAGGGGTTGATAAGGCATCATAGAATTCCTTATTTATTTGCAATGAACTCTGAAGCAGAATGAATTACTTGCAGTAATGCCAAAATTGTATTGTTTTGTTGAGTGTTATACAGATGTCCTTGAGTCTTAACTCGTTTCCGTCATATGCACGATCATGGGGTCTTGAACGACCCATGATGTAGAAAACTTACCAAAATATTACGTTACTTCCTTTTGCTGCCAAATTTGGCACACAGGAAGTAAATGAACGCACCCCAATCACCTGGTGAATTTTAGCTTGTATACTTTAGTGACAGATGCATGACGAATTTTTAAATTCTGATTTGAGAGCGTGAGGAGAGGTTAAGGAGGAGGGTTTTTCCTATCATTTGACATCATACTCTGACGGACATTCCCATATGGATATAGCTCCCCGGAAATTTTGAAAAACAAACTTTTATTGACTTTGTGTTTGTAAAAATGGCTTATAGAAATTAAATTGTATTAAATTCTAAATTTGCTATTTTTCAAGCAGATTTGAAAGAAATAATACCAGATAAAAAAAGAAAGCTCTTTTCTTTTAACTCTTTTCAGCAATTGGCTGGCATCTTGGGTTATGGGGATTTATATGCAAATTGTATACATAGGTTATGTAAATTAGGCAACATGCTAAATTTTTGTGAAAAATATTATTGGTTACTAGAATGTGAAATATACATGTTTGGAAAGCCTATTTTGTACCCTTCAAAATGAGGTATATCATTGACCACTGCTGTAAATATCTGCAGAGATATTAAATAAAAATGAAATGTCCGTCAATTTGCATGATTTTTGGACCGTCGGAAATGAGTTAAGGTCAAAGTGCATATAAGTTTGTGTAGATTTTAGGATTTAGAGAGATTCTTTGCTAGAGTTTATTGTAATAATAATATTAATGTACTGGTTTATATAGCTCGTATTTACATGTCCTGATCAATAGTGCTTTTCAATCATGTATTTAAGGGAAAACGATAAAAATAAAATAAAGTTATAAATAATTTGTAAAAAAAATATGGTCAATTCACTGGACTGTCAGTTCGCTTGAAACCAGTTTGACTGAACTCGGGTCGTTTTGCCTGAAATTTAAAGGTGGATTTTGCTTGGATTTAAGTGCCATTGTCTGAGAAAACCGGGCAGAGGCCACGGATCGAGGTCAACCGATTCCTTTCATCTTTCGGCTGTTTTCAACCTTCATTGAGACAGGATGAATGGCAGTATTCTTAAACTTCATCAGCTTTTAGTTTCCGAGATCAGACCACCCCCCCTAAAAACCAGCCGACAGCAACTGAAAACTTCGGCGACGCGTAAAATCTTTTCGCGCGCTGCAAATACCTCCAACTTCAGAATACTGTTATTTCGACAGACCTGGTATCATTCTAGGTCATCAACGGCCACTTCCAACCATTTATCAATGTTTCAAAGGCAAAATAATTTGCACATAGAAAAATTTTGAAATATTATTTGCTTACTGAACCACTTTTTCAAAAATCGTTTTCTCAAAAAGGCGGCAGTTTATTAGGAAATGAAATACTTCTTTGCACTCATTATTACCCTTACTATACATGTAAAAAAACGGAAGTTTGGGACCTGGTAAATTAGAGGCGCTGTCAGCGATAGTTTGATGTCCACTTTATCACCGATGCGGATGATATGTCACGTCACGGCCAGTTTGTCACGCACTGTTCGATCGCACATAATTATCATTGCTCAAAGACATGTTAACTTCTCGATTGTTTATGTGTCAGAAAAGTAAAAACGTTGAGAATTTATCTCTATTCATACAAAAAGGATTAAAACAACAACAACAATAAACGCATAATGCAAGCGAATTGTGGAACCCGTTTCCAGCAGAAGTGAATGATGCCGGTATCAAATTATATAATTCTTGATATTGAACAAAAAGACCGCCACGAACTCGGTACATGTTCCGTCGTATAAAAGGCCTTTACATGTACTTATTCTTATCATCTACTGAAACGAAGGATAAGTGCCGAGAATAAAAAACTATTTCGCAAAAACATACTCTCTTAACCATGACCAAATTAAGACATGGCAGCCATGGCCGAGATACCTGGAAGAGCAAGGCAAGCCAATTTCCCACATGGAAACCATGGATAAAGAGGAGGACTCAGAATGAAAAAACTAATGATTAGTGTAAAGAAATCCACATTTTTTTCGCTGCCGAACACTTGAATAATAAATAAAAACTTTTTCCCAGAAAAGCAGGCGCACGAGGAGATTTTTTGACGCACCCACGTTCGAATTTAATTGTTTTGAGCTAAAACATAAAAATCGATTGGCGGGATTAGCTAGCTAGGGATATCCAGGTTCACACCGTTCAATCCCACAGATGGTGATTGGTTTATTCGCAACCAATTAAACCAGCCGTAGCAAACCGCTGCGTTTTAACAGGGTTCCAGAGTTTAAAAAACACCTTCCTTGTTGTAATTTTCATGTGAGTTGGATTGACCTTGCAAGCAGGTGAACGTAGGGGTCTAGCGGGCAGACTGTGCCACGCTGTTTCGCTTAGTGATTTCTTCGTTATCCACAGTTGTGCCTTCATCTATGATCAGTTTAAAAAAATGGAAAACAGTTGTGCCCGCTTCTAATAACAAGCCATACCTTACCCTCATTTAAGTCAAAAGGTTATAAAAAAACGGAATATAAGGTTTTGGTTAACAATACGCCCCTAATTAGCCTAAATATTCAGTAGAGCGATTTGCGCATGACCTTGAGAATGGTTTCAGTAAGTGTTCGTTATTTGTTTTATAAGCCAATGGATGAAAAGATCAAAACATGGACTATTCGTTTTCCTGCCAAAGAAAACCCACTACATAGGGGAGAAAGCATTGTTCGATTGGCCAATCGCGTTGCAGTATGACATCAAAGCGAAGTATCCCACTGATTTCTAAAAGTTCTCGGGCATAAACTTTTTTTTAACCCAAGCGTTCGCTTAACCAACTAAAAGTCACGTGCGTTTGTATGCGTTCGATAAACCAATCAAACCGCTTTATTTCCGTTCCTTTGTTGTTTCTGATGGCGCATTTTCATTTCAAGGTTATACGAAAATCGTTCTATACATAAATTTGTACCGGTTGTTAAGGTGTCCTTAATACACACTCTTAACTACAATAATTATTGTAGTAGATACAATGCCAAAATGCCGTAGTAGCAATCGTAAAAAATTGCGTCACCACTGAACTGGTCTCTGACTGAGTCATCTAGGCTTCTTTGTTTCAAGTTAATCGACCCCGATACAGTCGATGTCTTACAACAAAATGCTACACGAACAAGAATTAACGAACTCCTCAATGGCGTTTATGAAGGTAACTCTTCTTTGCTGATTTCCAGTGGTCGTCAAAGAAAGATTTGTACAGATGTTCTTTAGGTCTAGAACTTTGAGATTTTTAAGCTTTCTCTCTTTTGCCATCAAGCAAATATTGTGGCCTTCAGAATAAACTGGGTGTTGAAGATCCACTGCACTGTACACTTCCTTCCTTATACTCTCTGCTTCTAAGCGACCTTCCCAGCTCCTAAGATCCTCTTCATCGACATTTTCTTCATCACGTAATGTCACTGCTTTTCTTTAATGCTGACAGTCTTGAAAAAAAGCTGCTTATTTGCCGTGCAGTTTTCCAGTCCTCTGGCAAAAATACAGGTGAAGCATTCGAGGCCTTAGCTTTCTGCATCTCCTTTGCGACTTGTGACGGATTTGCCTTCTGTGGTTCTGAAAAATCGTATCTACGGATACGTATCCCAGTTCTTGAACCAATGGCTGGAAGAGCAAGCAACAAGGCTGCGTTGTGATAGCAAGCGCCATTGTTTGAGCGAAGAAACACTCCTGAAATGAATGGCTTCTCTCTCTTAAGAATCTCTAAAGATTCTCCACGATGGATGCGACAGCAAACCAGTCTTGTTTGCATTCTTCAATTAAATGAATAGCTGTCCTCCTCTTTCTCAATTATACAGCTTACGTGCCAGCTCTTACCTCTCTTCCCAAAGAAATCCCTCATTTGTTCTCTGTAGTACAGAGATAAAAATTTCAAGGCCCAGTCCATGACGATAAGGCAGCTACTACCGTCAAGCGCACTCAACACATCTTGTTTGGCAAGATCTTGGTTAACAGCGCGTAGACTATGCGCTTTCCATGTGCATATGGCTTCTTGTGCTTTACCGTGCTCAAACTGAAGCTTTCGTTTAGTTAAAAAATCACCATCTTCGTTGAATGCACCCTCTATTTCAGCGCCAATCTGTTTAATCACCGTCTCAATACCACGACAGGCGTCACAACGAATGTCATGAACATGACTACACGTGCCTTAACTATGGAGGATCATTGGGGTCACTCAGTGCATACATTGTACAATGGTCTGCACACCTCTCATCCTTGCTCACATGCAACCTGAAGTCGGCTTTAAGGTATCTCTTTAACTTATCTCTGCCCTGCTTTTGTCAAACTTCGAGCACGACATCTGAACTGGGCCTGAATCACTGATAATGTTCTCCGGCAAGAAGTGTTCTATCAATGCATGCACTAATGTTTTCTCATACCTGCTCCAAGTGGAACTGAATGGTTTTCCATGAAATATATGCTTCTCGATATTTCCAGGTTGACGCGTCGAGCATTATTCTGCTTCGTGCGCTTTCCCAGATGATCCGGATGAAAACATGTCAATCGCTTTCTACCCGGCCATCCATAGGTCAAGAGATATCTATGCCGTGGGCACACAGTCAATTCGTGTACCTGTTTTTGGCTGGGCGCGATAAAACCGCCACGGTTAAAAAGGACATCAGCTTCGCCAATTTGCGTATTTCCACTTTGCGTTTTTCCACTTACACCGAGTGCGGACAGATGGTCAAATATATTATTTGCACACGACTTTCCTGGAACGATAGTAATATCCTCTTTTCTCGGTGCAGGTCCACAATGTGAATCCTCGGAAAAAAAGGAGCAACTCATTTTGAAGATGCTATCGTTTTTTAACATGGACAGAAAAGTGATGAATATTTTCCGAAGCGTGTGTTTAAATTTTGTAATTAGGATGACTGAGAGGTGAAATCCAAAATAGTAAAGAAAACTTATTCAAGTTTCTCTAAAAAAACAGTGCCATAAAAATTAATATATCAAAGTTTAAGTCAGTTGAATTCAGCCGTCATTCTAATAGTCAAATTTATTTCGAAAATTCCCCGAAAGACGTTTTTTACTTTTTATTATTTTTTCCCGACGAATCTGCAGACTGTAAAACTGGCGTTGTGTCATCGCGCAAATGTAAACAAAACGGAAACAGTTTTCAAAGAAAGAATGCTGATGTTTGACGGATAGCCTTATTTTATAAACTTTCTTTTTTAATAAGAAGCTGAATTTTGTATTTTGTAATGTACCGAATTTCTCAGTAAGATTTATTAAGTCTCGGTCAATTTAGAATGCGTGACAAACTTTCCGTGACATGACCTTTCGCCCGATATTGGCGATAAAATGGACTGTTAACTCTCATTAACAACAATTCTAATTCACCAGGTCCCAAACTTCTGTTTTTTTACATGTATAGTAAGGGTAGTAATGAGTGCAAAGAAGTATTTCATTTCCTAATAAACTGCCGCCTTTTTGAGAAAACGATTTTTGAAAAAGTGGTTCATCAAGCAAATAATATTTCAAAATTTTTCTATGTGCAAATTATTTTGCCTTTGAAACATTGATAAATGGTTGGAAGTGGCCGTTGATGACCTAGAATGATAGCAGGTCTGTCGAAATGATAGTATCCTGAAGTTGGAGGTATTTGAAGCGCGAGAAAAAATTTTTCGCGTTGCCGAAGTTAGGCATCTAAATTACACGTATTTTCAGTTGCTGTCGGCTGGTTTTTAGGGGGGGTGGTCTGATCTCGGAAACTAAAAGCTGATGAAGTTTTATAATACTGCCATTCATCCTGTCTCAATGAAGGTTGAAAACAGCCGAAAGATGAAAGGAATCGGTTGACCTTGATCCGTGGCCTCTGCCCGGTTTTCTCAGACAATGGCACTTAATAGTGGCTTCATCCGATGCCTTTGTTTTTTATTACCTTCATTTGCTAAGTGTTTCACTAAACATATTCTAGTTGAAACAGTTGTAATTCAGGGAAAGACCACACTAGTCTGTATATCTTTAATTTGTGGATAAGATTTAAACTTTGTTCTTGGTTCCTGATTATGTCCCAGGTATTATAATCCGAACAGTTTTAGTTCAGGGAAATACCATGCTGGTCCATATATATGTATATGTTTAACCTTGAAAATTTGTTTGTTCTTAGACTCCTTAGTCCTGATATTTGGGTTCTGACGAATCAACTTTTAAGGCTTGAGGGAAACCACTCGAGTTTGGGCAAACTGGTTTTGGGTGAAATGACAAATGAGTGAAATAACTAGTTACCATTGTTCCAGTATAGCGTGTTTCAGTTGGACTGATTAAATTTTAGAGACATTACTTGCTTCAGTGGCATTTATTGATAATTTTGTAATGTAAGTATAATATAATTATCTTTATTTGAGTGTCAATTGTATCTAGCACTGACGTACTAATTCAGGACACTGTGAAGCACAATTGAAATCAAATCAAATCATGTTAAATTAAATGTAATGAAATCAAATGTTGGTTTTTGTGGAGAGGGGAAAATTGGAGTACCCAAAGAAAAAACTCTTGGAGCGAAGTAGAGAACCAACAATATGACATTGGAGGAATCAAACCTGGGCCACAGGCAAGCGCTCTGACTACTGCACCATTACCCTGCTCTCCCCACCCCCGTAAATATTATCATTACTATAGTTACTGTATTACATGTATTTTACTATTTATAAACACAATTGTGTGCAAAGCATGGTAATAGTTGGCTTATATATAGTATTTGCTATCTGGGAGATCTGTATAACTGGTACTGAAGTTCTTTAAAATGCTGTTGAGGCTCAGGTAGTCTGCCAGCCATGGGAGCATTTCTCAATCTAGGGGCTGGATATGCCATACAGTGAACCCTCACTAACAAGTGTAATTGGTGAATATAAAGTCTATTCTTTGGCAGTGCTCAAAAAGCAAACTCTTGTTATTGATCATTAACAGGTCAGTGACCAGAAGTTACTACAGGGGAGCAGCTGGTGCACTGCTGGTGTATGACATTTCAAGGTAAGGTGCATGTCTCTAAGCCCTTAACCCTTTGTATGGTAAATGGCGTTTATCATCATAGTGGTGGGAGAAGCAACGTAGTCTCCTGAGCCAAGGGCTCATGATTAAACACATGGTGCCAAGATCAAATTGGAGTTTTGAGGTGTTAGTTTTGCAGAGGGATAAGAAGAAGAGAACTAACAGCCAACTCAACCCATATGTAACTGTATGGTTTGCAGAGCTGGTGGAAGGTAACTATCCTTACCGCTGTGCCAACCTTACACTTCAATAGGTGATCAACGATTAATTTGTCCTTACAATGTTATTATAATTTATTGCCAAAGTACAACCAAGCAACCAAACAGTCATTTGTAGTTCTTAATACACGAAAGAGCTTAACATGTAGGTTAAACAAGATTTGTATCACTTTATTTTGAAAAGCAACAAATTTGTGATCCCTGTTGTAAAATAAATATTTTGGCCACAAAGTAACCTTCCAGGCCCTGTAAGTTTCCAGGGCTTCCAAGAAGCAGTCCTCAGATCAATGTTATTCTTGTTTAATTGGTAGCCGAGAGACTTACAACTCCCTCACTAACTGGCTGACAGACGCGAGAACTCTTGCCAGTCCTAACATTGTAATCATCCTAATTGGAAACAAGAAAGATCTCGATAATGACAGAGAAGTAACATTCCTGGAAGCCAGCCGATTTGCACAAGAAAATGGTCAGTGATAATGTTGTCCTTTTAGTGCAAATAATCTTTTACATGAATAGAATTCATGTTTATTGCTTTGGTATTACAGATATCTACTGAATAAGATTTGATATTATGCACTGATTGGCCCATATGAGATAAACATGGCTTTGATCTCAATCCTAACTTCTATCCTTGATGACTCTTTTGTGTATATATTGCAGTTAATTTTTGTTTTCAGTTATTTTTTATTTTGAACTAGATAGTTTTTTTTTAACTAGGTGATATTTTTTAAAAAAAATACAGGTCACAGGTCATTGTTTTACCAATACAGAAAGCATCCTAAACATTCATTAAAGCTAACCTTGGGACTTATCAGACCTAAGGTTAGCTTTGATGAATGTTTAGGATAATTTCTGTATTGGTAAAACAATGACCTGTGACCTGTATTTTTTTTAAAAAATATCACCTAGTTAAAAAAATATCACCTAGTTAAAAAAAATATCAGCTAGTTAAAAAAATATCACCTAGTTAAAAAAAACTATCTAGTTCAAAATAAAAAATAACTGAAAACAAAAATTAACTGCAACATAAACATTAAAAAGGGGCTTACGACCATTCAGAAGTATTTTTTAATGTTTATGAGATTTTTTACTTTCTGCTCAGGGTCACAGGAAGTTTAAAATTGTCTCAAAGTTGTTGCTATTTTGGTGCATTTAATATATAAGCATGTACCTTTTTTATCTCTTGAATGACAGTTAAAAAATATGAACAAAATAATTACATTGCAAATTATATAAAACTAGTATCTTCCAGCTGTGTATTTCACTGGATAGAAATTTTTATTTGGCAAATGACTGCATTGCAGAACTGATGTTTCTGGAAACAAGTGCACTGACTGGAGAAAATGTTGAAGAAGCTTTCCTTAAGTGTTCAAGAACCATCCTGAGTAAAATAGAGACAGGTAACAGAATCTTGTAGAATGGAACCTTAGTTTCTATTATCATGATAAAAGTCAGGTTTAATTGGTGCTCAAGTATCTATGTCAGAGTGTATTTGGGTTTTGCACCTGGACAGAAATTTTGACCATAATACAGGGCACAACGTTGTTATTATTTTTTTAAGGAACTAGTTGGTTTCAATTAGCCATTTTTTCCTCAAAAAATATGCATTCAAGATATCAGATGGTGACATGTTCAATTTGTCAAGACTGTAAAGTGGAATGATTTCATCACAATTTTTTTCATTGGTGCTCGTTTACCAGCTTTCTCCTTTTTAACTCGTGGATACGCGAAGCGTATTTGCGAGTTTTTGTGGGGACTCCGATATGCAAATTGTCACTCACTCACTCACTCACTCACTCGCTCGCTCGCTCGCTCAATCACTCACTCACTCACTCACTCCAGTGTAGACATCTTCGTAATTAGTCGGATAGAACTCGGGGGCACCGATATGAAGACGACAATTGTCGTGACCGAAGTCACGGAAGTCTGTTGATGAAAGTTCACGCTGGAAGTGTATCGTACCGTTGCCAGAGTTTGTAATGATTTTGTAGCTTAAGAGGACGATTAGCGAGGCCTTGTTAAGGGTAAATTTCGAAAAGCGACATGGCTTTGAAACGGCGACATAAAGGACCTGAAATGGCGACGAACGACGAGCCGCTCACGGGAAATTACGACAGCGACCTTCGACCTTCCGAAATTGCGACGTGAAAAGGTTTGAAACTCAGACGCGCGACATAAAGAACCTCACTAACAGGGCCTCGTTAGCGGTCTTACTAAAATCAAAAGGAGTTTAAATGTTTCCAGTTAGGACAATAACCAACTTGGAGACTGAATTTCATGAGCCTTTTACTCGGCCAGGCGCTAAACGTGAACAGATGATAACTATTCGCTTTTCCGACATCGACCGCCCCCAAGATTACAAGCAGTATATGAATTTCAGTTGGCTCGAAAGTGATCTGAAGATGAGAAAATCTCCTGCTAATGTAGTAAGCTTTGATGAGAACTCACAGAGCGAAATTAGCACTTGAATGAGAACTTATATGAGCGAAATGAGTACTCGTTATTGAACGAAACTACTACTGAAAACAGAATAAATTGACGAATCCATGATGTGAAACCGAAGAACTTCTGTGGCCAACCTGGATAAGAAACATCGCATGGAGGACGTTTCTACTGATTTAAGTGTTAGTACGGACAGGAATGGAGTTGGAGAAGTATTGGGACGGTCAAGAAGTATGTCAACGCTTACCATTTAATATGGAGGCGCATGCCATGGCGGAGAACCATGAAGATTACAATGTAAGAAAGTCATTAAAGGGTTCGAAAAGAGTAAGTCATGTAGAAAATGTATTAAGCGTTATATTATATACAGTACACCACAAGCCGTTACAATGAAAAGTTTTCTGTCTATTGATTTCCGAATTTACCTTGAAGTGAACTAGATTGTGTTGAAGTAGACATGTTGGAAAAATAGGCTTACCTGTTTTGCTTACTGTTGTGTGACTCATCATATTTACATTGTAAAAACAAGAAGTTATAAGGATAAAAACAAAGATGTATTGCTGTATTAATGATGGAAAGTGTGATTTTTTTTGTAAGTGCAACCCTGAATATATATACCACTGATAACCTAAAATGAGATGGTAATGTAAATAAACTAATTCAACTTGATAAAGGATTGAGAGTCTTAAGGATTTTAAGATCATCACTAACATACTTTGCAAAAATGCAAGAAAGACTTGTTTGGTATGATTCGTCAGCTGGGCTGTCCTACATGGTTTTGTTCATTATCAGCTGCAGAATCAAGGTGGATATTTCTGTTGAATACATTGAATAGACTTGTAGACAACAAAAACTATAATGATGATAAAATTGACAATGTCATGGCAACAAAATTCAGACCTTATTCAGAAGGACCCTGTTACATGTGTTAGAAACTTCGAACTCACAGACAGTGAGCAGCAGGATACCAGAACTACATTTGGTTTCTGTGCCATTTAATCCTGTACCCTTATGTTAAGTTATCAAATTTTTTAACAACTGTATGCTTGCCACCTGCCTTATAACTGATGCCTAGTGTAGTCAAATGATTGGCGTCATGTACTCACTGTATGTTTATTTCAAAAAGCTACTCAGCTCCCTGGTCACTTTTATGTTGTGATTATAGATTACTAAAATTATCTTCAAGTTCATTCAATCACAACTCTGAAAAAACACCTCGTTAATTTTTAAATTATTTCTTTTTTCTCTGTTTTGTAAACATATCCACGAGTTCGCCATAGTCCTACTTTGATTTGTGATTATCTTCTCTTGAATGTGAAATACATTAAGACAGGATGTAGGGGATGGCATTGGTATTGGAAATCGTGGCCTCATTTTTGGCGTGTCAGTTTTCTTTGTACAATCACTGAACTCCCTTCAGTATGAAAGCTTAAAGCTTTTTAGAAATGAAATTTTCTGGAAGCGAAATGCTTACTTAATGGTAGCATTGTAAGTCATGTAAGTTGTTACATGTGTATGATGTGGTTTCTTTTATATTTGTCCCTTTAACCCTCAGTCTTCAATTTAGTAAGCAATGCAAAATTAGAAGCAAACACTCACTGAACCAAAACATATATTCCTTTGCACAATGGGTCTAAGAATGCAGTTTTACACAAATGACATTTTTTGGCAGGTGAATTAGACCCAGATCGGATGGGATCCGGCATCCAGTATGGCGACCCATCTCTGCGAAGAACAATAAGACCCAAGCCAGAAGAGAAGCGAACATGTGCCTGCTAACTTGTTATTTCTGTCAGTAATGTATACCACACTTTCTTTGGATACAGCTGTGTTAGGGGTCTTAGTAATAATTTAATATGAAAAACTGTCAACAACAACTTCCATTTTGTAGAGGCTACTTTGCACATCAT
Organism: Ricordea florida; assembly: GCA_949710005.1. Lineage (NCBI taxonomy): Eukaryota > Metazoa > Cnidaria > Anthozoa > Corallimorpharia > Ricordeidae > Ricordea > Ricordea florida. The sequence continues at coordinate 21,252,767 of OX453284.1, forward strand.
ATAGCAAAAAGGAAAAAAATATCACATATACTGTTGGTAAACTTGAAAGGTTATGATCATTCAATTTACGGTGACCTGAAATAGGGAAAGATGAAATTGAATGGTCCATTTGTAAGTGGTGTGAGCTGAGTTGTCTCAGTAGTTGTTTGTTGAGTTTGATTGTCTGGATGTAGGTACATTTAGTTCTGAAAACAACTGTTGGTAATTTTGACTGATGTTTTGACAACCTGAAGTGAGGGAAAGTCTTGACTCTGATTTTTACCTTATTCAGGTTGTCAAAACTTCAGTCAATTTCACCACTTGTTCTTTTCACAACTAAATGTACCTGGACGATGGAACTGAACAAATTAACAGCTACTGAATGATCTATGTGAAGAGTATGATTGCACAATAGTGTAATTTTACAAGCTGCCAGGGAAGTCTATCAAACAGTCAAAGTTTCACACAAATTACTGAGCTAAGTACAATCCAAGTGTCATCAGAATTGCAACAGGTTCAACAGCTCAAAGGAATATGGGAGTATTGTAACAGTCTTGTTTTCGTAACATCTATAGCAGTTTTCAGATCTACACCTCTAACAGAAAGCTTCTTTCTCTAACTAGCGCATTTATAAAAGTCATGCATGCCAAGTCAATATGTAAGGTCAATGATTATTTCTGCACAAGTTCAATGAAATACATTACTTCAAAATGTATTTAGACATTTTGTTGAAGAAAGTTTAGATGCAAGACTTTGTGGTAACCGGCTTTCAAAAAAAATCAAGTTACTAACAATCTAGAAGTAAAAAGAAATTGAAGGTCATACATGTAGGTTTGACTCCTGTTGGATGAACTTGGATTTGATCTTTCTGAGTTTGCCTGTGACAGTGACAAAGAAATATATCTATTCCAGTTACCGGTAATAAGTGTACTGTAACATAAGTTGAAGTTTGGTCCTTATTGTCATATGTGTCATCATCCACAGCGTGATTTTTGCAGTTTTACTATAAAAATGAAGATTATTTGGTACTTACAAGAATAATGTGCAATCTTGTTGATAGAAACGTAAGGGCAGGGAGTGAAAGGGTGGCCTACACAAAGGTGGCAGATCAAACATATGCATCACCCCCTTAAAATCTGTCCTGCTGCTTTTCTCCTGCACCCTACGCTGCAAGCTGGCTTAGTTTAGTCAAGGAAATAGACTGTTAACCTTTTAAGCCCCAAGGGGTCTCCCAGTGATGAGTAAAATCGTCTGGCGTTAGCCAGAGTAAAATCTATAAAGACACTATTGGGGCTTCTATTTGCTGTTTGTCAACTACTGACATACAGTAACAAACAGCAACTGCAATATGTTTGTGTTAAAATCATTGCAGAGTGTACAGGTATATGGCAAGGCATTTAATACACTATGCTATTTTAGTACTACTTGTAACAATAAAATAAGCCCTGACTGTGTACTGTATTGTTTGGAGATCATCCAAGAATATGAATAAGTAACTAGTTACTTATGAAATGCATGCACCTTAGTCAAGGATTTTACCTTTGCTATTAGAGCTCAAGGTACAGTCAGTACATGTATCTTACATCACGTGATGTACTGTTCAAAATTCCTGGAAGGCCTTAGCCCTAACTGGATATTGATATGAAAAAAAAATCAATACAGTGGGATTATCACCAGTAATAACTTATCCATATTATATGGCTGGTTCTGTGTGCAGGAAGATAAGGCAAATGCCCAGTTCTGATTGGCTACCTGAGCGGGCAAAATGGTACGTTCTCGGGATTTCCCTTATTTTCCCACAAAACAAAACAAAGAAAAATTGTCCTATAATAAATTCTTTATTGACCAAGCTTTTTCAGTCAAGATGGCTGGATATTGGCCTCATTCTTTGTTGCCTTTTTATTAAAATTACCATAAAGAGCTTGGCCAATATCCAGCCATCTTGATCTCACATTTGGTCAATAACGTATATTCACTGGTATTGTATAAAATGTTTGGGGGTCACTTAGGAGAATTTGTATCTTGACTGTCTAATGCTATATAGCTACTTATGCATGCATATCACATCTAATAACTGTACATCGCAAGTAAGGGTTGCAGCAAGAACATCAAGAAGCTCTTATTTTCTACTGAGTCTTAACCAACACAGTTGTTTTTGTACTAAATAATAGTAGTCATTAAAGCTGATGCATGTTGAGTATTGTAACAACATTTTACATCAGTATGGGTATTTGTACTTTGCTATGTATTTTTAGGAATTAGTATATAGACCGAGTTGTAGTGGTTAATGTGGATAACATTAAGTAACTGTGCAGCCAAGGAACATTTGATTGCTGTGCTTTATATGAGATGCTGCTCACAGTGTTCTTATACATAAGATTGATCAATCACTTGCAAGTGTGAACCAGACTAGATTTATATTTTACTGAATTGCACAATGTCAGTGTATGGGCAATAAAAATGCTACATGTCTGTTAAGTACTCTGCAGTATTTGAAAAGAAATCAAGAGATAAACTTATACCCCAGCAGGGGAGGGGGATACTCTGGAAATGTTTCCAAGAGTCCCCAATGGTTTAAAACTGAGTTGTAGGCAAATTTAGTCTTCCAATGTTTCTGGTGGTAATTCGTGGTTTCATTGATCAGTTTCCTGGAATGGGACCTCTATTCTTGACCCAAACATTCTGATTTCTACACACTATGCTAGCCAAAATGGCTTGAAAACCATACTCTTCATAGTGACAGTACATACGATCTCCATGGCCATACACAAAAATGTGGTCTAAACAGCTGCATTGCTTGCTGTTATTAGTGCATCTATTTCTAGTTTTCTTATATCTCTTTTTAATTTCTGTGCCCAATTTTAGTTTGTACAATCTGTTGTAACTTATACCAGCTGTCTTGTTGCTTTTTCAGTTTATTAGAGCATGCTTTCCCTTCTGTCCTTCCTTCCTTTGTTTCTATTGATTTCAATGCTAGTACAGTTACTTGTCGCTTTCTCAGGTGGGCAGCTTCTTTTCTACATGGTTGTACTTAGTGTTTATGCATCAACTCGTCTCAATTGTCATTTAAGTCTCTTAATGGTGGAATTCCCCAGGGAACACATTTTGGACCAATATTGTTTGCTGTCATGGTCAATGACCTTGTGCGTCATTTGGGTCCAAGAGCAAATTTCGTTGATGACCTATCTGTAATTGAAGTTATTCCAAGGAACTCACCATCATTACTTGGTTTCATTGTCAATGATATTCGAGCAAATGCAAAGTATTGTCTGTCAATTTTCTACAATGTAACAGTTGTGTGTGGCAAAACATTGTGTCCTCTGGTTCTTACATCAAAAACGTTTTTATCTTTAAGCTGCTAGGTGTTCTTATATCCGATGATCAAGCCTGGTCTGAACACTGTAATTACATCATCACGAAAGCTAACAAGCCTCTGTATGCGCTTATGACGTGGGCTGTTTCTTCTAGTGACTTAGTTGGAGTATATTGTTCTCTTATACAATGAATAGTTGAGTATTCCTCTTTGGTGTTTGCAAACCTTCCACAGTACCTCAAGAGTACATTCAGAAGGGGGGAACGTCAGCACTTCAAATGTCAGGATTAATACCTCTAGAAGAGTGTATAGTCACTACTTGTGCGAAACTCATCAGGAAGATCTCAGCTTCAGGTTGATTCAGGTCAAAGGTACTGTTTGAGGTCAGGAGGTGCAGTGCGCACCAAGAAAGGACAAAGTGAATGACACAGTTCATTCGTGTCTATAAATTATGCCTAGTATATATAACATTGTCACTATTATTGCTGTCCTGCTTGTAATTCAGCCTCTTGATTGTGAGAAGCATGAATAAACAAATTGAATTGATTAATACATTCAATTTCTTTGTCAATAGATGATTTACAATAAACCTGTGCCAACCTCATTTGCAGGACACCCCCTCTTCCTTCATGTTGAAGGGGGAAAACAGTTGGCACACAGATCTCACAAATTTCCATCTAAACAAAACATTAACACGCAATGCTCCTCATTCTGAAAATGAAAGAGTACTGCATATAGAGGTCAAAGGAAATAAAGGGTGGTGAAGACCTGTGTGGTATCTGGGGAGGCATTTACCATGTAAACTAGGGTTACATGACACCGGTCACTCATTTTAAAATGCATGCTTCATTAAATTCTTAATCACTACCAAAAGTAAAACAGTAATACAGCAAAAAATATTGTTATTGCTGTAACTATTTTCTATGCCATGCAACAAAGACAGGCAGGAGTAGACACACAGTCTGCTCAATCATTACAAAATTCAATTATTTGCAAAATTAACATCTCCGATAAGGGATACATCAAGACAGTTGCCATCACTGTTAGTATGTGAAGTTACTCTTGACTTTAATGGTTAAAAAACGTCTGAGAATGAAGCATACTATTGAATAAAATCACTGAACTGTTTTTTTTTTATAGCGGTTGTTTACATACATTTCTGATTTTGCAGTCACAGTTCTCCTGAACTGCAAATGACTGCAGGTCACAAAAACAGCTTTGACTTACTTTGAGTTACTAAAAGAGAACAAACTCTTTTTGTACTTCTAAAACCTTGCTGCATAGTTACATTAAATAGAAATAATACAAAGCACAAATTAAGTTCTTTATTATTTAAGTTACAAGTTAGTAATAATGACCTTTATTTGTAAAGGTAATCATACGGTTTCGAGTTCAATTTGGAATTAATTTGCACGAGTGAGTTTTTCAAAAAGCTGAAATTGCACGAGCCGCTTCGGCGAGTGCAATTTCAGCTTTTTGAAAAACTCACAAGTACAAATTAATTCCAAATTGAACAAGAAAAGCCGTATGATTACTTATTAATAATATAAACATGAAAAAATTCGCCTGGAAGAAGTACCGGAAGATCTCATTGCGGACGGACAGGAAGTAAGCATTTGACGCGGATTTGACACTTTATTTACTGATTGGCTGATGAAGATCAACTGATAACGCTACGAACTCAAAGCTGGTCATTCAAAAATAAAGAATATCATAATCGAGAAAATCGATGTGTAATTTGCACTGGTGTTACACTTTTTGCACTGGTGTTACACTTGAACTGCACTGCTCTCAGCCAATCAGAATCGAGTACTTTTTCATGTATATTATTACAGTGTCAACTGTGTCTAGTACAGTAAGCACTGATGTATTAATTGGGGACATTGTAATGCACAAATGAAATCAGTCAAATCAAATAAAATGTTGGCTTTTGTGGAGAGGGGAAAACAGAAAAACCTCTCACAGCAGAGTAGAGAACCAACAAACTCAGCCCACATATAACGCTGGGGAATCAAACCTGGGACACAATGGTGGAAGGCAAACACTCATCACTGCACCAACCCTGCTCCCCTAGGTTGACTCAAGCTGGTTCTGAATGCACAATTAAACTCTTCAATTTATTGCTTCTGTTTAATTCTGGTTCCTTAAGGCAGCCTACTTGTGGCAGCTAGGGGTGATCTGATAAGTTGTAGTCACTGCTTACATGTAACATTGGGTTGTTGCTGGCAAATAAGTAAGTGTTAAAACTCACGTACTGTTAATTCCAGGCAACTGCTAATCTGAGCTCTTTAGGAAGCGGTATTAATTTATTGAAGTGCTTATCAGTTGACTGATTTCAACTGGTTTTTTACACCACCTTATCCACACTAACAAGAGCACAATTAACTTTAAAGGCCCAATGTCAAGATGAAAAATCTACTTAATGGTCTTTCTTCTTTTCAGACAATACATGTAAGGAGAATGTATAATCAATTCAGCATTAAGAGAGCTCATCTCTGTAAGCCATTTACAATGTTCATCTAGTTAGCAACTATAAATTATTGCATCTTTTACTTCTGGATAAGAGTTCAATTATCAACCCATCCAAACCAGTAACAAACTGACTCCATATTTTGAGACTCAATTTGACAATAAAACAAATGTGTGATGCCAGAAAATAACCATATGTGATACATGTATATACAATAACCTACAGGAAGACATTTTTGGTGCAGTCCCTTCTCTTCTCACCTGACAAAAAAATTTGAATAGAAAACCTGTTTTTCATTGGTGTCTAAAATCATCTTTCATATCTTCGGAAATGTCTTCTCACATCTTTTTCTTTGCAGTAATTTCTTTGGTACTCAGTCAACCACCAGGTTTTTGGATAAACAGTGTCAGCGTCAAAGTGCTCAGGAACCTCCTTTTTCTTTACTGCTTCCTCGCGTAATTGTGCTTTCTTTTTTACCTCCTGTTGTCTCCTTTTCTGTGCACGCAAAGCGGCTGGGTAAACCTGCAATGCAGCAAATATACCATACTGAAACCATACTAAGTAAGCCATAAGGCTCATACAAATAGAGGCTACCCCTGAGTCTGCAGTTTGGGATTTGCAGTGAGTCAAGTCAGCATAAGAGGGTAGTAATAATAAACTAATAAAATTCAAGCAATTTGTTACTGATGACAAACAAACCTGGACAACACAATGTCCTGTTATTAAATTATTAATAATAATTATAATCAATATGAACATAAATTATAATTTTCAAAAATAAATATAAACATACTTAGGCCAAGAGTAATATTACAGTCCACTGAATCCGTAGCTCAGAAAGTACAAAATTGTTGTCGCTGATATTATTGAGTTTTTCAATGTAATAGGTTGACTCCAGCTGATATCAATTATAAATTAATTGCCTGGTGTTCTAACAAGCCACCATCACAGCAGTCCCATTAGAGCTAATATCCTGATAACAATTTCGGAGATAAATAAGTGAAAATTGCAGCAGCTTTTGTGACAACCACAATTAAGAAAATTGCTGTACCTCGGGCTGGGACGCTAGTACATTATGTGTCTTCCATATGTCAAATGGTCCTTCGTTCGCCCATCCGTAAGGAAGGAAAGGAACTGGTTTACTTTCTTTACTTTTCCTTGCTGGCGTGTTTTTATTCCTTTCAGGTGACGTTGAGCTTGATCGCTGTTTTGGTCGGTGTTCTAACGATTTACGGTGTTTCCTCTCATTTTCGCGTTCCTTTGGTTTAGTGTACGTCTTATCCGAGGGATCGTGTGACTGTTTTGGTTTCTCGTTTTCATCTTTGTCTTCATAGGTCAGTTTTTGCGGAAGAACAACTACCTTATCAGCCGAATAGTCTTTGTCCTTGCCTTCCTTTATATCGTCCCAAGCTTGTTTTGGGACTCTTCTGTCTAACTTCTCCTCACGTGCAGCGTGCCCAGCTTTCTGATCGCCATCTTCGTCAACAATCTCCTCGATGTCATCTTCGTCACTGTCACTTTCCCAGCACCACGGCTGGTGCCGGTGCTCGATCGATCTTCGATCTGACCTGTACTGCATCTTGTCAACATACTCTTGTTTACTGTAGTCATCCCACAAGGGCTGCCTGTAGGCTCTACGGTACACAGAACTGTACACCATTTTTCAAAATCTCCGATCGAGCTAACGCGTTGATGAAGTGTGAGGCACAGCAGCCAGCCAGCAACCAAGCATTTTATTTTCTTCTCTATGATTGGTCGATTGATTTCGCGGTTGTCATGGACGCCATATTTCAGTTTTACCGCGAATATAAAGACCACCGTATATTAAGCGACCACATTGTAAAGAACACTTTTGATTCTCAGTCAAACACTGTTTCAAAAACTCTCTCTTAAGCGACCGCGACCAAATTTTGAGACCTGAAACTTGGCATGTTTCATTGTTTTGCGCTTCCGGTAAGCGACCCCCCGAAAACCTTGCGTTACTCAGATGTCACAAATTCACTGGCCCCAGTTGTTCAAAGCCTGGATAACTTTACCCAGTGAATAGGTCATAATCCAGCTGTTTCAATCCGTGGAAAGGTTCCCCCATTTCTACATCAAATCAATAATGAACATATTATATGTATACCTAAGTATGGGAATGAACCCAAACCTCGACAAATGTTTAAGTCTGAGTATATTTTATAAGCTTGATAGTTATTTATCCACCCGATAAAGTTATCCGGGCTTTGAACAACTTGGGCAAATATTTTACACAACTGAAATAATACTGCTGCATCACGGTCACATGACCTCAAAAATGCAACTTTTGCAATGTATGATAGCAGGAGCCAATGGGCTCCTGATGATAGAGTTTCCTATTCCATTTGGAATGCACCGGTGCTTCCAAACCTTTTCCCTAAGCCACGGAATAACAATGATTTTTCTCAGACGAGATTTGTATATTTGCTTCATTTTAATTTATAAGGTAATAGATAGTAGAAATGGCTTAGTTTAGACTGTGTCAGGCTCCGGCTCGTGAGCACGATCGAAAAGCGGGAGAGCGAGAGCTCAAATCGGTGGGAGTCTGGGAGGGAGAAACTGGGAGGAAGCCTGTAAGAATTGTTTAAAAACGTCATTAATATCCAGCCATATTGACCTCACATTCGTTCAATATGGATTTATCATATGCTGTAAAGCATGCCTTTTTCTTGCGGGATGGCTTCATCTTGTTCCCTCATGGAGCCAGTCATATGATAAAAACACTTACATACATACATCCATAATGGCGTAGGCCTTAGTTCTTCATTCGCTACACTTCTAAGTAGTTTACGCTACTCCTAGAAGGTTCTCGTGTATATAAGAGGGTCTGCTTGGGGTTTAATGCTTGGTGTTATTTTCCCAAAATTTTTGGTGTTTGCTGTTAAGTTGGCCAATTCTTTAATGTTTACTGTTTCCGAAGAAAATACTGTTAAGTGTTTGCAGCTGGATTCTTCGGACATCTTCGGCAATGGTCGGACCTCTTCGTTAGTATTAAAAAATGTTCGGAAATCTTTGAAGCCCTTCTGAAATCTTCTGAAATAATGCGGAATTGTCGTAAAATGGGCAAAAACTCCTTGATATACTAAAAAAATATATGCCTTTTGGAGCCGTTTTTACTCGGCTTTCTGGAAAAAAAATACTGCTTCCTAGAATTCTTCAATTTTGCTTTTAACCGTGCATAAATTTTAACTGTTTCATGCTACAAAGCCAAAAAATAAAGTGTTAAGTGTTATCGAGGTGCCCCCAGACCCTCATATCACTGAACAGAGGCTAACCACAGCGCTTAAAGAAATAAGCGAGTTTTCTTTAGCCCTGATAAGGAATTCAAGAGCCTTGTTAGCCGTATTAAATAGCTTTATTGACAAAACAGTGAAAACAAATCGAAATTTCAAAATAAAAAATATATATTTACAGCTAGGCTCACAAAGCCGAAATTTGAACTTAGTGCTTTTATCTAGCAGTACTTCTACACTGAGATGATCATAAAATGCGGTGAGGAACTTGTCAATACAGTCACTTGTAAACGAAACTTATATGAAAAATTATTCGCCAAAATTATACGGTAATTCAGCTGGATACCAGAAATACACTGTCTGTATGATACTACTTCACTCAACGTTAATTTACTGCCTAAATCGTGCCTCAAACGCTTTTTCAAAAAAAATTAGAGTAAAAGCTTAATGGTCCTTAATAAACACTAACTTCATTCTTCTCTGAGTTTTATCCTTCTGAGAGCAAAGTGTAACTTGCAAATGTTGATGTGAGTCACGGTAGCAACGAAAACTGGCACTTCTTTTTAAAAATTCGCGCAGCATAAACTGAGATCGGACAGCAGATAGTCATATTAGAATTTCCTGTCACTTTTCTCAAAGTCTTTCACCATGTTGCTTAATTTGTACATGGCTTCATAAATTCCATCTCCATTCCTGGCGCAAGCTTCCTGTACATACCATGGATTTGCCTTATGTTGTAGCAATGATAACCGCTGAGCCATCTCGTGCGACCCTAACGCCCGGGGAAGGTCTTGTTTGTTGGCGATCACAACGACAGGTACTCCCTCCATCTCAGGGCTATCCATGACGGCAAACAGTTCTTTTCTCGCCTCTCCGATTCTCTCCAAATCAGCGCTGTCCACGACATAGATTAACCCCTGAGTATTTTGAAAATAGTGGCGCCAAAGCGGTCTGATTTTTTCCTGTCCTCCCACATCCCAGACAGTAAACGTAACACCCTTGCATGGAGACACCGTCTCCACATTGAAACCAATGGTCGGGATCGTTGAAACTGTCTCATTCAGCTTGAGTTTGTACAAGATTGTAGTCTTTCCAGCTGCATCCAGACCCAGGAGAAGAATTCTTGCTTCCCGGTTGGAGAATGAATGATACAGATCACTCATGCTTTTGAAAAATTGAGAAATACTGATTCCCATTTCTTACCAACACTTTTTGCTCAGAAAACGCCTGTGAAACTATCGCGAACTAGTCTATGACTGAATTTATATATTCTGCCGAGATTTGTTGTATTTTGGCACATTAGTTTTGAACACCGACATTTATCCACGTTGCATCTGTCTTGGTACTATTTTTCACACATCATAAGCTGTGTTAACTTTTGCCCACGTGGGACATTTTGACATCTCAATGTTGAGTACTTTTTTACGCGCAGAAGTGACGATTGAGTTAAAAATAACTCGGGTTTTCACTTCAGTTTGTCCCAGTCCCCAACGTCCTCTACCATGCGAACATTTTCAAGATGGCGGCCCAAGTTGAAGCTGAACCCGATTTGCCTGAAGAGGTTACCGATTCACTAGAGACGTTTCATGCTGCTCTTGGAAAGATGGAAGATGTATTTAAACCACTGCTTGAAACTCCAGTAGATGATTTAAAGGAAAAGGTGTGTTGTTTTGTTACAATCAGCTTGGTTTCTTGTTCCGTACGCATGCAACACGGAGCTTGTAACCCAACTACAACGATTTTGACTACCAGTTAAAGTTTCTGTTCTATTCTTCGTTTGAGTAAGTATTTCAGTTGAAAATATTTTCTAGGAATCTCTTGGTTCGGCAGCGATGGAGCCACCACTGTACATTTTCTGGCCCAGTTTTCGACCAGAACACAATTATTTTCTCGTCACAGAATAACTCCACGAAGCTCAGATCAAGAACTGTTTTATAGTTTTTCTGTTATAGTATTTGTTGTAGAGTCATTTAAACCCGTAGTGGTTAAGAATAGGAATTTAAGCAGAAATAGCTAAAAATTACATAACTTCATCAATGTAAACTTGTAGCTAAGAGTACCACATCATTGTTGCACCCTGCTATTGCGTATTAAAATTGCATGGAGGTGACTTTTGAGACAGCAACAGGTCATACGCCGTAACATTCAAGTGTCCATTTATTCTTCTCTCTCTAACTTTCTTCCCAGATGTCCTTACTTATACTGGTAAGATTTCCGCACAGGTCCCTACTTCATTATGCATGCTGTAGTTGAATTGTCTTGGGAAGTGCGCATGCAAACATTTCTGAGAACGAAACCGTACAGCTACAGCATGCATAATGAAATAGGGACCTGTTGCGGAAATCTTACCCTTATACTTAATGTAACACATCACAATCATTGCAAAGCAGAATTAAAAATAATTGTTTATTTAATAATTAAAATAGATGCTATTCAGTCTACATTTGGTGTGTCCAAAGTTGAATTTCCTGAGCTTTATAGGAGGATAACTAGTTAATTAGCAATTCTGTAGCTGTTCTGACAACAGTTTCATTGTTCAAAAATAGCTGATGTTTGCTTGCTCCATGCATTTTCCTAAGCTATACAGCTGCAGCATTAATAACAGAGCTTACCCTAGATTTGATAAGAAGGAAAAAACATGATATTGGAGATACTATGAGTAACAATTATTAAACTACCGGTACTTAAACATGACCTGTTTCTTGTACTTGTATGAGTGCACAGTGGCAATTCCATGATTGTGCAACTGTGCCAATTGTTGCAGAGATTCATGACCTTTGATTTAACTTATTGTGGTGTACATGTATATGCTGGAGCCTGATCGTCAAGATGTGTGTGTGTATCGTAAATGAGCAATTGAGTAATTGATTAGTAATATTATTGATTAATGATTGATTTCTTGACTGGCCTGTTGCAGATGAATCCTCTAGAGAGTGCCAAACTTGATCTGGTGGTTGCATATGCAGTAAATTCAATGTTTTGGAGTAAGTTCAGAGAATAATTTTCTTTTGATGATGTGATCCCTCATTTCATATATGTTAGTGTATTGCACCTTTGTCTTACATCCTTAGGTCCAAGCATTTGATTGCTTTGTTACTTTTTGTGAAAACACTTTTATTACATAGCCAACAAAGATATAAAATTTCTCTTTGGGTGTTGGAATATATTTCACTCTTTCGCTGCACTCACTTGTGAAATTTGTTTCCAGTATCTCTTGTATCTCTTTAATTTCGTGTCTCTAAGCAACCATGCAATATTCTTATTATTATATAGAATTTAGTGGTGTACCGAGTACCAAATGATAGCAAATCAATAAAAACTCTTCCCCGAAAGTGATATCACACATGTGCAAATGTCACTTACAACTGTAGATCTGCACAATTGTGTGATATCAGTTTTAATGATTTGTTCCCACTCAGTATGCCAGTCAGTTCTATATAATTAAGGGTAGTATCCTTATTAAACTGAGGAATGCTCAGGTTGGACAAGAAATAGCCTGTATATGTTGTGATTCAATTTTATCCTTGGTATAAATTTTATCTTCCTTTCTTCTAAACTCATTATCATACATTACCATAATATTTATCAAAAAACAAAAGGAAAATAAAATTTAAATTAAGGGAAATATTGAACCAGTTCAACAGTAGCATGGATGTGTGTGATGCAGGGTTTTCAATAAGAATTGTGTAAAGTAACAGGAGATATTTTCTGAAAGCGCTCCATGTCTAAATTTAAAACTAGCTCATGCCACCTAAATTTTGACTGGAGAATTCTTTGTAGTAGCAGGAGAATTCTCCAATCTCTGATACCTAATGAACACCCTGTTGATGATACCAAATGCAAACTCCTCTAGTTACCTGTGAAGCAAAGTCAGTTGTGCAGTGCCCCATTGGATCTGCTGCACATTGAGTAATTGCACATCCTAATGACTCCATTTTTGCTGATTTTAATTTAAGGTACATGTAAAGTACAATAGTTAACTAGTTAATTATATTAGATGTTAAAATGACCAATAACAATGCTTTGTTGCAGTGTATCTTACTACTCAAGGTGTCAATCCACGGCAGCATCCTGTCAAGTCTGAACTGGTATGATAAGAAATTGAAATAATGATATAATAATTATCTGAGATGTACTTTATATATTACTGGTGTGAACTATTACTCTTTGGGTTGACTGAGTATGGGATTCATTAACAATAGTAATAATACATGAAACTAGAAGTACAGTGCAGTTTGTATGGGTAATCAAATACATTTTGAGTGGAATTTGAAATAAATTTGTAAATGAGCATTACAAGTAAAATAATTTTTTCACGAACCACTGGAAATGCATGACCCTATTGTGGGAGTGTCTTTGCACTCAAAATAATTTGATTACTTGATATTAATATACATGCAAAAATTTTAATAATTTCAAGTTTCTGCAGTCAATTTCAACTATTTGCAATGTTTGGTATTAATAAACATGCTCTCTGCCAGTTATTACATTGAAATGTTTGCATGCAAGTGCTTCAGTTTGATTTTGTTGAGTTTTGTTCCTTCTTACATGTATGTGAGATGCGTGTTTGTTGTTTACAGGATAGAATAAAGAAATACATGAGTAAAGTAAAAGAAGCAACTGAGAAGAAAGAAGGTAAAAGTTGCTAAATGAAAATGAAGGAATGAGCTTTCAATAATTTATAAGGGATAGGTCTTGAACTTAAGCTTATCCTAGTTTTTGTAGTCTCAAGCGCAAACATTTTCAGACTATTTTTACTTCTCAAACTCATTTCTAATCCAGAATCAAAAGACACAGACAATCAGACTCCTCATATAGCATATTTGGATACCTAATAAAAATTGCCTAGTTTTTCTTTTGAGGAGTTATATCAAATGCTCAATACATGTGTTTCATTAGTGATTATGTATCAAAATTCTAGATTTTCACCAAAAGTAAAGTACACGTAGTTTTAATTTTCAGGTTTTAGGTTTAAAATACATGTATTCACTGTAACACTGCCTTAGAGGAGCAATCTCCAGTGCCATATAGACACTTAACGGGAGCAGGATTGGTGCAGTGTTGAGAGCCTCACTTTCCACCAATGTGGCCTGGGTTTGATTTCTGACCCTGGCATCATATGTGGGCTGAGTTTTTTGGTTCTCCACTCTGCACCGAGAGGTTTTTCTCCAGGTACTCTGGTTTTCCCCTCTTCACAAAAACCAACATTTGATTTGATTTGATTTGATTTGAGTTAATTTGTGCTTTACACTGTTCCCAATTAGTAATTGTTAGTGCTAAAGAACCCACTCACTGTTCCGAAAGAGTAGGGGATGTAGTCCCCGGTGTGATGGTCTATCACTTATTCTGTTATTGGAGCACCTGTGTATCCTACTATTTACTCCAATAAGATAATTTGTGAACTGCGTGGCTGCAAGTTGCTCCTTAATAAGCAGTCTGGCAAAGGCCCCCACAAACGTGTTGTAAAGCACTTTGAGCCTTACGATAAAGCGCTATAGAAATCCGTCATTATTATTATTATTATAAATATGGTTGACAGTCAAATTAAGTTCATCATTATTATTCCAAAATCTATTGTAGTTCAAAGCCTTTTTCATCAAGATTTGTGAAAGATTTCCATGTGTTTACATCTTGTAACTTGTCATTACAATGGAGGTTAATTGCAATTCTTGTTGTTGTCAGTTATTACCTATTCTTGGTGCTGTATTCCTGTCAACATTTTAGCATTTTACGCTTGAAACTTATATTGCTGTCCCCTTAGTAGAGGTAAAAAAGCAATAAATAATGACTTTGCAACAACAAAAAGGTGGCCGCAGCCGCTTAATGGAGGTGGCTGTTGAATAGAGGTCTCTAATACATCATTTTAGTGACAATTAATATGGGACTTTAGAAAGTGGCCGTTTAATGGAGGGTGGCCACTTAATAGAGGTCGCACTGTATTCACATTGCATGTATTTTGCTGGCAATCTGTTTTTACTTTAAGTTTTGCTTGTTCCGTGAACTGTGTGCATCTGTTGTTACTGGCCAGATTAATAACTTATTAGTTTGGTCATATATCAGTCTGTTAAAGCTGTGATGTTAATGATTAGTGGTTGTTTGTTGTTTGCAGCACCACTACAGATTGACAAAGGAGCTGCTAACAGATTTGTAAAAAGTGCCTTGTGGGAACCATCAGGTAATATTTCAAAATTGATGTAATATCATATTCTTCAAGTAAATATTCTATTGTGCCAGTATCCAAGGCACTTTGTAACAACATGTTATGCTGGATTAAGTGTAAAAGCTAAAACCAAGGAACTAACTAGCTGGTTCTTATGTTGCTGTTAAAACAAAGCTTAAGAGCTTAAATTCTCAAAATTAAGACTTTTCCTTTGTCCAAATGGCAGGGCATTCGTTGATCCTTTGTACTGGAAAATATATGCTAATTATTAGTGATCTCAAATGGAAAATTATGACTTCTCTTGTAACTGATAACAGCCTGCTTTAGATCTGAATACAGCTTCCATTAACTTCTATATATGTGTTGTGATTGATCATTTATTTTATTTTTTTGCTGATAAAGAAAAGCAACGCCGAGATGGGGATCAAGGAAGTTCACCGGCCAGCAAGGAAGGTTAGATAAGTTAACTATTTTGGGGACATCTATCTTTACGAAAACACTTTATGAGTTGCGCATGTTGCTCTTGTCATGTACACTGCTAACATTTAATTATCAGTTGAAAGTGAAATGGTTCTGAAATTACAGATTTATTCTTTTATGAAGCTGATTTATAATATAACTCTGCCCCTAAGAGTGGGTGGGTAGAGGTAGGTATAAACTTTGATCAGTGCTTGGCATCTCGGTGTACACCCATCACCCGTCACTATCCACCTCCACTTTCTTATAAAGTCAATTATTCGCCGAAGGCGAAGTGATTATCGGTGAATATTCACCAATAATCACCGAGCCTGAGGCGAATAATTGTTTTAGTATAAATGCTCAGGTAATTATTTCAAAATAAAAAAAAGAAAAAGCATTGTACAACACCAATTGCAGCCATTTTGTTCGTTGAGGTGATTATCGGCTGTTAATTCGAGATAGCGAACCAATCAGAGCGCGCGATTTTGTATAATCACCTGAATATTTATACTAATGACCAATATACACTGTATTACAGTGTATGCGTCATTAACAATTGTGAGGTCAAGATGGCTGCATATCGGCCAAGTTCTTTTTGGCGTTTTTATTGACCGTGACGTCGTTGACGTCAGTAGAAACGCAAAAGGCCAATATCCAGCCATCTTTACCGAACAAGCTTAGTCCATGTATGGCCATTTTGCTTTGTTTTGATTCGGGGGACAAAGCGGGAAATCCCGCGGGCAAAATAGGTGTTATTTTTTTTTCTCGAGCATCTGACGGGCCGGAATCCTGAATACTCGAATTTGATTGGCTAACCGGTCCAGCTTTATGCGATACGGCCCACGGGTCGGATTTTTTCCCCGCTGTAGCGATTACGGATTGTTAAAAATGTTTAATGTTACAAAAAAATAAACAAGTTATTTACCGGGCTACAGTGTAGGTCGGTCCGAATGGGAAAGAAAACTGTGCCCTTGGTCTTGAGGCACAGTGCTTCCCAATACGGACCTCCCGCCCGGTAATTAACATATATTTCTTGCCCGCTCGGTAGCCAATCAGAACTCAGGTTTTGCCTCGTCTTTCCCGCTCGCGGAACCAGCCATCTTGTAATAGAAGTTCAAACCTTTCTGCGATTTAAATGGATTTAAATACATCTTAACGTAAACAACTGTATTCTTAGTTTCCGTACGTAACAAGGATAATTTACTAGTTAGCCTTGTTTTAAAAATTTGCTCTCCCTCTTCCTTTAGATGTTCAGAAGCTTGAAAAACGTAAAAGTGAATGCAAGCCGCCGAAGTCATCAGAAAAGAAGAGAAAGAAGTAGTATTTGATAAAAGAAAGATAAAAGACAGTGATATTTACTATAAGGGTCTTGACGTAAGCGCTATAGCACATCAAGTGGATACAGACGAAACCAAGAGATACACTGCCTCGTGTGAATAGACTAATGGTATATTGTCTTTTGAAATACCACGGGACACGATTCAGTCCACCAAGTCCAAAAAAAAAACTTTTCATATAAAGCCAGCTTGACTACAGTCGAAACCCTCAGTTAAACACCACGGCGTTTTTAATTAGAACTCCCAAATGTTAAATTCAGTCCATATGTTCGACTCATGAAAGGTATAGTACGAGTTCGGGGTTTTGCTAAAGTGAGATCGGTCAGCGTGCGTAACGGCCTCGTTTTTGGCGGGAAGAAGCGCAGGCAGCCGTCATTAACTATTTGCGTGTATGGCAGCATAGTAGTTTCACTGTTGGAAAAAAACAACAACGCGCACATATTTGCCACGAGAAGCATTCAAGAAACGGTAAAACATGTGAGAAGCAAGACTCGGGTGAGGATTGTAACTTTCTGTTTTTACATTTCGTAAATGGTTTTCTTTTTTTTTTGCGAAAAAAGCGGCTTTCAAATATGATTTTGTATTCTTACAAACGGACGTAATTGCTAAGACAAATTTTGTGGTTTTTAAACACGACAGAAAAAGTATTCTTCCAACTTTAACGTTGTTAGAAATGAGAGAACTACTGCACAGGTCAATGAAACGGTCTTTTGGGGTTGTCTTAGATGAAAACGTAACTTGGAAGTCTCATATGTCTAGTCTAGGAAATAAAATTTCTAAATCCATTGGTATAATTTAGATCCAATTTCTTCCTTTCAACAACGTCTCTTTTTATGCTTTATAACTCAATGATACTTCCTTACCTTAATTATTGTAATCTAGTTAAGGGATCAGCATATAAGTCAAATCTTCAAAGAATTGCAATTTTGCAAAAACGTGTGATTAGGATAGTGCACGAGTAATGCTCATACAGAACCTATTTTTAATAAACTTAACTTGCTTAAACTTCAAGACATTCATTTACTACACCTAGGACAGTTTATGTTTTCGTTTAAGAATTCTAATTTCACAACAAACAACCAAATTCACAATTACAATACAAGGCAAGCAAACTCATTTCGTCTACCATTATGTAGAACAAATATTCGGCAATTTTTCACTTTCTATCGAGGTCCAAAATTTTTCATTTCCCTTTCTCCTTAGATTACTAGCTCTTCATCTCTCGCGTCTTTTAGGAAAAAACTTAAAACTTTTATTATCAACAACAAACTAATTATGTTACTTGAAGGGTGTACAAATACTTCACTTACCATGTTGTCAAAGTTTGGTCATGTTTTATTTCTTGGGAGGGAAGCTAAGTTTTATAAGCCCCATGGTTTTTATTAGGTTCTCTCGTCACTTCTCTTTGCTCTTTCTCTTAATTGTACTTAAATCATCGTAACTTTGTATTCACTGTAACTTAATTGTGCTTGCAAAAACTATGCTAACTATATTAGTCATATTACGCGCTGGTAATCGTAAAGACGAGCTCTAAAACAAGATTTCAAAGCGTGTTACTTCACCTTTTATCAAGTATGAAGGCTTTAGGAAGGCGTTTAAACCTTTTTCAGTAAACCTTGTCAACTTTGTTGTTCGCGCGGATAAAGTAAAATTGTCGGGCAAGTCAAACTTTTCGCATTTCAGAACCAACTTGAGGTGAAAACTAGCATTCTTCGTAGTCAATTAACAATAACCATTTTCAGTCAGTAAAAGCCGTCCTGGAGTAGTCGCCATTTTGAACCAAGAATATCAATGCGGACTGCCGCATCGACAAGTCAATTCGGTATGTGTAATAACTTAGTGGTACATGGAATCAGGAATTTACGAATTTTGGCAGCATTCTTATAAGATGTCCATTTATGCCTTTTCTTTGCTTTTAGCTTAGGATTTTTCAGCTTACAGTCATTTGATTAAAGTAAGAATGTATTTAGGCTGTACTGGCTTTGCTCTGCTCTGTTCGAAGTTTTCCTAATCTTATATCTCGCTTCTGTAGTTTCTGTGAAGAAACTTTTCATTTTTTCAGGGGCACCCAACGAATGATTTCGGTAAAATATCTGTTCGACTGTAAGGTCGCCTAAATTTTTCGGAAAATTTCTCCTCTAGGGAAAGAACATGTTGTCTTGATTTTCGGAAAAAAAAATTGCCCTAGAATTTTCGTAATTTAGGTGGTCGAGGAAAAGTTGTCCTAGACTTTTCGTAAATAGATAGTCAACAGAAAGTGACCCTAGAATTTTCGTTCCAGTTACAACTCGCAATTTTCGGACGTCGTCCGCAAGTTAGACATGTATATAGCATGTGATTTCTTCCCCTGATACCTTCGAATAAAAAAGTTACTCCCCTGCAATCTTCGGATGCGCGTCACGGTTTGCCTAAAATTTTCGGAATCTTTTCATAGACGCAAGCTTTTACAAAAAAGGTCTCCTAAAAATTTCTAACGACAGCAATGCTAGCACGAGTCCTTCATTTTTCGAACAGACCTATAAAGGTAGCTAAAACTTTCGGATGAGCCAAAAAGGCCGCCTAGGATTTTCGAGACGAATACAGTTCCCCTAAGAAATCCGAACAGATAGATAGTTTTTAGGGCGGCTCCAAATTAATGAAACAGGCTTCTAAAGCATATAAAAATCCATTTAAGGCACTTCTGAAGTATTTGGAAAAATTTGGTCGTTGGGTGCCCCTGTTTTTTATCAATTTTGGTACCACGAATGCAAATCCTATTATTACATTGTTCTTAGACTCTGTTAAACTCTTTTAACACAACCGACTCTATGCTCTTCAATACTACAATTATAGGGAAGGAGTAAAGTTAATCGCGGCTCCACGGAAATATGTATTTCAAAAAAAAAATTAGAGACCTTTAGCATCAGGTTTTTCGCGGGAAACCGCAAACTGCAGTTTGCGGTTAGCCGTTTGCAGTTTCAGGTTTCCTGGCTTTCGGACTTTAGC
This sequence comes from Ricordea florida, assembly GCA_949710005.1. NCBI lineage: Eukaryota > Metazoa > Cnidaria > Anthozoa > Corallimorpharia > Ricordeidae > Ricordea > Ricordea florida. The sequence continues at coordinate 21,272,724 of OX453284.1, forward strand.
AAGGCGTTCGACTTGCTCTTGAAACATGAAGAATTGTGGGTAGCTTGGTCGGAAAAAAAATGGCGGCTTCTGTAGCAAGGTTGGTATTGACGTGATTTATTTTCCTATCTTACATTGCTTTTGCCAAGATAATCCTACTTTTTTTTTCAGGCGAAATTACGACGATATCATAACTGTGCTAACGTATGGTGATAGCTCAACAAGCTCTGACTCATCTGAAGAAGACTTGCTCGATAAAATGTTTGTTAGTTCTATGTTCCCTGATTACAAAGTCGATTATCCGACAACAAACATCGACGACTTAAACGAGAGTCAGTGTGTTGCGATATTTAGGTATCAAGCAATGTAGCCATCAAATATAGTTTGTTTAGTTAGTTTATTTCTTTGTTTGTTTAGTCGGCTGGACATTGGGGTCGTCTGGAAGCGGTTTCAGTCGCTAATTTGAGATCATTCAAAGCACATGGCCATGTAAATGGTGTCATATTCTGCAGAAGGCCAGAAGAGAAGAAAATTTAAACAGGCATAAGATTGACTTCTAAAATTCAAAGCATGTGCTTGATGCCGCCATGTTGTTTTTTTTGTCAAGTGGAAGTGTATCACTTTGATCGCCCAAAAAACATGAATACTTCATTCATTCGAGTTCAAAAATCTAACTACCACATAGAAGGTGGATATAGAAAGCTACTTCATGCTTTTAAACGTGAGGCTGTACTATTTTTAGTGGCAAACAACCTTGCCGTAAGTTACTTACCGCTAGAGGCCTCCTCCGCGGTTAAAACGTGAACTGCAAACCGCAAACGTGACGGCAAGACCGTGGTCACGTGATATTTTGCGGTTTGCGGTTTGCCGTTTCCTATGAAAAACCTGATGCTATAGGTCCCTATTGTCTGCAAAAAGACCACGTTATTCAGTTTTGAAATAACTTGCAATGTTATTGCTATTTCGTAACAAACGAGAACCGACTTGTGTTTTATGGAATTCTATGATTCTAATATTTTATTTACTTAGTTAAAAGCCCTTTTATTTTCAAGATGCGAGTAAGCTCAGTTTTCATTAGGTGTTCGGTTAATAATTTATTGGTGCCGTAAGGAGATGTGAGATGTCCCTTCTAGCTACTGATTTGATTAACATATATGCGGTCGAATGTCGATTGTTCAGACTCCCACCGTTCTCGCTCTCCCGCTTTTCGAGGATGTCAAGCGTAAACAATAGAAAATATTCTATCGATTCTCGATCGTCTGAAGTTCAAGGTAGCAAAATAGAACAAAGACAAAATCGTAATTCAACAAAGTGTATTGCACGGAATTTGAAACCACTCTATACGCTTGATCATGCGCAAAATAAGATCCCTAACCCAACATCTTATTCCACGAGCTCACCACAGGATGCCTGTGATTTGACTAAATACTCTGTGAATTCTAGAAAAGTAATCTTGTTGATGTTATCGTATCCCCGCTCGGCGGAAATCGACTTAAATTTTTCAAAATTTGTTCTGCGTGAAGATGCAGCAACCGTGCATCCTGTTCTCGGGGAAACAGAAACTTTTCTTTGTCAGCAGACGCCTTACAAACGACTAACAAACCGACATAATTTGACTAATTATAGACGGACCAAAAACCGACCTATTTGACAAACTATGGACGGATCGAAACCGACCAATGACTGGTAACAAACTTTACACGAGTCTTTCAGCCAATACCATCATGGCTAAACTGACCAATCACGTTTAACAGACCAGACTTATAACATCATCGTCTGACAAACACTATTCACTTGACTCTGAAGATGACTTCCGCTCAGGTTGTCGAAACGTCAGTCACCAACAACAGTTCTTTTCAGAACTACCCTCACCCGGACGATCAAACTAGACGAACTACTGATACTCCTGGGTTCAAACCTTTTACAGTATAGTATTTTGTGATAGGTGAACACTGCTATGTTTCTCCAGTCAGACTTTCTGGTATACGCTGTTCATTTGCAGTACTCCCTCACAAGTGCTATTCGTGCTGCTTGCATATCATTTATAGGCTCAGAGTTGCTTAATTCTGGTGAGGAATGGAGACGAGATATTAATTGGTATGTCAAAAATGTTACGGCTCAAAACTCAATATTTTAATGACATTGAAATTGTTAGACATTAAAATTTACAATATGTTTGGCTTTGACTTCCATATACCTTCATGTTTGATATAATTCCGTCAATGTTACTGAAACTAAATTGCGACGTTAGAACCAGAGCACTACGAGAATTTTCGGCAAGATTTCCGCACAGGTCCCCACTTCATTATGCACGCAGCAGATGAATTGTTTAGGGTAATGCACATGTAAACATTTCTTGTTATTGCAAAATGAGGCAGTATGGCTACAGCATCATGCATAATGAAGTATGGACCTGTGTGGAAATCATTCCGAATTTTCTTTTTTTGAAGCCAGCTTTGAAACCGGAACAACCCACTGATAGGACGTTTCACTGCAGAGGGAAAAGGAAAAAGCAATTTTTGATAGATATATCCGCCATTTTTTTGGCAGGTTAAATAATTCCCAACATATACCTTGGTGATGTAGCATTTCACGAAAAGATTAAGACAGACCATAAACCCATAACACTTGAAAGATGTAACTCACATTCACAGCTTGTCCAGATTCAATATTTCTCAAGTACCAATTTTGGTAACTACCTACCCCAGTCTTTGAGCTTGTTGACACTGATTGATGCATTTATTTGTCTTGCTTTCCATATATGGTACTTGGTAGATTGAATGTGGACAAGCTAGGGATGAAGATGTTCAAAGGCAGTTACACATTTCAAGTCTTATGGGTTCCTGGGCAAACAGATAAGATTAAAACAGCCTTACGGAAATCTTCTGAAATAATCCGGAATTGTCGTAAAATGACCAAAAACTCGTTGACAAACTAAACCAGGAGCCCATCACTGGGATTCTGACTAAACAAAATAGTGTTGGCGTTTTTGGAGTCGTGTTTAATGTTAGTGTTAAAATGCCTAAAATTTAACTGTTTCTTGTTACAAAGCCAAACTATATAAAGTGTTTAGTGTTATTGAGGTACCCTCATTCAGACCCTCGTATAAATCTAGCGGGCTTTCGATTCTCTTGCTCACACTCTCTACTCCCTCAGCAAAACAAACGTTCGTTAATTGGGCATTTTATAAGAGGATTAAAAAAATTGTTCCTCGTGCATTGTTGAATTATATAAGCATTTGGGAATTTTTATGAACATTCGAGAAGTGCGAGAAGCTCTCGCGTACGGCTCTTGTTTCTCTAAACACATCTCGTGTTCTTAAAAATTCCCGCCTGCTTATATTACTCAACAATGTACTCGGCGCGTTTTTTATTCCTTTATTACATTCCGTCCTCTTCATCTCCGTTGTTTACATTTCTGTCTCATTCATATTCATATTTTCGACTATCCGGACATTTTGCGCGAGGCCTAACGAGTCAGATAATCGAGGTTCGACTGTAATTTGTACGAATTTCATCTTTTTCAAAAGTGTAATTCTCCCCTACCAAATTTTGGTCTCGCCTGTCTTGAGCAACATAAGAAGTCCTTTCCATTGCATTTGTAGAGAAGAAAAACTTTGTTTTAGTGTCAAAGTGTTAAACTGAAGTAACCGAATGAAGTTAAGACACGTTAATTACCTAACGATTTAAAAATAGCGCGGATACAGTTCTCAGTCAATTGACAAGAACTAAAATAACCAGTTAACTTATACTAACCCTTTCACTCCAACTGATCATATTAACCATTTTATTTAGTTACTCTCGAGTTGGATTTCCGCTGACGCGTAAATTTAACGTACGTCTTCGCATGAACTTTCGTGCGTAAATATAATTACAGACGATGAGCGAGACTTCGACGTAAACGTAAAAAGTCGAATTCTGTTCAACTTTCTACATTTACGTGAAAGCGCCATATTGTCTCTAATTTTATTTACGCGCGTAAAGCCAGTTAAGTTCACCCCAATGCGTACGTTAAATTTACACGACAATGAAAATCCACCTTTAACCCTTTACCCCGTAAGAGTGACTGGCTATTAACGCCAAACGATCTTACTCGTCACATGGAGACCCCTCAGGGCTTAAAGGGTTGAAGGCAGTGATTTGCTCCTGGTTAAGGTGAATTTCCACTGTCGCGTAAAATTAATCAGTACGTATTGGCGTGAATTTCATCAGGCTTTACGTGCGTAATTTAATTAAAGGCAATGCATGGTGCTTTCACGTAAACGTCGAAAGTTGAACAGCACTCAACTTATAACGTTTTAGCGTGAGCCCCTCACACTGTCTGTTATGATATTATTTACGCGACAGTGGAAATTCCCCCTTATACATTCACCGTTTGGAAAATTTGGTGGTGGATCAACTCATTTCTTCCCATCAGTTTACTGAACAATGTATTCAAATTACTAGGAGAAGTTACACTTTTATCACTCTTATTAGTTGAAGATAATTATAAACAATTAACAACTGTGACAAATTTATGATGATAATATTGTTTCAATTTACATCTAAATATTTCTTATCTTGTAATATTCCTAAACTGCTTATTCCTAAATACTCAAGTGATGAACGCTTTCCCAAAATCGGAAAGAAGAAGCCGTGGAAATCCACAACAAACTGAACTTTAATTTACAAATTTTCTCATGTGCTTCTGTCTATATATCCAGGAATTTGCTTGACAGTTGAGCGTGGTCGAGGAAATATTAAGGCTTCCTTTCGTAAACACCCCATTTTTTTGCTTCGAATAACCTCTGAAGAGGTCCTGGAAAACTGTAACCAAACATCTCAAAGCTGCTCTTGTAAATTTGCCCTAAGGTTCTAATCCACTCAAGTGGAATTGGTGAATAATACTTGATCAATTCAGAAGATGTATTGGAGACCCGTATCACACCAGAATTAAATGGATTCACTTTAATAGAATCTTTATACTTTCTGTCCTTTGTCGCCTCCTTGAAAGCAGCCAAGTCTTCCTCGAGTGTCTCGTAATGTGCTATAAAATCGTAGTCTATTGCACACATGCCGCAAATATTTGCATAGTTGTCCCAATGACGATCCATAACTTCTGTGGTTTCATTGCTTCCTTGTGTTACTAAATACCCTATAAATTCCTGAAAAGTAATCTTTTGGATGTTATCGTGTCCGCTTTGGAGAATCGACTTAAATGGTCGGGAATTTCTGAGAATTTGTTCTGCGTACAATTGTAAAAGCCGTGCATCCTCTTTTCTGGGAGACAGAAACTTGTCTTTGTAAGCAGAGAGAAGGCGTTCAAAAGGTTCCCCTACAACGGTGAATTTGAAAAACGTTTTGAGCATGAGCTCGCGTTGGTCATCTGGGAATCGTGCCAGTGTGACCTCTCCAGGACCATGATGATACCCTGATACAAGTAGTCTACGCCATTGTCTGCTGGCACATTTCGGTGTTACACAGTATAGGATTTTGTGATGCGTGAACACAGCTATGTTTTTCCAGATAGCCGACGTAGAAGTATATCCCATTCCTTTACAAAATTCCTTCACTCGTAACTTCCGTTCCGTTTGTCTGTCGTTTGCTGCGGCTGTAGGTCGTTTCAACTTGTGGGTTCTCTACAAAAGAATTGAAGAAGACAGTACTTAGCGGAAATGGACTTTGTTGAATTTCTGAATAAGTTAGGGAAATTAAACGAAAGGTTAGTGTTGTCATTTGAGCTTAAATGTAACTGTGGTGACTTATCGCCAGTTATCTCGGCTGCAGATTATGTATATAGTAGTTAAAACAAAAGAGCATATTGCTACTAGGTGGACAATCAGATATAGTTTGATGCTACACTGGTTTAAAATAATCAATGTAACTTAAAAAGTTACAATTCACCGACTAGCCTACGTGTAGCCGCACCCTCCCCCCGAAGGAGAAAACGGGAAGAGGGAACGACAGACGTTTCGACACCCGTGTCTAGGGTCTACTTCAAGAGATCTGTAGAGTGGTTATTGCAGTGTATAGCGTGCTGATAAATGTGTTAAAGCGAGAACATGTGATGTAATGTTGTGTGTATGGAAATATGCAATTAGAGTGTATATGTGGGTGTGGTCACTTATTCTGTGAAGCTCTCTTGAGTAAGTTACGTGGTGCAGTAAATGTGTGAAGGACCAAATAAACTGTTTGTTTTTTCTTTTTAATCTAAAATCACGGCGAACTACAGTTATTCATAACACTCAACCCTCTCTTTATCATTGAGATAATATCAACATGAAGCAACGCAAAAAATCCATATGGATTTCAGACTAAAAATAAAATAAGAATTTAATAGAGCAATATTTCAATTACTCACCGCCAGACTGACATCCTCCGACTTCAAGGTTATTGGACCTCGTCCACTTACTGAAGAATATTAAAGAAAGATTGCAGCTTTTCATTATTTTATTATTTTTGGCATATTCCACTTTCACTCATTCTCTGAATTGATGACTTGGATCGTGGTATATACAAAAACTCTAAACCCTTCTACTTCGAAACCCGAAACACAGCGTTCATTGTTGATAACTTAAAATAACAAATCAAACATGGAGACAGAGCAAACGTGCCTTCAAATTCACCACATTCTTACGATGACAAGTGACGCAAGTCATCAAGTGAACCGGTAAAATCTTTCTAACTTTGCTAAAGTTATACCTACAATTTACTTCGATGCACTCGCAAGCAAAACTTTTGATAATATACACTGATTGTGAAGAAATGGTCTCATCGCTTGCATCACATTAACTCCTTAAAAAAATAGCCAACAATGGCAACCCTCATGAGAAATCCTTGAAAACAGTCAATTTGCATTTTACAGCCAACACGGCAGCATACTTCATCAAACATCGATCAAGCTTATGGTTTTAAGCCAAATAAATTGGGATCAGCTGTCGAGTAATGGGAGGCATATGATCACACTTTTGACCCAGTGTAATTCTAGCAGCGTCTTGGTAATAAAGGTTTGCCAGGCCTTCCATAGGTCGGGAAATCAGCTCAGTTCTCGAAGTTGTGTTTTGCCTGTGAATTTCATGAACTGCATATTTCTGCCACCAAATGGAAGAACACTTCAGGCCCTGCAAACAGTTTCAGCTGATGAATTTAATACATCATGGAAAGAAAGGTGTCTCGGCATAGATTGACAGAATAATTGGAACTACTGAAGAACCACGGAAGAATTACAAGAAGAGAAACTAGTAGTAAAAGTAGATTATGTTAATCCGCACCTTTCTGCCTTGCCGATTGAAAGCTATAAAAGACGATGCATCCCACTGCAAGTACAAAGAGGAATTTGATTTTGTTGCGTTTGATCACCATCGTGGAGGTAGCTTCTTCTGTCCTGCAATTGAAACACCTCCTTCTGCTGAAAAACTTAACACTGGTCGGGGCAAACTCTTGACGATCACGTGCATAAGATATAATGCGCATTTCACGTGCATAAGATATAATGCGCATTTCACGGATCAAGGATCACGAATCCCTCACAGTTTCTGCCGGGAAATACCGCTATAGGAGAAAACACTAATACGATAAGTGTGGAAACTTAAGTCTCACGCATAAGTACGTAAAGATTTGATATTGTACAGTATGCAAATTGTAATTTGTCATTGATAACTGAGCAATAAAATATTATCGAAACTATAACATTCTATGGGTACATTCAATGTGTGCTGCGTTGTGCTATAAAGACAAGGTGGATGGTAAAACAGGGAATAAGCTCTGAGTGTAAATTTTAGTGCTATCAATCATTTCCTGAAATTTCCAATTATCGTTATTAGCTCTGGTATTCTTAGTAAGAAGAACCATTTCAGAAAAAGCATTTTTTTCCTCAGTGGGAATCGAACCCAAGACCTCCGAGACAAATGATCTACCGTTGTTCTACAGTACTGACTGAACTCAAGGTTCAAAGACAGACAGGAAAAATTCATCGGGAATGCGAAGTTGCAACGCAAGTTATGCCGTATATTAAATGCCAACCGCATCTGAGCACTATAACATAGAGCGGCAAAGTGTTGCTTCTCTTATTAATTAGACTTTGTGCAGCTGTTGTATGAATTGAAATCAGTGCATTCAAGTTGGTTGAGAGTCAAAGTACTGATGCAAAGATAGTGTCGGGCTGTACGACTTCACGATGTCTGACTTGGGAATGATTTGGTACAGAAGCAAAGAAATGATGTAAGTATTTATGAATGTTTGGAGACCCAGTTTTTTAGCCGGCATTTCTTCAAATATGATAGGTGACACTAGCCTAGCTAATCCGTAACTTTAACTCGGTATAATTTCATATACATATCTGGTATTATCGATCTCTCCGATTGGTATGAGGGCATTCCTGTGACTAAGTAAACAAACAAAATATCCAAAAACTATGAAAAGAAAGAATTTAAATGATGCATTGCAATTGAGATTCATCTAATATTTATTGTACAGTATCATTATTATATCACTTATATTTGCTGAAACAGCGACTTTAAGATATTACATCACTGACTGCAAGGTTTTCGTGTTACTGACTATCCGCTCGCTCATAACGCTTTGATATTCCTCGCTTTGACGATAAAATTCTTCCTTCAAAAATCGGAAGTTCTGCTCTAAATTCTGTCAGCAGAATTTCATCCAACTCTCTCATTCACAACTTATACCATAATTAATGTCATTATTATTTTTTTCCAGAGTTGCGTTTTCCGAAATCCCAGAAACCTTTCCGGGTTAAGAAAGCCACTTGTTACAATATGATCCCACAAACACCTTTTGAGCAGAAAATTTGTCCTTCTGGCAAAAAGAGTTCGATGGACAAAAACTTCGTTACTACAAGCCATCGAAATTGGCACTGAAACAGTAAAAGTTTCGTTTCTTTCGGAAAACTCAACTGAGGCAGGATTGCCTCTACTAGGTGCAACGATCGTCCTGATAGCCGCAATCACCGACAAAATCTGAGTTCACAAATTGTTTGAACAGTTCTTTTTAAGTGATACAACTACTTTTTGTATGACGCTTTTTAAAAATGGTTAAAAACACCTCAGGCTCCTCCATTCAATGTTGCCTGCTTGTAGCTAATACTCTAGGAATTGCTATACAACATTGTATGGGGTTAAGGGGGCGAATAGGCTACCTAGGAACGTTAAAATAGAGAACAATCAAATCATAGGAACTATAGAAATGGTCAATGCGTCAAAAACGTTGTTGCTGATTGTGGCGAACAGGATTCTGGGATACCACAATCTTAAATAAGCATACAGAATTAATATGGACCACGGTATATGGAAATGACAAGCTTAGCTGTGTGTAATCAACGGTGGACATACCTGTTTCACATTGTAAGGACTTAGACCTTACAATCTTGTTATCAAATAATTAAAGCCTGGTGTTTTGTTCATCATCGCAACACTTTCATGTAAAAAATTATCTTAAAGACAAAGAGGCTTTTTAAGTCACAACTCGTGCTTTCGGTTCCTCGTAAGTTGTTCCTTATGCTGTCAGTGTTTTGCAGCAATTAAGCTTGATAAAGAAAACAGTAGAGATCTCCCGCAGTTCTTTTTTCTTTCGCTTTCATTAAAATCTGGAGAGGTCTTGGAAAACCGCTACTTTTGTAAATGTGTAATCTTAGTCTCCACCACGTGTTAAATGTAATCGTTAGTAAAGATATGTCGTGCACATGAAATGTTCGTAGATACGTGGTGTTTGACAGTTTTTACCTATTCTTTTCCCTGGTAATTCTCTGTTTGAATTTCACGATAACAGTATAATCAAATTAACCAATTGTTTTAATTCGCTTCAAATAAACTCTGAAGAGGCCCCGGAAAACTATAGCCGAACATCTCAAAGCTGCTCTTGTAAATTTGTCCTAAAGTTTTAATCCACTCTAGGGGAATTAGTGAATAATACTTGATCAACTCAGCAGAAGTGCTAGAAGCTTGTATATCACCAGAATTAAAAGGGTTGTGTCTAAGCTGTGTTTTATATTTTCTGTCCTTCGTCGCCTCCTTGAAAGCAGCTAGGTCTTCCTCGAGTGTCTCGTAATGTGCTATAAAATCGTAGTCTATTGCACACATACCGCAGATATTTGCATAGTTATCCCAATGACGATCCATAAATGTTGTGGTTTCATTGCTTCCTCTTTTTATTAAATACTCCATGAATTCTTGGAATGTAATCTTGTTAATGTTATCTTTTGCGCGCACGGAAATCGACTCAAATGGTCGGAAATCTTTGAGAATTGGTTCCGCGTGCTTTTGCAACAAAACACGATCCTCAAGTCGGGGAAAGAGAAACTTGTCTTTGTAAGCAGAGAGAAGGCGTTCAAAAGGTTCCCGTACAACGGTGAATTTGAAAAACGTTTTGAGCATCAGCTCACGTTGGTCATCTGGGAATCTTTCCAGTGTTATTTCTCCTGGACCATAAGGGTAGCCTGACACAAGCAATCGTCTAAACTGTCTGCTGGCACATTTCGGTGTTACACAGTATAGAATATTGTGATACGAGAACACAGCTATGTTTTTCCAGTTAGGTTTGATTGTATATCCCATTCGTTTGCAGTATTCCCTCACTAGTGCTTTCCGTTCGGCTTGCCTATCATTTACCGCGGCAGGCTCTGACTTGATGGATTTCTGGAAAAAATGAAAGGAAATACGATGGCAAACTAAAACTGCAGTAGTTCATGACAAGAATTTGTAAACTGTGATATTTAAAAACTAGAGCCTTGAATTAAGGATTACTCGTGCACATGCAAAGCACGCAGCGAAAGAATGCATTCGCGAAGTATATAGAGAGGTAGGTAGATAGATTTATTGATAGGCCACACAAACCTAGACACGTGTCCGCTTTATGCGGGCGCGAATTAAAATTGGTCATAGTAACTCTGTTCGGAGCTACAGTTTTCATTTAGAGGATCAATGTGAGGGGAGATGCCTAATCAGGGGCCCATCACTAGAAGTATTCCTATCTCCTGTTACTTTTTGGATCGGGCATTTTGACAGACTTGGTTATTTTTAGATACGCGTTGTTCTTGGCACTTCACTTCATAACAGTTTCAATAGCTGTGTGATACTGCTTCAATTTATTGCAAAGGGTTGGTCACGTTAGGATGACTTTGTTATAGACAGATTTTTTGAAAACCAACCAACTCTGTGAAGATCGCTAATCTCCTTGCAGTGTGCGATGACATGCACGATTGCTAAAAGACGTTATGGGATTGCAAACTGATTGTACTGAGAAATTGCGTTTATAAAGGGACTGGGTGAAAATGAAATATGGAGGAGAGTTGGCAGTGCATTTCCTTTGCCAACATATGCGATCCTCGGCGAAATCATCATCATTTCGTGCCGGGATGGCTTTCCTAAAAATAACCAGGTCTGTCAAAACGCCCGATCAGTTCTAGCGACGTACTCCTGGTATAATTAGGTAATTTACTTGGATAGTTGGCCAAACAGTCGATAATATTTTGTGATACATGAGCTTTACATTGTTTCTTTGGTTAGGCGTGATGGTCTTTCCCAATCGTTAGCAAAATTCCAGTCCCTTACCAGTGCTTCTAATGCAGGTTGTCCTTCATTTACTGTAATGTCCAACTTATTAGGTTCTAACTTGTTGGATTCCTGGAAAGAAACAGGAGATATTGGCATGGCAAAAACCGACTGTCGCTTAGTTACAGCACTATGTTACGAACAGATTTGCTGTAACTAAACCGCCAGTCAGTTTTTGTTTACGAAAAGGAAAGATCTTTCTTAACCCGAAAAGGTTTCTGGAACCGATTTAAATTTAATTATTAAATTATTTACAAAATAAATAAAGAGAATCTAGCTGTTCGTTAACATCAAGTTAAAAGTAGGAAAACGGCATAATCGTTGCGTTTGCGTTAAGGCCCACTCTAACCTGCGTTGTTCAGTTTTCTTCCCTGTTTTTCGTATGGTTGTTGTTTCTTTTAGTAAGGTGTTTGCAGTCATCTATTTGTCGGTTTATCAGGATAAAAGTAACTGTAGAGTTGTAAAATCAGGGTGATGACCTAGTCGGAAACGCCTTTGCACTTGACGCATGATGTTGACTTGGTCGCTGTGGTGACAGATGTTGAGTTGGTTGTTGTAACAGTGACGGTAGCTTTAGCGTCCCTCTGCGGTTTTCGTTTTAATAAGTTCCGAATTTTGTCTTTTCAGTTATGTACTAGAGTATTTCTGTGTCCCAGTAAACAATTTCCTGATTAGACTTCAAAACAGCCGTATTTTTGCGTTGGTCGAATGCGAGGTCTCGTCAAGCGAAAGGTCTGGAGCGAGGGTGAAAACGTTTGAGGAAAGACGCCTCACACGCGCTGCGGGCGTGTGAGAAGAATTCGCGCATTCGCAAATCGAAAATAAAAACGACTGTTTTGCAGTCTGTTTCGTGATATGTGAATATGGCAGTTTTTCTCTAGTTAGGCGTGATTCAAGTTGTTTTTCCCGTTCGTTAGCGAAACTCTCTTACTAGTGCTTCACGTCCAGGTTGTTCCTCATTTGCTGCAATGTCCAACTTGCTAGGTTCTAACTTTTTGGATTCCTGGGAATAATTGAAGGAAATATTAGCATGGCAAAAAGACTGGCAATTTAGTAATGGCATTTCACGTACAACGTAAATGCTAAAAGAATTGTGAGGTTGTACTCCAAGCTGCTACCGCTCTGACTTCTTTCACTATCCGGCAAAACACAAAGTCAATCTGCAAAACTGCGTAAAATCATTGTATTTACACCAAAAAAATTATTGTATTATATGATTAGATATGATAGTGATAAGGGCATTTCAAGATAGCAATCTTGAATATCAACGCATAAAGCCGGGTTAATCCAAATATACAGTATCTCAGCTAATTACAATGCAGAAATTAAAGAAATATTTACACATTTCATATGTAATAAATGCAAAGAATTCCAATGAAAAAAAAAATTGTTAAGGAAAACTTGGCGCCTTAGTTGTTACAGCTTCAACTCAGTTTTCCTTAAACAGATCTAACAGATGGGGGCTATCCAGTTGACACCAGTTCTTTGGAAGAGCTGTCCATCTTGTCATTAATCCTCTAGGTCACCAATTAGCTTAGGAGATCAGGTAAGGTCTTATCCATGCAGACAAGAAAACCTTTCCCCAAAAGGTTAAAAGGAAAGTTACGTGCGTCTCTTGCAGCTTCGCTTCCCATCGTTTGAACGTTGTCGGGCCACTTTTGTGTCTACACTTAGAAAAATGATCGTTTCTCATAGTGACCAAATTCATCCGCACTTAGCCCGTGTTGGGTGTCGTTTCTTCGGCCTCCCTCTCCCCTCCATCCACTACTGAACACAAGAAAATTTATGTACTTTCCATACCTAAACTGCGCTAGAAATGGGAGGGGTTCAATAAGAGATTACTCACCTCTGCCTCTACACTCCTCAAGTCGACAGCCAACGGGTAACGCCGCCCATTAGCTAAGGAATAAGCAAAATCGGAGCATGTTATTTTCCAGAATTTCAGCCGGCTGTTTGCTTTTCTTAAGTCACTTTTTACCTGGGAAACATTTTCACTCCATTCTTTCAAATGTCCAGAATTGTTTCAACTGCGCATGTGTATCTATCTAACAATTAGATTATGAGCTTGAGATTTCTATGGAGCGATAGTTGATGAGGCCTAAGGCCGAATCAACTATCGCCTCATAGAAATCTCGAGCTCATAATCTAATTGTTTTAGTAAAAATCATAATAAACGAATTATGTGTCGGTGAAAAAAATACCAAAATACTAAATCTCTCTGCGAAAAGTCGCTAAAGCGCGAAGACTTCGCTGTTTTGAAACGATCTTCAACCAAGTGCTGTCTCATGGCTGATAGTCTGCAGTAGATCAGCCAATCAGATTTGCATTAGTCTGGTGTCGTAAATTTTTACTAAAGTGGGTTAGATCTATTCCCCGTAGAGAAGAACCCGCCACTGCGAAATAGCGTATGTTTTAAGTTCTCGATTCTGATTTCTAAAAAGTCATCAGTTCTGCCACCATTAGCATTGTGTTCCTGGTGTAATCCTTAGATAGGGTACCTAAACTCTATGAGCTAAAATTGCAGTTTCTAAATAGCTTACCAAAACATACAAAAATTGCGTATCAATTTTTGCTCATTTCGTTCCTATATCTGGTCAGGGTTTAACCGGCATGCTGCACGGTATACACCATTAAAATTGACTGGAGCTGGAGTACCCCCCACCCCCCCCCCCCATCCCTCGAGGACTTCAACGTGTGCTTGCTTTTATGTTCTCGACCAAGAGAGAATGAGGTACCTCATTCTCTCTTGTCTCGACATAGAATAGACTAGAAAGATTGCCATTAGTCTTTAAGAACGGACACTATGCAAAACCTTTGTATTTATTGCATTCTTTGGGGACTTCTACGAATCTCAGTAGAACGCTCTACAAATAAATGTCTTGTTCGTAAACTCGTAAAGCTTTTTTGGTTGGCTTTCTCTCGCCACCGTTTCGTCAAATTTAATATGCGTTAACGTATAATACAATTTTTAGAGACACCTAAATACAGAAGGACTTCGCGTGGGAATAAAACAAAGTATTTGTTCTAAAATACTTGATATCGTATGTTGTGACAGGAAAAATTTAATACCTGTCGCGGAAAAGCGCCAGTTATATTAACAATATTTTTTCATATATTAACCAAACTTTTGTCAAGCAAGAAGATGTTCACATTTAGACCAAAATATTCATTCTGGATGGCCGCTGAAAGAAGTGTGCAACTGGCACCCAACAAACACAAGATACTGTAGATACGTTTGCAAACAAAACCAAACAAAAACCCAATATTTAATGATTACAACTTTTCATTTTTTTTTCGATTCTGATTGTCTAACATTTTCTTGCTGTAAGCGTCTTAACGTGTACGTGTATCTTGTGTATTTGTTGTGGTTCAATCTTATCCTTGGTTGAAAATTTTTCTCCCTTTGTTTTAAACTAATTATAGCTGTTTACTTTACATTTGCCATACTTTTCCTCTCGTTGTCAATCCGTTTTTTCGTAAAGTACTTCGGGTACGCAGCTTTCACTACAGATTTCTACCACCCAGGGACTGCATAGTACCCGCAATTGTCAATCACGGTTTTGTTTTTGTCAAACGAGCATAAGAAAATTGTGCACTTCTCCTCCGAAGAAGCGACGATTTTGTCGCAAGGATGGAAGCGAGTTTTCATGTTCTCCGCGCGGATTTCTGGCGCTTGGCTCTGTGCACCAAACTATGTGCCCCAAATAACATGCGTTCTGCAGCTCCCGTGTTATTCCGAAAACGCTTTCTATTGTAATTGCGAAACACTTCGTGTCATAATTTTTATGACAATCTTATGCACGACGAGGTGAAAGGGAAATTTTGCCTACTATATGCTCTAGAAATACTTTGAGTGACTAATACAAAATATCAGATTCGGCTACCGTATATATATGACATGAAAAATCAAGCAAACCAGAAAGATGACACCTGTTTCAGGTTTTGGCTTCGACCTGCGTAATTCCT
Source organism: Ricordea florida (assembly GCA_949710005.1). NCBI lineage: Eukaryota > Metazoa > Cnidaria > Anthozoa > Corallimorpharia > Ricordeidae > Ricordea > Ricordea florida. The sequence continues at coordinate 21,288,214 of OX453284.1, forward strand.
CATTTCGTGCTCAGCCCTATCCAACAATAATTGATCAGCAGTACTGATTATGGAAGAAGTTTCCACCTCTACACTAAAAATATGCCTAAATTTAACTTCATAATTTCGCCAACATAATATGCTCTCTTAAGCAAAAAGAACAATTTGAAAATAAGACGCGGATCTAAAACAACACACTGCTGGCGGCTTGATGTTTATTTTTTTTTTTGCTACGAATCCTAATTCATCCCCAGCAGGACAAGGACAAATATGTGTTGAAATATTCATTCGTCGACTGAATCAAGTTCGGAATGTAAACATGATATAATTTCCAGCAAATGTTGATAACCGAGTTGAGAATTTCGGTAGTTTTAGGCAAGAACTGCACGGTTTGCCCATTGTATTAGAAAACCTCTACGGTGCAAGTTTATTACATCGACGGGATAGCCTAAAATGTGTAACAGAGGAAAAGGGCTGTTACCAGCAGCTAGACTGAATGGGAAGAACTAGAAACTGTACGTAACTCACCATTGTCAGCAGCTTGTGCATCCGATAGAAATAGGTAGAAAACGATCAGTCCCACAGCCATGGCAAATTGAAGTACTACAAGGCACTTGATTTTCTTTTGTATGCTTATTCTCATGTTAGCCCCTTCAGCTGTAAACTGTTCCTATATTGTCAACAAAACGTGTACTCTTGAAGAAAACGCAGCCCGTGCAAGGCCAACAATGTTAACACCGTGTTTCACTAGTTTAGCGCATGCGCCAGAACGCTCAGCAACCACGATGCAAATTATTGAGGAATGAGAGCTTTATAGATCAAACGCAGTTTCTAGGACACGATTTGTTTCAAGCTACAAATTTCCCAATACAAATTGCTCTGGTGGAGGGCTTCCGATTCTGGTTTTAGGGCCGGTTTCTGCATTAGATAGTACCGTCTGCCCTGAAAAATAGCCTGTATGTTTTTCATTTGCTCGAAAATACATGTATATTGATGAAAAGACACATAACCGTATCAATCACAACTACCTGTCTAACGATAATGGCTCCGCTTAACAAATATGGGTTTTTCTTCGATAATTTAAATTATTTATATAAGAAGTAGCTCCTCCTCATGTCAAGAAGTGTCGATTTATATTTCAGCAACTAAAATTACAGAGCGAGGTGTTGGACAATGATGTGAATTTTTTATATTCATCAATGCCCATTTATTTCCACAACGAAGCTCTAGTACATGCAAACAAATACGTCATTTTCTATAACTGCATACCACGCAGTAAGTTTGAATAATTTATGCCAGTATTACTCAGGGCTTGATGGCAGTGCCTATAAAAACTTCTCAGTAACTAAGTTCGAGGTCCGTACAAAGTTACAAACCGAGAAAAATGTGGTTGGTAAGATATTTCAGATTATCTCTCTTCTGAGACTTGAAGTCGAGTGGAAACTGAGTCTTCAAATCACTGGTATATCTCAAATCATGGTACGCAAGCCAAGAACGGATTCATTGGCTTTCAACATCAATGCTCTAGTTGACTGTGTGGAAGCGTTAAGAAAAGAACAGAAAACAGAAGTTAAATATTTTTCGAAAGAGTCACTACAGTTACGCCGGAAGACATTTTGACGGCATAAAAGAAGTTTCAAATTTGGCAGGCCGTGCTGAAGAACACGGCCCGCAAAATTGGCCAGTTGCAACTTACATACCAACTTAGAGACATAATCAATTTTGCTTACTTTGTTTGAAATTCTGCTCGGACACGTAAGTTCTGCTCACATTATGTTTGAAAGGGGACACGTTTTTAGGCTCTTTCGTTCTTGGGTTTCTTTACAAATGTAAATTAGGGCGCCTTAGCCTAATCCCTGAATACAAATGTTTATTTATGTGTAGCAAAATCTGAATACAGCTGCTTAAATTGTAAGTCTCTTAAATCTCTTTCTTATCAGTTGAAACGGTGAATTTTAGCTCATTATCTCATTGGTAACAGGTGTTTCACGATCCTTTTGAAAAAGGTTTCCAAATTCCTCAAAATGTTAACACATATTATAAAATAATATAAATAATGGTACTTAAAAAATGTCTTGTACTGATAGAAGAAAGCTTTCTTCAAAAAAAAAATCGCTTGTTCCTCTCTGAATTCTGCCGTCAGAACTTATCATAACCTAGCGCCAGTATCAACTTACAGCATTTCCCTTACAAGCAATCAAGTCATAACGTCTAGTTTGCATTACATCTAAACTCCTCAAGGTACTGAATAACACTGATTACCGAGTAATGGCCTACGTATAAGACCTGGGTTTTAAGAACCTGTTAGGCTAAAATTTTCATTTTAAGCACCCCCCCCCCCCCCAACATAAGAACCTAAAAGTTTAAGTTAGGTTCTTATCAGTGAGGTTGCTGTAAAAGTGTATAGGTAGAAACTGCTGAATTAAGATCATCATCTATTTTAAAGTAACTCAGTTGACATTACCTTTTTTCTTTCATGCTAAAGTGTCATGTTGTATGGTACAAATAAATGATTTATTTAACAAATAAAGAAGCCTAAGCCGTGTATTACACTGTGATAAAACACGACGGGCATTTGAGAACACGAGTGAAATGTAGAAAACACGAGCCGCAGTCGAGTGTTTTCTACATTTCTCGAGTGTCGAGTGTTTTTTAGATCCTGATACTATTTTAACTGACCGCTGGATGATGTCCTTCTCATCACGTGGTTGTAATTTCAATGCGCCATGGGGAAACCGCGCAGCCATGGAACGAGATATAAATAGATTCCTCGCTAAAAGTAGATTCTGTCCACCTATCATATAAGACGGGGTTATGTTCCCTTTCCTCACTTTCTCTTGGTAAGAACCTATTTAGGCTAAATTGAAAAATCCAGGTTCTTATACGTGGGCACTACTGTATTAGGCATAAAAGATTGGTGAATCGAAAGACCTTTCTCAAAAACCCAAACTAGTATTTTTCGAGTTTCTCATATGCTATTCTTTGTTCAATCAGTATCATTGTTTCGCAGCTTTGGAGTTCTGAAGCAAAAATGGTTAGGGTCTCCCTAAAGACCTTTTGGATTTTTTGTTTCAAATAAACTCTGAAGAGGTCCTGGAAAACTATAGCCAAACATCTCAAAGCTGCTTTGGTAAATTTGCCCTAAAGTTTTAATCCATTCAAGAGGGATTTTGGAGTAATACTTGATCAACTCAGAAGATGTGTCAGAAAGTACCACACCGGACTCAAATGACTTAAGCTTAGTGGAATCTTTATACTTTCTGTCCTTAGTCGCTTCCTTGAAAGCTGCCAAATCTTCCTCGAGTGTCTCGTAATGTGCTATAAAATCGTAGTCAACTGCACACATATTGCAAAGATTTGCATAGTTATCCCAATGACTATCCATAACTGCTGTGGTTTCATTGCTTCCGTTTGTAACTAAATATTGCATGAATTCTGGAAAGGTAATCTTTCTGATATCATCGTATCCACGCTTGGAAATTGACTCAAATGGTCGGAAATGTTTTAAAATTGCTTCTGCGTGCGCTTGAAGCAAATTGCGATCCTCATCTCGGGGAAAGAGAAACTTGTCTTTGTAAGCAGAGAGAAGGCGTTCAAAAGGTTCCCGTACAACGGTGAATTTGAAAAACGTTTTAAGCATCAGCTCACGTTGGTCATCTGGGAATCTTTCCAGTGTTATTTCTCCTGGACCATAACGGTAGCCTGACACAAGCAATCGTCTAAACTGTCTGCTGGCACATTTCGGTGTTACACAGTATAGAATATTATGATACGAGAACACGGCTATGTTTTTCCAGTTAGGTTTGGTTGTATATCCCATTCGTTTGCAGTATTCCCTCACCAGCGCTTTCCGTTCAGCTTGTATTTCATTTGCCTTAGGATTCAGCTTGTTGGATTTCTGGAAAAGGATTAGGAAAGGAGACAGTAGTAGTATGGCAAATAAACTGGCCCCTTAGATGCGCAATAAACCCTGGTCAAATAAGCTGCTACTAATATTACTGTCCTTCGCTGTGGTAAAGAATATCCGTGCGATAGTCTCCGAAGAACCATTTGTACAAGGTGTGCATGTTAAGGGCCCTGAAAGGGGCTACCAACCTCATTTCCCAGCCCATTCTTTTTTTACGAAATCCCACTTCCTACTTCCCAGTGTGGAGGCACAGTAGTGTAGTGGTTAGCGTGTCGGACTTCGAGCCCTGGTGCTAGTACTGTGTTGTTTCCTTAGACAAAAAACTTTACTCCACACTGTCTCTCTCCACCCAGGTGTATAAATGGGTACCGGCGATATAATGCTGGGGGTGACCCTGCGATGGACTAGCATCCCATCCAGGGGGGAGTAATAATACTCCCAGGTGCTTCATGCTACTGAACCCGAGATAAGCTCCGGCCGTGTGGACCTTAAAGGCTCGTGTGCGCCTTTGCCGTTTGCCACTTCCCAGTGCTCAAATCCCATTCCCACTGGCAGAATTCAGAAAACAATTCCCATTTCCAGTGACCGAATTCCAGTTCCAACCCAACCAATTCCAATTCTTCGGGACTTTCCATGTTACGTTGGTGCGACACTTCCGCAGGTTGGTGTTGAGGTAGCTATACATAAGTTGCGTGTTTTTGCTATTGTTTTCTTAATTAGGCTAAGTCCAGACTGTACTTTTACCCCATTATCATTAGAGTAGTATTACTACAGGATTTTTTTCAACGTGATAACGGCTCCGTTACTTCCGTTTATTGTGGTTATATATACCCATCGTTTGCATAATTCCTTCACCTGTGCATTTTGGGCAGCTTGTATGTCCTTTTCTGAGGGATCCATATCGCTTGATTCCTGAAAAAAGAATGAAACAAGATATTAGCAGGCCAAAAATTGCGGTGGCTCAGGCATACGATCACGTTTATGGGGAATGAAACTACAGAAGACTTTTGTTACATTTGTTTCGGCGTCAGTTTTCATTTGGAGTCCCACCACGATTGGAGACCAGGCGCGTAGCTACGTGTACGCCGACACGCCATGACGTACCTGAAATTTTTGAGGAATATACTGCTCGGACAATTATACATCACCCAACGAATTGCTCGGATAATTAATATCCAACTTTGGCGTACCTGAAAAAAAATCCTGGCTATGCGCCTGGAGACGCATAAATACACAGCTAAGTGAGGGTCTGAATGGGGTTACCTCGATAACACTAAACACTTTATTTTTTGGCTTTGTAACATGAAACAGTAAAATTTTAGGCATTTTAACACTTACATTTAAAAATTCTATAGAACAGTAATTTTTTTTCCAGAAAGAAGCAAAAACGGCTCCAAAAAGGCCAATATTATATTTCAATACTATCAAGGAGTTTTTGGCCATTTTACGATGATTCCAGATTATTCCAGAAGATTTCCGAAGGCTGCCGTACATTTCCGAAGACTATCGAACATTTTCGAAGATTAACGAAGCGGTCCGACGATTGCCGAAGATGTCAGAAGAATCGTCTTAACACTAAACAATATCGCCTTCGGAAACAGTAAACACTAACAAATTGGCCAATTTAACAGCAAACACTAAACATTATGCGAAAATAACACCAAACATTAAACCCCATTCAGACCCTCCTTAATATGCCACGCATCAAGCCTCGTGAAAATAGCTGCTACAAATCCTATTGCACTTTCCTAAGGCGGAGAATGTGAAAGAGTTCAAGAAACTCGACGACGTTGATAAGGACGTCATTAAACTTTAGACTCAACGAACGACATAAGGAAGCCGTGCGGGCAAAATTAGCACTGTCTGGTGAATTTCTTGCTTGTATCTCTTTCGTTTGCATAATTTGCTTACCAGTGCATTTTGTGCAGCTTTTATGTCATTTGCTGTGACATCATCCTTGTTGGATTTCTGAAAAAAAGAATGAAAGAAACCATTAGATTGCCAAACCTCTGACGGTGTGGGCACAAGAATATGTTTTGAAACTGATTGAAATTTTAAGAACTTTGCGTCATAGTTGTTAAGCTGCAGCTTTAATTTAAACATTAATACAAGAAGATATTGACAAAATTAATTCAATAATAGAATGTACCAAGGAGAAATTAAGCCTGGCCGTAGATCAAGAAAGCTCAAATAAAATACATTGACGAGGACGTTTCCAGACAATTGTATGAATTAACAAAACTGATGAAACTTTTCTTGCAAAACAAATAAAATGTAGTGAGTTTTGTTGCTGAACTCCGATCGGCTAAGTCACCCGACTGGAAGTCATTGTGATCCTTGATCTTATCGGTGTTGATACTCGCTTGGCAGGTTAGTGTCACAGGGTATCCACTCAATGAATCAGCTTTTCAGGGAAGAGATCTAATTCGATATGATAGTCCAAGGGCCTGCGGTCGAGATGCACAGTGACTGGTCCACTATTTAATTGATGAAATCGTCTCCATCCCAAATACCACGGCGAGTCGAATTCCGTCTCAGTCGAGGCATACTTCTACTTCCACTGCAGTCAGGGTCTGACTAACAGAGGCCACATGCAGTTTGACCATTCTGCAATACGTCTGTGCCAAAGCATCTTTCAGATGCCTTACTCTTGAAACAAATAGATTCATCTTTTAGTGTGTCATAGAATCAAAGCACTTGAGCTGCGGTTACTATATAACTTCCTTGCGTCAACTAACTCTTTGTCGTGATCTGAGCATCGAACCACTAGAACCCAGCCTCATTTACTGTTCAGTAACACTCTTCCCCCGCCACGTCCGTTGGCTTTGAAGTCTCCATTACATTTACCGGTAATGAGGCGTCCCCTGGATTGCACACAACTCATTGAAAGCCTTACTCTCGCTTCACCAGATGACTATTCCCTTCTTTGCACCTATCCATGGGTTTCCGCCGGTGATTGCCTGCAGTACGTCATCCGTTATGGACTTGACATCGGGGAGGCACTCAATTGCTCACTGTAACTATTTTTAGTCCTCCTCTGATCATGAAGCTGCCAAAATTCTAAAAAGAATGCGAAGCCACCGAAAACTGCTGAATGGAGCGTATAAGGTTATCAAATGGGAACTGTGACAACTGTCACCCTTAAGTACCACATGTCAGAATACGCTCTTTGCGTGTGAAACCTGCTTATTACTTTGGTTCTCCCAACACCAGATCTCTACCATAGTTGGGCAGTAATGCTCCTCTTCAGAGAGTACAATTCAGTTTGGTTTCCTGGACCTGAGCACTCTCTCAACATTCCATCTCGCGTGCCGACCACAGCAAGGCTTAATACCTCTGAGGTTGGTGGAGACACTGGTGCAGTAATCTTCATCTGTGTGGATCAATTCTCAGTGTAATCACCTCAGACGCCAACTTTTCCCTTTTGCGCCAACAGGTGTTTCCATAGGTCGACTCACTTTCACAGGTTACCCTGCTGTCGACTATGCGATTGTGGTGTTTCCTTGAGAGCCCGTTGTCTTTCAATACATCATATACATCTCAATTAATTGTGTACCTGTGTTAGATCTGCTAGAAACCTCACTGAATTTGGTGAACAATGTTGTCATGTCTTACTGTAGCAGTCGGTTCAACCGACTGCTACAGTGATATGACGAAAAAACAACATTCATTCTGCCTGGCTCCCTTGGTCCCTATGGTTATTCCGGGCAGCCAGTACTCAAAATATAATTTATATCTACTTGATGTTAATTGTAAAAAATATAAGGCAAGTTAGAGTAAAAATAAAGATTGTTGTTGTTGTTGTTGTTAAATTTTCATGCTCAGACTGAACTTAAAATGTTCCAATGACCCAAGCGAGAAATGACCCACCTCTACAACTGAATCTTTCATTCTCAAAGACAGTGGATGGCGTCGTCCATCAACTAAAGGAAAAAATTAAACGTTGCAACTTGTCAATTAGTTTCCGGAATCTTCGATTCCATGGTTCGTTTTCGAAAAATCAACTTTTTCGCAACTAAACATTTCAAAACATTTTCTCACTCATTTTGAAATTATACTGCGAGCAGTCTGCCTTTTGCCTCAGACGAGGCGTTTCCACCTACCCCCACCCCCTTAGCGGCTTCCTCGTTTTCCGCTCCACATATAGTTGTCCTCACCCCAAAAGAACAAAGTGGAAAAATAAACTGCACACAGTTTGCTTTAAATTCCCAGACGGAGTGATTAACTTACGGTTTCTGTTTCCTATAAAATATGATTTATATATGATATATATGATACATAGCGAAGTATACTTGGGATAATCGATAATGTATGATTTTTTGCTTTTAACATTTTTATATGTTTATCTGAGGAAGGCCGAATGCCCGAAACGATATAAAGTTGTCGGACCTTTTAGAAGTTTGTCAGTTTCTCTCGATTATCCCAAGTATACTAGCTACACTGATTTCTAGAAAGAACGTTCCATCCTTCACTGCATCCTTCTACTGAGAGCTCTTCGTTTGTTGAACCTTTTGTACACATATATATATATAAAGTGTGAAAGTTGATTAACGTAAAACAGTGCTCAATACATGGAATTAGAGCGAAGTAGATGTTGTGGGAGAAAAAAACACACAAGCAAACTACACGTTCATCCTTACAAGCCTGTTTCATGGTTGCCCACTCGTCAGGGGATTATATATGTTGTAGTTCAATTTTTTCCTTGGTTCAAATTTTATTTTCCTTTGTTTTCTGGTATGGTAATGTGTGATAATGAGTTTGAAACAAAGGAAAATAAACTTTAAACCAAGGATAAAATTAAACTACAACATATACATATATACATATATGTTAACTTCAAGGAATAGTATGAGCAAATATCCTCTCCAGAGCAACGTTTGATGGATAATGCACATGAAATCCTTAAAATGAGAAAATTTTAATCAGTTATCGTTTTTAACTTTCTGGCTAAGACATACCCATAATCAAAGGTACTTGGACCATGGAATACACATTAAATTTGTGTCACGGCTGGGTTTTAATTGCAATGAAAAGGTCTACAAGTGATTTCTAGTTCTGAACTCAACTTGTTTTCTTTGTGGTTGTCTTACACTCTGCACACATCGTCCGAATTCCATTCTCACTTTGTCATACATTCTGTTAACACACTGAAAAAAGGGACGATCTCGCAGCAGATTTAAAAAGCTCTTGCCTTTGATTGTTTTTAATTTATGATTAAATCTGCCCATGTATCATGCATCTCTCGATAATTGCATCCGAAACGTCCAAGCGACAGTCCCGGCCCACAGTCTGTTGAGAGGACTGAACTCTTCTTCTTAATTGTCAATCTTCTCCGGCGTTCTCTTCCCTCACACATCGCTTTCAAAGAGAAATGCGTTTCACTGGAAGTCGCGAAACGATTCAGTTTCTTATTAATTCTACAGCCAATCTCTGTGTTACTTTCATAACGAACCATCCATATCACATTGTAACACTTATTTTTCGACACCTACATATTTCATCTGACTTGATATCGCCCTTAAATCATCGAGAATTGTCATTTTAGTAAAATACATCGTTATTTCGTTTTGTGTTTGTGTTACGTTTAGCGTTATTTCAAAATTAATTTGTTTGACAAGCACATTGAAAGATGTTTTAAAACATTCACAATTGCACTTCATCGTGATTGGTCACCTTAATCACCATGCAACAAGCGACCCCGTTAAGCCAGCAAGAAAAATCCGTTTCCTAGCAAAACGAAACAAAATTTAAAATTCTAAGTTCTACTACCTTTTATTCAAAATATTTCTCCTTTTCTGCCAGAAGAGGAGAAATAATTTCAATTTAATTTTAGCCAGCAAGATGACATCGATTGTTCAACGATAGAAAACTTTTTTGGAAGGTTAACGTCTCGATACAACTTGGCTTTAATTTGTACGTGGGCAAATGACTGAACGCGAATTTTAAGAAGTTGCTGAATTAGCTGAAACCCGAAAAGGCAGGCGCATATTTAGAGAAAAGCTTCAGAAGCCCCATCATAATCGACAGCTTATCAAAAGAAAATTTGCTTGTTTTAGGCATTCATCGAGTTTTGCTTGCTTTGAAGTGGAAAATATAAAACACCAACACAATATGTGGTTTTGACACAATCACTGATATATAGAATTTTTCAATCGTAAAAACGTATTACCTGTTAGAGGTATGAACACGTAACGTATATGAGGGTTCGCAGTTGTGTTGAGTACGAGACTTTATTTACCATGTCACTAGTATGGCCACGAGCGCGGCGTTTCTATCGAAAAGCACTACAATAAAAGGTCATAAAACATCCCCGTATGAAGGATGGTGCGAACAGAGGCCCGTTTCCGCGAAAGTCTCGCTCACTTTACTGGCCTGAAGCTCAACCTTTAGGTTAGAGTCTACCGAATGGTTAAACGAAAAGTGCTCATTGCAACCAGGTGGACAATCAGACATAGTTTGATGCTACACTGTTTTGAAATAATAAATATAACTTAAAAAGTTACAATTCGCCGACCAGGCTCCTGGGCCGTACAAAGCTCCTCGCGAGATGCAGTCACTACAAAATGGGAAAACTTTGGAAAAGCGGTGGTGTGATAATAAAATGCTTATCAGTTGACTAGGTTAGCTCTCGGTCATAAATTTTCCCGTTCGGCTCACCCACTCAGTCAATATGTATATTATCAGATTAAAAACTTTCACGCCCCAGGACTGGCGACTCCTCTATAAAAAAGAAATATTGCGAATCGTAGCCTCGGCTTTCGGCTTTGGTGGATGGTACCTTCCTCGATCTGCATAATTCTCTAGATATATTATCATACGAAAAACGCATCAAAGAAATGTGCATTGACAGTACAGGTGCTAAATTTATCCTTTTCATAACCTTATAGATGCCACGGAACTGCCGTGGAAACGTTTTAGACCTGTTATGTTCAGTTTCAGGGCTCAATAGCGAAAAAGACCTTAGGTCAAACGCTGACATAGTTTTGTGACTTGAAACAAATTATAATCTACAGATAGTTGATTCAGAATTAAAGGCGGGCAAAGATCTAGGTGCGTTTCCGCTTTCGAATTGCAATACGATACAAGTTTATAAACTGACTGCATGGGTCGCAAGTGGATAATGGCTGGTGGTGCCACCCTAAGAAATGCCAACTGATAAAATGATCTATATTCATGGGAAAGATGAACGAGATAACATGAACTGTGGGAGAGAGTTTAAGAATTAAGATGAAGAACAAAGAAGTAGATAATCTAAGTTACCCACCATTGCTAGAAGCCTGTGTGTCCCAATGAAATAGGTAGAGGACAACCAAGCCCACCGCTAGGGTAATTTGAAGTGCTACAAGGCATTGGATTTGCTTGTGCGTCCTCAGCGTCATGATAGCTACAGCAGTGTACCGCTTTTATCCTGTTATCAAACCGTGTGCTATTGAAAGAGAAGAAAAACGCTGCTCCGCGCCAACGCTAAAAGCAACGCTTTCAAAGTTATGGACTTGCGCAATAATAGCCATCGGTGCCCATTAAGTATGTTATAATTTATGCAAAAATGAACAGCTTCGCCTTTTCTGGGAAACCAGAGTGGTCTCAAATCATTGGTGAAATATTCGAACTTTGGCGTCAGGAAAGATAAGCATGAATAGAGCAAAGTCTAATACGCTTGCAACAATTATAAAAGCACTTTCCCTTTGCACTAGACCCACGCCACAAGAGGCCGAGGAAATAAACACTTTCCAAAACCCTTACGGTTTCTGGGAAACCAGTACGTGTTGTCTGAAACAAAAGTATTATCACGCGATATTTATTCTGAATCGAGCTCAGGGGTTCCATGCTGAGTTTCTCACCGGTTCCGCGTTAGCTGTATTGTTGCAGTAAATGTCAAAATAAAAATAAATTGTTTTCTTGTTTCCTCTTCTGTTTTCTGTCTCAAGTCGGCATTGGTGTTTGAATGTTTACGCAATTTCAGCGCACGTGATTCAGTGTGACCTTCCAAATATATTTCAACTGAAATCGTTTGTGAAATATTGGAAGTCAGTTGGTGTCAGGCAAAAGAAACAATTATGAATGCAGCAAAGTCTAATACGCTCGCTATGTTTCGCAGTAGACCCATTCTACAATTTGCCTTGGAAATATCGCCGAATCTTGGAACTTTAAGAGTGCTCAATTTTACTGCACGCTAAAAAAGTGACTACAATTACAACTGATTCTAATTTCTAAAGAAAGTTGCGCTGCGTTAGTGGGAAATTGAAGCATACAAAAACTATTTATCAAACGTACGCCAGAGCCCTTAAATCTAACGGAAGTAGACCTTACTTCACCAGCTCTTTTAATGAGCCAATTTTGTTCTTTACACAAGCTCGAGTAGGAATGCTTCTCACATTTGGGTCTGGAGGGAGAAACATGCGTGAACTGTTCGCGCCAAAACTCTGCTTGACATCTACTTGGACTTACGTGTCGCGTGGACTTTGATCAGAATAAACGTGTTTCAACGTTAATTGGTTTGCATTCAATTTTCGTCCTGTGTCATGTTGTAAACTAAATAAGTGGATCAAAGAGTTTCCCATCGTTTAAGTTTGTATATTTGTGCACAACATGCACTCGTACCCTGATGAAGCTTAAGTTTTAGTCTTAAGGTTTCTGTCTTATTTCAAGAAAAGACCACTGAGATTTTATTTCGACGAAATTCAGATGTATTCCGTCTTGTAAAAAATGCTCTATCTAGTGGTGAAGTCTTTTGACATAAAGAATAATTGTATACACAGAGTTATACTTCTTGTTAAAGTTAGCAATTATCCGTTTAAAAAAGCGTGAATTTTTTATCTTCGAATTCTCTCAAAGCCCCAGCTTACAGTTCCAAGGCACTGTATAAAGCCTACGTTTCACTAACGACGCAAGCACAAGCGCAAGCTTAAGCCGTTTACGTCGAATGAAAACGAATCGCGATGCAAGCACAATCCAAAAGCGTGGGGATGAAAGATTCACTAGTTCCATGCTCTACATCGCAACGCGGCCAACATGGCGGCTAGCAGGCTCAATTTTCAGATTGGTTGTGACTGGAATGGATACTTTAAAATAAGGTGAGACATTTTGTGATACATATACAATAAAGGTTATCACAAAATAGGGCGAGACATATATTTTGGTCACGTTACATGGCAATATCTGTTGACCAGCTTTGCCAGATAAACAAAACTGTTTACGGAGAGAATAACTGCTGGGTTAGACACTGATGTATAGGGATTACGGTTTTAGCACTAACTCGAAATGGTTAGCTTTCATACAAATTAATGTTATGGTGACACCATATCAATGTCTCACCTTATTTTGAGATAACCTTTGTTGTATATGTGCCACGAAATGTATCACCTTATTTTCAAGTATCCATTCTAGTCACAACCTTTTCAGATTTTGTCTTCTGCTGGGTTCCTGGAGTGAGCGCGGACTGGGGAGGGGAGGCCCTTCCCCCTCCCCCATCCCCCCTCTCTTTTCCTTTTTCTCGTGTTCGCACCCCAAAAATGGAGCCAGTTGATAAAAAATTATATTCCGAGAGCAATCTTGGTCAACAATTGAACGAAGTGGTAGAATTACGTTTGAATAAAATCAAAACTAGTGACTTCTATAGATTATTATGTACAAAACTCCACACAGCGAACCAAATCGGGTCAAAGAACTGGAGTAATGGCCTTTCCTTGAATGAAGATTCCTGGAAAAGAATATTCACCTCTTTGAAAAATGTATATAGGGAGACCAAACTAAAAGAATTTCAATTCAAGTCAATCCATTGACTATAGCGGACCAAACGAGAACTCTATATGAAATCAAAAGGGACGATAATTGTATGTATTGCGGAGAAAGAGACTCAATTGACCATACCTTTAGGGATTGCCACTTTCTTACGTTCTTTATACAGGAGGTTATTAACGGTTCAATGCTATAAACTTTACCAAGTTTAATCCATCACATGAAGAAAGGCTATTCGACGTCACCTCTGACCCACAAGACAAGGGAATGATAAAGAAATTCAATTACACCATGCTGTTTATGAAATACTTTATTTACATCAACAAATTGCACAATAAACCAATCTTATTTCAAGACTTCGTCGATAAAATATTTCTTAATAAAAATCCTTCTCCTCTGTTCTTGTTTCTTGTTCCTTTTCTTACCTCTTCACTTATAAACTCACTGTTTTATTTTATTTTATTGTACTGGAGGGGAGGATGGGCAGGGCAGGGCAGGGAGTACAATGGATTGTAGATTGTAGAATCAATTGTAAAACATAGATGGCAAATAAAATTAAATTAAAAACAAAAAACAAAAGAAAAAAAAACAGTTCAAATTTAAACTGAACGAAGTTCAAATCAAATAAAAATTAACCAAGATTAAATTTTTGCTACATATGGGCAGCCATAACAAACCGCAGATTGTTCAGGGAAATTATTCAGTGTTTAATTAACTAGTGTTTCTGATTCAGGTCGGATATAAGCGGAAAATAACGCTTTCTTACCGACCAGATGTTGACAAGTTGTCGATTTTTGTTTTGTTTTTTTGTAAAAGTCAATCAGCATTCTGGTGGAAGTGACGCTCCAAGCATCGTCTTCCTCCTCGTGATCCGCCAGACTGAGTTCGGCAAAAAATTGTGGGAGCCAGTGAAGCCGATTTGGTCGAATTTGGTCGCAGGGACTTATCCCAAAATTTCAGACCAGTTACGTCAGCACCGGCATGAGGGGCCAGTCCCTGCGACAAGACGCGGGGACAAGTCCCATCGTGTCAACAGCCATTTTTGCCACAAAATCTAGTCGCAGGGCCAAAATCTGGGCCCTACGACTGGTTCCACGAATTCAAACTAGTTTGAATTTTTGGAACAAGTCCATGCTACTTGTTCTTCAAAACGCTTCGTGTGAACTGTTCGTGGGACAAGTCTCTGCGACCAATTAAATTAAAATAAACCAATCACAGATCGGTATCACAAGCTTCCCCGATTTACTCCGAACTCTTTTTGAAATAATTTACATGAGTACTGGAGATCTTAATCTAATTTTCTCCCCTTTTGTTTCTGTACTGCCAACATCTAATCGGTAAGAAAGCGTTATTTTTCTGAACACACACACACCTGGACAGTACATCAGGTAAAAGAAAATCGACAAAATGGCCTTTGAACCAGCCAGGACACACCAAGGGACATTAGAGTTAAGGAAAGATGCTTTATTTCGCATTATTTTCAGTTTTTCTTCGGCAACGCCGTCCGACAATAATATCTATAAACGGTTTGTAGAAACACCGACAACTTGACACAATCCTCTGTAATTTTCGCGTGCAATTGTCACGTTCTACGCTTGGGCTGCCTATGCGGGGACTTTTCCCCTCTTGTGTGCCGACCTGTAAAGCTGACGGGAATGGTCCCCTTTCTTGAACCTTCTGTTGTCACGTTTCATGTTTCATTTCGCGGCAATTTCGTAACCAACAGCCAAAATAGGGATTCGCCAGCCCATTCATCGAAACTTCTCAAATTTCTGTTGTTTGAAGAAGTCATGCTCATGGAGAGGAGGTGAAAGATCTCAAAATCTGCTCACTACGGAAGATGACACAGAACTGTGGGGTTGTACATGCACTCGTGATTCTAATGCTGTTATACCAAATATGGAAGGGATATTGAATCGGCGGAAGTAGGCTTATATTTCAACCAGTGATGTATGTCGGCATTGTATACACCAACACAATCTGTGGCAAAACACACCTTTTCCGGTCATTTCATCGAGTCGGTATACCAAGCATTTAAAAGAAGTTGCCGTGGTTTTACTAAAGGAACTAAATCCGTAGATCTTTGTCAAGCATAGCTCACCTTTCGGCATCGTTTCCAATTGTATTTAATACAGAGCTTCTGGTATCCAGTGGAATCGAAAGCACAAAAGAAGTCACTAGAAGATTTTTTTTCTTCTTGATATTTCAAGATGTCGAGTACAAGTAAAATGCACGGTTTAATTTTCGTTATTTTTGGATTCTGTTATTTCGTGTGTGTGGCAAGTGGACCGGTCAATTCAAGGAACGTAGCTGCTGGAATAGTAAGTACTTTTTGTGCTTCTCTTTTAGAATCAAATTTTTAGACGTCTAGTAATATCAGAGAGAGTTGTCTCAATACCTACATACTGACGACAGTTCTAGACAATATTGCGAAGACGATATTCAAGACATTGCCTACTGCCATGACATGTATTGCTCCAGTGAAGAGTTCAGAATCAACAAGTAAGCCAAAGAAAATTACGAACACTGGTTACAAGGGAAACCTATAAATCCGGAACCGTTTATCTGTCAATTTATTTATTTTATCAGAGTTAGTAGAGGCAGTCCCCTCTACTAACTCTGCCAATTTACACTTTCCAACAGCGAGCGACGGCTCGCAGCGAAGAAACAGTCTCACGGTTTTGACCAACGATGCAGCTTGCATTTAACAGATGCTCCTTAGTCATGCTGAAGGTTTCTTCGATTTCTCTTGATGCATTGTAGTTTCTCGCGATTGCTAGCTTCCTAACAGAAGAGAAAACCTGGATAAATGATGTGAAGACAATGACATGCTTACACTTGAAGATTTCACAGTATTGATAATTTAATTTATTTGTCAAGAATTGGTGTTATTAAAATTGAGTATTTCACATCAGAAATTTCTTTATCCATATGAATAATTTGTCAGTCTTTCACCGACAGATTCGTTTCAGAAGCAAAACATGCAATTAATATCGAAAGCGGAAAGCGAAAACATTTCTTGCTTTGCTTTCACTTGTCGGTATGCCATTTAGCATTTGACAATTACCGGAACCAAATTTCCGAATGATCAAACTCGTGCGGGATTTTTGGGGAAGTCTGTCATAAGTTACGCGTCTGTTGGCACGCAACTCTGCTACAAGAACTTGCCCTAAATTTCTACAGCAACCATTCTGGAAAATGAGTTTGTGAATTAAATACTGTGGACAATACATAAGCAAAATACCAATGTGATGTAAGTTCGGATTTTATTAACAAAACATGAAAATCAGACAATCGTGTCTGCAGCAGAGCTTATTATCTTACACTGCAAAGCGAAACAATTACAAAGACATCAAACGAGTCCCGCTTTGGTTTCCGAAATATAGCAGAAATCAGCGTGGACAGGACTGAAGGTCACCAAACAAAGGGACACAGTGTCGGTCCTTAAAATCTGACGTGACGATCTAATTTATAGCTTCTTCTTACCTCTTTCTTTATATAGTCAAGCTCGTAGATGATGAGAACTGAGAAAGTGGTCAACTCAGGAACACTGAATTGATCAAACACGAAATATTTTAAACTAGCATATAGGGGGACTGTGACACTCTGTAAGGAGAATTTCTAAACTGGTCTTGAAATGGAGGCAAAAAGGGAGAGCGAGCGCGCGTAAAAAGTGAAAGGGAATTTGATTCCTAAACTCGTTCGATGTCTCATCGTCGATCTGCTAGCAATTTTAACTAAATGCTTAACTATTTGAGTTTACTCCCAGCCATTGGTGAAAGATGTATTTTTCAGTGCTGTCACTAGGGAAACTCGGAAAGTAAATCCGAGTTCTATTGCTATTTCTTTATTTTTCCTAAAGGTTAAATATCCAAAGTCAAGTACGTAAACGCATTTATGAGTTAATTGTTGTTATTTTCTGTGTGGTGCAGGACTGGTTGACAAGATATGGATACTTAGAAGCCGATGACCCCAGATCGGGAAACTTAAGAACACAACAAGACCTCCAGAAATCCATCAAAATGCTGCAACGTTTTGGGGGTTTACCGGAGACCGGAACGCTGGATGCAGCTACCATTCAGCTGATGGGACAATCCCGCTGTGGTGTGTCTGATTTCGGACAGACGGACAACACTCGCAGGAAGCGGCGGTACACTTTGCAGGGGACATGGTGGAAGAAAAGAGTAAGTGGTAGTCTTCATGGTTACCTTGCAACGCACCTTATGTATAATCTCGGCGAAATCGCTTTCAAATGGCCTGCGAATCGGTAAGACAACATAAAATATCACACAGGGATAAAGTAAGTCGATTGTATTGAAAAAGATTAAATTTTCACTTACTTCAAAACAAAACCGTTGGACTTTTATACAAACCTCTTCAAGTCGGGAGCTTGGGCCGCCTGTGGTATATATAACCCCAGACGACGTCAATCGATAGAAATCGATATCAAAAATCAATCGATATAATCAGTATTGATCGATATCAATTGTCTATCGTCATCGATTAATACCGGAAAGAAATAACATTCGAACTCGCCAAAAAATCGATTGCTGCTCACGTGCAGGACGCTGCAAACAGTCGCGTTTTCGTGATAATTTAACCTTTTTTCATTTGTTCCACAACAGTCACTTTAAGTTTACATAAAAAAAAAACTGAAAGACGACCTCATGGGCGAAGAACAAAGTGTTAACATTTATAATTTTCCCTTCTTGTTCCTGCAGGATCTGACCTACAAAATCAAGTCGTTTTCTAAAACTCGCGACATAAGCCAAAACCAGCAGCGTGAAATAATCAGAAAATCGTTTGATTTGTGGAGCTCGGCCACAAATCTGAACATCAAAGAGGACAGATACAAGAAAGATGATGAGGTCGATATACATATCAGTTTTGTGAGGGGGTATCACAGTGACGCGTATCCGTTTGACGGAGAAGGTGGAACTCTGGCGCATGCGTATTATCCACACAACAATTTAGGTGAGTTGGAATGTGTGCTGGTGACTCCAACGGAGGAACCAGAAAATCCATGGGTAGCTGTGGCATCTCCTGAAGGATTGTAAGGGAGTATACGGCAAACTTCGGGTATTGGGAGAAATGTTTGTAAATATCCTCAAAGTAAACGTGAACTAACCAACATCCTAGTATTTTGCTATTCGTGTAGTTCGGCCGTAATTACTGAATGCGAATATTGGGGATTTATGGAGCATCACTCAACTTCAGTGTGATACTAGTAGATGCACTCGACTGAAACTGGTGATGATCTTAAATCCTTTAAACTGCCAATATTCGCCATTTGCACTCAAAATATCAAAATGTCTCGACGTGACCCCACAGAGAGCTCGCCGGAGGAAAAATTACAAAAAAAAATAATATGTGGTAACACGTTCAACCCCTGTTTTAATGTTTTATCGGCAGAAATACAAAACGCAATGTCGAGTAGGCGACAAAAATTCATATGGAAATATAAAACACCAGGGGTAGACACAAGCCTCGTCTCCAGGGACTCTCTTCTACCCCCCAACCCCACCCCCGCCGGTAACAAGCTTGTTGCAAAAGTGTCGTACAATGTATGTTGCTAAAACAACTGTGTGTCACAGGTTTGTCAGGCGACGCCCATTTTGACGACGACGAACGCTTCACGACCGGGACAAAGGACGGCATCAACTTGGACTGGGTGGCAGTTCACGAGTTTGGTCACAGTTTGGGCCTGGAGCATTCCAACGTGCGGGAATCCATCATGTACCCGTGGTACAAGGGATATGTCCCGAACATCAAACTCACATATGACGACATTCAGGGAATTCAGGGATTGTATGGTTAGTAAGAAGTACTTTTAACCGTCAGCTACAACAGTTTTTTTTACAAAACTCAACAATATTCACATCAACTATAATCTTACAAATCTAACTTCCTCAAACGCAGTTTAAGTATACTCCAGTAATGTAGCAACAAAAGAAAAGAAAAAAAAAAAAGCAAATATTACCTCATGTAAACTTTGGCATTTGTACAATGGTAGTTGACAACTTTGTTTTGATATGGTCTTCTGAAGACTGTAACACGTTCATGGAAGATATTCACGGTGTTTTTCAAGTTTCGATTCAAACTGTTTTCAGATCTCCCAAATCACTCTTTGTTTCTCAAGGTATTTGTTAATGTTACTAAGGTGGTAAATGTCTAGATAAATGTCTTGCCTTGCCTTCAGGCAGTTTCAAGTTGAAAAATACTCTAGAAAAAAGCTCCGTTTTTCACCGTAAATCTTGAACCACGCAAAGTGAACACCGTGAATAACCGTTTACTTTAAATCTTCTTATGCTTTACTGTCAAGCGATTTCAATCTGCAAAATACGCTGAAAAAAAGCTCCGTTTTTTTACTACTTATATCAAATCTTGACTTAGTCGTCAATTAGCAATTAGACATTCCTCTAAAAAACCTCTTAGTTATGCCATACTGTCATTAGGCGCTGTGTTATCACCATTTTGAAACTTGAAGTTATGAATCAGTTTGTTGTACCTTTTGCCGTGCATTCAGTAAAGACATCAGATAGTTCATTCTAGCCGACCAGTTAATTTATCACGTGATTTTCCACTTCTCAGGAAGGATCACAAAACCTCAGCCCACTGTTACCAAGGAGCCAGAGACGACAACCCCACCCCCTATCCCTGAGGACAATGATGTTTGCGCTATTTCGTCGTACGACACTCTGTTTTATGGTCCCGATTTCAAAACCTACGCTCTGAAAAGCGACAAATACTGGGTTATAGTGTCTGGTGCTGGGGCTGGTTTGGGTGGTGGTCCTTTCAAAGTCAATGATTTGTGGAGAGATCTTCCTACACCGGTAGACGCTGCCTATAGTAGGGGATACAGGCTTTTTTTTTTCAAAGGATCCAGGTAGATATCATTTGAATTCTAGTGGTTACGTTAAACAATTTTCGCATACACCAACTCAGCAAACTTAGAATTTTGAGTAATCTCATTGGCTCCCTACCGCGGGGTATTCAACATTAGTATTAACTATATCAACTCGTAACTTTGGCATTTTGAGAAGGTCTCAATGGGGTGATGAATTTTACGGCTAACGGTTAATATTTTTGACTGTTTTACGGCTAACGGTTGATGTTTTTGGCTGTTTTACGGCTAACGTTTAATATTTTTGGCTGTTTTACGGCTAACGTTTAATATTTTTGACTGTTTTACGGCTAACGGTTAATATTTTTGATTGTTTTACGGCTAACGGTTAATATTTTTGGCTGTTTTACGACTAACGGTTAATATTTTTTAAGGCTAACGGCTAAAATTCTTCAATATTTACGCCTAACGGCTAATTTTTTTGCCCGTTTTACGGCTAACGGTTAACCCCATTGAGATCCTCTTTTGAGTACTCTGATTCGCTCACTATATTGGGATATTCAACGCTATTCACCTCGTATGTCGGAGATTCTGGGAAAGCCTTGAACAAGTGGGTTTCACTAACAAGTAGCGGTCTATTTTTGAAAGTATTATCGTCACCTTCATGTGACTGAGGTCGCTTCATTGGTATACAACAAAACAATTATTCTCTTCCATCTCGGTGAATAGTCCCTCTTAAAAATGTCAGAATGTTCGGCTTCTATTCACCAGGATTTCAGAGGTTGTTGGACGTGACATCTAATGACAATATTACAATAATGCTATTGATCTGTTAAGACTGACAGCTGATGACTAATCGATAGCAGCTCGGTAATCACGCAGGCCTCGAAACCTGTAATTACATTGGACCGTTGTTCAATTAGATTGTTCCTCAGTCTCTAACTTGTGAAAAAATACTTGTACCGGGGATATTCATATCTCGTATAGCAACGCTCTTGCTAACTTGTGGTTTGTGTTTCTATGCAGGTATTGGCAGTATGTTTATGACCGTCACCGTAAGAGATACTACATAGAGAGAAGGGATCGCTCCATCATTGAATACGGTCTCAACGATGAGCTGGAAAACATGGATGCCGTGTTTGTCTGGGGCAGAAACGGCAGAACGTACTTCTTCAAAGGTGACAAGTATTGGCGGTTCGATGGCTCTAAAATCGATTACGGTTATCCTAAGAGTATCAGCGTGTGGAAAGGATTGCCTAATAAGATTGATGCTGCAATGAAATGGAGAAACGGGAAGACATATTTCTTCGCGCAAAGAACATACTACCGGTTTGATGATTGGTCGATTCAGGTCGAGGCAGACTATCCTAAGAGCATTGCACTGAAGTGGATGAGGTGCGAAAAAGAAAATTTGGGCATGGAAACAACCGAGCCAACGCCCACCACATCGTCAGGGCTTGGGACCGGAAATACGAACAGCAATAATACGCGAGACCATGGGTGTGTCAACGCGCATGCGCTTGGGGTATCGGTCACCCCGAGCCTGTTGACGTTCGCTTGTACTGTCTTAGCCTTCCTCAAAATTTACCAATAAATGTTGTAAAAAGGTACTGAATCCAGGAGCCCAATGGGCTCCTGCTGAAACTGATCGTTGGGAGATGGAAAAGATTTTTCGGCATGGTTTCTATTTATCGTATCGAATGGCATAAGCACCTGGAATCGCGGGGTGCACAGGTTACCCAATAACACGGGTAATACCAAGGAAACGGGGTAGCTTTGACGGCGGCGTTTTCAGCTATTTATCGGTTCAGCAATGGAGTTGTTTAAGATGTACGAAATATTACTGCGAGCCCCAACATTTGTAAATTATCATTTCTATGCCTCCCAAAGTCTTGACAAATTGTATGTCGTTAATTGTACAGAGATCGATGAACCCATTATTTTCTTTGTGATCTATACCTCGATATTTTTACTGTCTGGTGTGCATAGTTGCCTGACTTAAAAACAAAAAAAGCCTTTGCTCTATTGTATCTGAAGTATGATTTGAATCCAGTTGTATCTTATCGTGGTTGACCCATTGTACTCATTGTGCTCTGCCGCTTTTGTGGTAATTTTTTGCCGCCACCTTTTTTAACCGTAGGATTCGCCATGTCTAGACTTGTGGCGTATTTGTTTATTTGTTTATTTTTTTTTTAATGTTGCGGAAACCATTCTTTGGTTAAATTTCTCTTGTGATGCGCACATATTGATGACTTTTCAAAAATTTTGCTTTGATGTCAGCCGAAGCCAACTGCACAAAACCGGTAAAATCAAACGGAAAAGCAACTTCGGAATTTCAACCCACACTACTGTTGATAGCGTTTGAAGTTAGGGCTTACGTTTGACGTTACTGGGAACTTTGTTATGACAATCAAAATGTTTTTTGTTACTCATCTAGTTCTGGGCGTGAACCGGAATTCTCATGTCTTCAGGTTGAATCATCGACCAATATGAGAAAAATCCACAACGCCAAAAGGGTAAATATTTTCAACAGGAGATTTTAAATTAATGATAAAATCCTTAATATTTAAGCAGTTATCGTAAGATGGATTATACATTGTAAATTATTTCAAGATTTGAAGAGAGCAGTACTTGCTGGAGAGACTGTGGACGCCAAAGTGTTGTAATTACACTGTATTTATAGTGTGAATATTAATTAAAGAAACTTCTGAACAAGCGTTTCTCACCTTTATTTATTCATTTACTTAAATCATAATTATTATAATTAATTATTATAAGTAGTGTAGCCAGGGCTATGAAAATGCCGCGGAAATTTTTGACTGCTATCGTTGTAAGAAATTCAACTCTACTGTGACCACTGCGTATTGCCTCGGAAGAATGGTTCGCTTTCTTAGCATGAAAAAGCCCGTGCAATCGGAAATCAATGACATAGGTACTTGTATTAAAGTGTTGAATCTCATAATTGAGAAGCGAACACAATACCAACAAACATTAAATCTCGAACTGCTAGCGTACGATGCTGCATTATACTACAAGAGTTGATTGGTCTCTGACACGGCACGGCGCGACACAGCGCAAGACCGTGAATCAAGTGTCCCCACCAAGGTAACAGCCATTGATCACAGCATCGCAAAATAAATAAGCCAAAGAGCCGCAGAGCGCCGTTTCAAGCTCATCATTTTGACTCGCACGGTTTTTCAATATAAATAAGTCCGTAAATCAATCGATTTTGATAACTAGCTCTGACGAAACTCGAAAAGAAAGATGACAGCGCAGGCCTCCTTTGTTGTTGTTTTTTTTTTCCAAATCAAGGCTCTACCAATTCACAATGCATTCTGGTCCGCTGAAAGCGAGGTTCTTCCGCAGCGCAGAGCTCCGATGAAACCAAGGCTCTACCACAGCGCAAAGCATTGTGGTCCGCTGAAAGCGAGGCTAACAACCACCACAAAATCTCAATTTTGTCCACCTTTCTTTTAAATTTTGATTATGAATTGCTGCTTCGCTCGCTCTGCAGCAATTATTTCATGGCAATATGTATACAACCCGCATTATCTGGCACTGGTTACTTAACAGTACTAAACAATGCATGTGGTCAATGATAGATGTTTATAATATTGCAATTTTTAACATGTTTCTGCATTATTTCATGAATTAAGTAATAATTTCATTTATGTTACAGTTAGACTGCACAATTACATATATAAACAAGGATAAATGAAAAAAATTCAATAGAAGGTATAAAAAAACAGGAGAATATTTTAATACTCAGGCATCCTAGATGGATGGTGATGCTTGATTCTTGAATTTACTACAAACTTAGCCTCGCTGTTCAGCAGGAATTCCCAAGGGAGGGGAGAAGGGTAATCCAGGTGCATGGAGTTCCAGTGAGAATCACGAGGGAAGGCCTATGAGAGCAAGGGGAAGGAAACATTCCTTTCCCACTGCCATCATGCCCAGCATTCAAACTACTGGTACTCACACCTGAACTGCCCCACTTTGTCCACTAGGAATGCCAGTGGTGCATACTGCTGCTACAAGCTGTAAGAAGACAATGCACAGTATGTTTGTCTGACAAGTACTCTGGTTCTGATGTCGCTAAGTCATTACTGGGTATGATATTACTAGCAGGCCTTTGATGTTGAAGCTGACTAAAAGAGCTAACTCAACATAACCCTCCTAAGATCTAAATACCAGTAGTTATTCTCCTTCATGATTGCCATACATTTTCTTAAATGTTACTTATAAGAATTTGGTGTTTGGTCAATTCGAAAGCCTTGAGTTGGTATTTTTTAATCTTGTTACCTGCTTGGTTGAAAGGAGAAGTTGTATATTGGTCAACTCTGGGAGTAAAAGGGTTCATTTGTCCCAGGCCAGTTAAGGTTAGAGTGTCTCTTCATTACTGAGAAAACGGTGAAAACACATTGTCGCACACAAATATAGAGATCTTATAGACATTTTGTAGCTACCAGAACCTTGGCTTTACATCAAAAGCCTCTCTGGCTCATAAGTTAAAGATTTAAAACACCTATTAATAATTAATTATTCTTAAACTATTATACATGCAAAAGTTCTCTAATTTAGTTCAAAGATATAAATACTACCAGTTCTGGAATAATGCCATGAAATCACTTGAATTGGTAGCTGCACTCAGATCCAAATCCTGAAAAGGAGAAGGGATTCATTAATAACAAGGAAACTGAACTTCTTTACCGGGAGGTCAAACAGACAAAATTTGAAAAAGGCAAACCTGCAAAATCTGGAACATGATTTGGCTGACTATTGGCCACATTCTTTCTGCATCTTTATTGGCAGACACACAGTAGGGCCATTTTATTTTGATCTGATTCACAGGACAAGATGGGGAATCCCAGGCAGGCAAGATGGGCCCATCTCACCTGCTTGGATAGCCAATCAGAACACAGGATTTGCCTCATCTTGCAGAACCAGCAGCCACATAATTATACTCAACACTCAGTATAATGCATCCAAGGAAAAACCTAAATGATTGACTGAATGGCGAGTCACATAATAGCAGGATTTGGGTTATCTCGATTTTGTATCACTCAATACTTTTCTTCTACTTTAGGAAATAAACAATAAATAGGTTTTTGCAGTGGCAGATCCACAGGGTGGCTCTTCGTTCACAGTTTCCTGGTCAAATTGGAATTTGGAAGAGTTACTTTTTTTTATTGAGGGAGGAAAACTGGACAACCCTGGAGAAAACCCCTCAGAGCAAACTCAATCCACATGAGATGGTGAGAATCAAACCCAGGTCACAGAAGTGGGAAGCAAGTGTTCTCAATTCACTTTGCCAATCTTGCTCCTCCGAAATACATTAATGGCTAACTCATTTAACTACAAGTTGGATCAACCAGACTGCAAGATAATGCAAAACAACCATGACTTTGTGCAAGAGCAACAGCAGGTAAAAAAGCACATTCTAGTAAACAGAATTCAACTGACCTTTGTACCAGTCAATTCTTCTGACATGTTGGGACTTTCCTTTGGTGGAGCTTGTTCAGTTTGCAACACTGAAGATGAATCAAGACTTGCTCTGCTTCCTTTGGCAGGTGCATTTGATGACAAACTTTCTTTTCTTTCTTCAAGAGGGTTTGTCGATGAGAGACTTGTCTTACTTCCCTTAGGTGGTGTGGCAGATGAAAGACTCGCCTTACTTCCTTTTGCTAGTGATAACGATGACAAACTACCCTTACTTCCCTGCACGCTACTGGCAGCACTGTGATCTTTTCCACCATCAAACTCCACAGCCAGGAACTGTTTCCTTGACAATGGTTCAGAACCAGGAATGCTCCCACTTTGGCTGGAGTCCTTTGATTCTATTTCAACATCATTAATTTCTTTCTTGCTATGTTCACCAGTTGCAGGTACAGTATGTAGATGCAATTTTTTTAGATCAGCTGCTAAAGTTGTCTTCAACTGTTCATCCAGCTCCCCCTCATCCAGTAGATGCAGATCTTGTTGACTCTATATAAATGTTCAGATCAATGAAAACAGTTGAACTTAATTCATTCACTTCCACTGATAACAAAAATCTAACTTCTTAGTAAAGAATATCAAATACATCTAAGGATATACATGTATATATGACACTTACTAAAGAGAATTGTAGCCTGTGAACAGGCTCCCTTTTGGGTTTTGGGGAGCAAGCACGAGAAAAAAGAAGGGGAAGGAAAGCCTGTGGACTTTCTATGCATGCCATGCATGATTACATGCCGACGTCCGATCTCACCCAATAGAAGTGTAAAGTACCTTTGAACATATTCATATGAAAAAGTGTGCTATATAAATTCAATTCCGTCATTCATTCATGCCAATATTCTGCCAACTTGTCATTTATAGTGGATCAACGTGTTGACAGATCCTAGCAGAGACAGAGACCTGTCAATACACGAATCTCACTAAGTGACTCCGTTGTGAGACAAAAGAACAAATTTACTTTATGTCACAAATTCGTCTGTTTAATTCACAACAATTATTACAGACACTCTATACTAATGTGTAGAGAAGTTATAGATAGTGAAACAGAAAGTTGTCTAATTAGTGTCCCTCGTTATTTCTGTTCTCCCTGTTTCAACTTATAACTATGCTAGGGAAAAAAGGAAATAAAAAAGAACTTACCCTTGTTTCCCAAGACCAAGGAGCAGAAAATTGATCTTTAGAATGGAATTCCTATAATATACCAAAAAACAAAGTTAAGAAATGTTACAGTTTTTTTTATTACTATAACCTGCTGTTAAGGTGCATAAATGGGAAACTGTATTAAACTGCAAACTTACATACTGTTGTCATAAAAATTACTACTTTTCTTTGTAGTAGTCAACTCCATGGTCACATTTTCTCTAAATAAGCTCATTGATAAACCCAACCATCACATTGAACCATTTTAGTCCCACTGGCGACCAACATTCAAATTAGAGGATGGAGGATATTACACTGCCAGGCGGAGATACAAAATCTCTCTTTGACTTTTGAAAAATATTTTACTTGTTCACCTGTGATCATTCATGAAATATTTTACAACACTCAAAGATAAATTTTGTATCTCCAAGCAACCATGCAATTTTCTTTTTATTTATAACAAATTTGGTTGCATAACCAAGTACTGAGGGGTAGCAAATTGATAAAAACTCTACCCCGACAATTATATCACATGCATGACATCATTTTTTAAGTTTGCTATCATTTAGTATACCACTCAGTGTTATATACCGGTAATAAAAAAGAATAACCACCAAAAATGAACTGTGCTCAGTCCTTTTCAAGTCAACAAACAAATAGCTGATATTCATTACAAGTACATGTGCTGTACAAGTCAACAAACAAATAGCTGATATTCATTACAAGTACTACATGTGCTGTACAAGTCAACAAACAAATAGTTGATATTACAAGTACATGTGCTGTACAAGTCAACAAACAAATAGTTGATATTACAAGTACATGTGCTGTACAAGTCAACAATCAAATAGTTGATATTCATTACAAGTACATGTGCTGTACAAGTCAACAAACAAATAGTTGATATTCATTACAAGTACATGTGCTGTACAAGTCAACAAACAAATAGTTGATATTCATTACAAGTACATAGCTGTACAAGGCAACCAACAAATAGTTGATATTCTATATAGCTGATAACTGATACTCGTCACAAATACACGTACTGTAAAATATAAGGTACCAGCTGGTTTATCAGCTGTATAATGAACAAATATTCCGAAGGTCCTGAAGATATTTGGACTTTCATAAGTTGTTCCTTTTTGTATAATAAACAGTTTTTTTTTCGGTAGACAAGGTATCGTTAGTGCCTTTTATTTTCCTTTTTTCGATTTTTTTTTCTTCTTTGTTTCCTACCTTTAATTTACTTAAACCTTTGTTCCTGGTCACACCCAAACTAAAAATTATCATAATGGTTTTCATGGTTCCGCTATGTCGCTCTGAGCGTAACCTGATCTTTCAGTGATCCGACTAAAAGGGAAAGGACAGACCTGCTAAGAGTCCCAATATCGCAAAGGGTAAAACTGTTAAAAATTAGCCAGTGCAAAAGCAACAGTGGAACATTTCTGCACAGCAAAGGCAACAGACAACAAAGGAATAAAACCTACCGTGACCGATGTTATGCTATCACGAGGATTCGTAACACTACGTTCTGACCCCGAAATTCCGTGAGCCAATCTCAAAACAGGAAACCACTCGGGTTTTCTAGTCGTGAACGAATCGTCGACAAAGTAATGCTTTCGTACTGCAGGGACTGCAATACGATCATCAATAAGTTTATCCTGCTCTTCCGGACTTAAACTGTTCCACTTACTTCCCTGTTCGGCCATTACTTCACGTTGTTCAGCGATTATTCTTCGACTCATGCTATTGAGTGACTCGAAATACGAAAGAACGTATTCATTCATATCTTCGATTTCTTGGATATTCTTGTTCTTTGGTTCAAACGAAATTCTCATTGACTGAGGCTTTGAATCATTCGAGTCCTCTTCAGTGCTTCTATTCTCCATATCGGCGAAATGCTCTGATAACGCCTCTTCCAATGCCGCAGCGACTTCCGCTTCTGAAATAAAGGCCGCCATGTTTACTTTTCAGAGTAGCTTTAGCTTTGTTATAAGATCAAATGTGATTGGCTAATGTGAAAGTCTTAACCAATGACAGGCCAGCTATTATAAACAAAATTACGAGCCCTGTTTGACCTTCATTGAAGTGTAAAGCAGCGCTGTGCGTACCTGTACATTGATTGCAAACACACGAAATAAGTAGAACTTTGGTTTTGCTTTAATTTCCTTACATACGAAATAGTACATAATGATGTTACATCATTAGCTAGAGAGCTGAAGAATGGGCGACGCTCGAGGAAATCGTAGTCAGACTGATTCCAGTTCCGGGTGGAAAATCCCGAGATTTGTTCTTTCCTCCTTTGTGATCGCAAGTTTAGCTGTTGTTGTTGATCGCTTTCTGGTAACGCCTGTTTTCCTCAGACCTATATATGTTCAAAGGGCTGTGGATTCTGCAGTGGAATATAAAGATGGCGCTTTGGATGAGCACGTGGTCAGTATGTTTGTAACTTATGACGAGAATTTGGACGGGGCGATTGACTTGTCAGAATTTGTCAAGGTCGCTAACAGAATTCTCAATCGAAAGGTGAGAGCAGCTGTCCAATACACACAAACGGAATCTAATGGAACGGCACTCTATTCATTGGTATTCCATTGGGAATGATTTCCGCACAGGTCCCTACTTCATTATGCATGCTTAAACTGTCTTGTCTGGTGTAATGCACGTGCAAATATTTCTTGTGTTCGAGGAACGAAATAGTATATAGTTATAGAATGCATAATGAAGTAGGGATCTGTGCGGAAATCATTCCTTCCATTGGTACCAATGGTACGAATCGTAAGGCTTCTTTTACGAATGGTGATCATTTACCAGTGGAATCATTGATGAGAGTGTCTTAACGATTGGTATCTGTTTGTGTATATTGGACATGTGTGTCTAGATTTTATGACTCTCTTTTAAAGCACACAGAAAGATATTATGGAATTACCTTTTCGTTCGGAGAAACCTGCATTGGTAACTTTGATAAACTGCATCGACCTTTCAGGAAGTTAGAAATTCATGAGTTTGTCTCGCTGAAGCATTTCAGATTGCAACATTTAAAGGGCCAGACAACTGGATATGATCACGAAAATTAGTTTCGCAACAATACCGTTAAATTTCTTATTTTGCTAAACTACATCAACTTTTTGGTTCGTTATAAAATTGTCGTGAGTTTGGCTGGCTTGTAATTGAGGAAGTAAAAGTCATCTTAACTTGCAACAATTAAGGAAGCACCTGGATACAATTACAAAAGTTAAATTGACAACACTACCGTTGGTTTTCTTATTTTGGTACAATGTAGGCTTGATGAACTATATCAACTTTTCAGGTCGTTATAATATTGTCTTGAGTTTGGCTGCATTAGGAGGACAAAACAACGCAAATTTCAACAATTAAACTAGCACCTGGATAAAATCACAAAAGTTCATTTGGGGTAGGTTTGTCATGTATGGGGACATCTATTGTCCGATATACCTTCAATGTATCTTACTTATGTTACTTGAGGTGCTTGGGTTACTCAAGGTCATTGAGGTGCTTAGGTTGCTTGAGGTGCTTGGTTTTCTTGAGGTACTTGAGGTGCTTGACTTGCTTGAGATGCTTGCTGGATCTCCACTAAATCCCTAAAGCTACTTGGATAAAAAAAATACATTGATGTAGAAAACTGAGGTTAATGGAAACTTTTCTTTGATCTTGAGTTGAAGGCTTTTGGCAAAATAATGGCTCTTACTAGCAACCTTAACATAAAGACACCAAAAGCATTCTTCAATTTAATGGACGATTCCAATAATTATTTGTCTTTCACAGAATTACAAAGAAGGTAGGGACTAAAAGTTTGCCCTCTCAAGTATTGTGGAATTTTGGCCACATTTATGAAAGTTTTGCATGAACCGCTGCAAAACGCAGTTAATGGAACGTGATGCCCCACAGTTAAGATGGCAGGGCATTAACATTTTACAATACCCGTAATTTTGTTCAAATGTTCCTTTGTTTAATCTGTGTACAATAGCTATGCTGTTTTTATGTTGCAAGATGTCTAGGTTATCTTTCTACCGTGTACTATGAGTGTTAGATACAGTAAACGGCCTCATTCATGTCTGGCCATAAGACTACATAAGGTCTGGCCATAGTTGTAATGCAAAAGGCCATTGGCCTGCTGCTAGACTAATGTCTTAAGTTATAAAATGTAATGTACACAGCTCATATTCACATTTCTTAGCATCTTATGCAAAAAGACAGTTTCTAACCGTAAATTTCACGTGAATTTTCCCACTCTCCCTTCCCCTTGTGTCAGGGGTGTTACCTTTGCATTCAACAAACTTGGGGCTACTTCTCCTAGTGCCTTCGGCTAAGTCTGTGCAGCGACTTCCCCAAGCTTACAATTGTGTTATTGTTGCTAACATTTCTGCCCATACCTCTGTCCGATCCAGCACATATTGCTGGGGAGATAGTTCTTGGGCTTATACAAATAAGACTTGCCGTTTCTTTCCACAATAAGACGCTTGAGGAGCGTTCACTCGGGCTTTGTATGAAGCGTTTTACTTGAGCATTTACCACGTGTAAAATGTATACGAAACTACATGCGGGATCCGTGTGGGGAATTTTCGTTATCAGTCACTCCAGTCCCACATTTTAACAGTTATTTGTGCCAACGGTTAGTTTAATTACTGGTATGAAAAAAAATTATTGGCATGTGTACAGCCGCTTACACAAATCATGAGTACAGTCATAATATAAATACTTTGCATAACGAGATCTGAATTGTACTTTTATTGACACTGTAACATTAAGTTCACGTACATTAGTCATATTGACAATTTTTTTCTAGTAGCTCACAGTCATCAAGAGTATCCATCATGTCTTTCTTCTATCAAGCACATGCAACTCCGTGCAAAGAGCAAACCAACATTTATGATCCCTTGTACAATAATAATAGTGATTACGTACACAATACCAAATTGTGCTTTACAAGTATTGAACCCATTAACGGAAGAGCTAAGCTTAGATATTTAACCTTACTATTCAAGTTGCTTCTGTCAGTATCCTTATCCAATTTGCTGTTGTTAGCGCCACCTTCGAAGTTGTGTTCACAAACATACCTGATTTTTTCAGCAAGTGATGTGTTCGTCTCAACATCATAGTTTGTTGTTCAATCGCTGGCACAGTTTTGATAACTAACATATGGCTCATTTGTTACCTCATGAGAACTAGTATGAACTCTGCACATTTGGCTAGCTTTCAAGCTAAAGAATTCGTGGATCAACAACCTATTCTGACAACACTCAACATCTTTTAGTGTGTGAGTCAGCCCTCAGAGAAAAAACAAAAGTGGGAAAAATGATCCTACCCTTTGTAACACAGTACAACCCAGGTGTTCCCAACTTAAAAAAGATCCTTATGGACAAATGGCATCTAATAGAATCACAAAACTTGGTTAGAGAAATCTATAAAGAACCTCCTCTTGTTTCATACAAGAAGGGTAAGACATACTGGTTAGAGCCAAACTGTAAAAGTACAAAAACTAAGCAAACAAAGGTCTGAACAATTACACCACGCTCCAGGATATGTGTCAAGCACCTCAAGCATCCCAAGAAACCTAAGAATCTCAAGGAACTTAAGCACCCCGAGCACCTCAAGCAACCCAAGCATCCTCAAGCAACCCAAGCACCACAAACACCTCGAGAAACCCAAGCACCTCAAGCAACCAAAGCTTTTTAAGCATCCCAAGCATCTCAAGCAACCTATAAAGCACCTCAAGCAACCTATAAAGCACCTCAAGTAACCAAAGCTCCTTTTGCAACCCAAGCACCTAAGCACCTTGAGGAACCAAAGCTCCTCAAGCAGCCTGCTCACCTCAAGCAACCAAAGCTCCTTAAGTAACCCAAGCTCCTAAAGCAACCAAAGCACCTCATGCAACCTAAGCACCTCAAGCAACCCAATTACCTTAAGCAACATAAGTAAGGTACATTGAATGTATACAGTACAATACATGTCCCCATACATGATGTACCTACCTAATTTTGCGACAATACCACTGATTTTCTTAATTCGGTAGCTTTGATGAACTATATGGACTTTTCAGAAAGGCAGCAAGTTTCCCTTGCTCATAATAATTACATGGCATGTTTCACTTCTTAATTATTGAGGAATCATTAAAATATTACTTTGACAAAAATACAGTTAATGTTTTCAAAGATTCCAGAGCTAAGAATCTATTAGTTCCTGCAAATTCCACATTCAACACCTACATGTACTATAAGCTAGCAAAAATTTAAGATGAAATTGTAAGTTCTAGTTTTACCTATTACCATATCAATCAACAACAGTTTTGCTCATCTTCCTCTTTCCACCCCACTCATCTAATTTGCCTTATCTTGGTCTTTTGGTGTCCTTCCCGATGAAGTGCAATGCAATCATTACAGCTTTCGTAAAGACAGACAAGCTAAAAAAGCCAAGTTTTAAAGATTCTCTAGCTCCCACTATTTATTATACAGTATATCCTGTTTATTTTATCATCATCATCATTATTACCATCACCATCGTAATCATCATCATCATTGTCATCATCATCATCATTGTCATCATCATCACTATCATCAGCATCATTATCATCATCAGCATCATTATCATCATCAGCATCATTATTATTATCATCACCATCGTAATCATCATCATCATCATTATCATCATCATTGTCATCATTATCATCATCAGCATCATTATTATTATCATGATCATAATTATTATTTTAACCAGGGAACAGAAAGTGCAACAGAGGAAATTGTTGATGGCGTGCCTGACTGGGACAGTAGCGGAGAGCAGATTACACTGTTGTCATTCTTTACACCATTAGTACTCACATCAATGACAAAGTATTCAGAGGCTCATTTTACGGTAAGTTAAATAATGGCTAGATTTTTTATGAAGGCCAGTTTTCACTATGTATGCTGTTGCTGTACTGCTTCATTAAGTAAAAATAAAAAGGGCATCATCTCAAGGAATACAGCAACAGCATGCATAATGTTAGAATTGGGTTATACAGAAATCTGGCTGTACAGTGTATCTACATTTAAGAAATAGAAAACATGTACCGTGTTTCTATCAAGTTATAGAAACACGAGTGGAAGTTTGGGAGAACGAGAAATGCTGTGGGAACACGAGCCGCAGGCGAGTGTTTCCACAGCTTTTTTAGAAAACACTGCGACAAAAAAAAGAAAAACAACTTGTTAACTTTGATTATAAAAATGTAAATTCTCTTTGCTCGCGTCATCATTACGTCAACAGCTCGTGCTAGTTCTGTGTTTCTATCGAGTTTTAGTATAAATCTACTAGCGTTCTATCACAAATGCCGCGCTCTGATTGGCTACGCTACCCACTATTTATTCTGTGATAGATAGTGAGTAGCGTAATGGCGGCTGCTTCTTCACGTTTTCGAAGTATTCGTGAAGAAGATTTAGACAGTTTACTGGTCGAGGTTGTTCCAGAAAATGCAAAGTTTTGAATGACTAGTAGATTTATACTAAAACAATTAGATTATTCGCTCTCGATTTCTATGTGTGATAGTTGACTCGGGCTGCGCCCTCGTCAACTATCACGCGATAGAAATCTCGAGCTCATAATCTAATTGTTTAATAGAAACATGAATTCTAACCAATCAATATTTTCTTAGGACTGTTTTCTAAAATGACTATAATGATTGCAACGATTTTTAACAAGAATTGGGTGTGATGCATGGGCCAATGAACTCCTCACAAACTTGATGCATTGAACAGTTCTGCACTTTCAGAAACAATTTGTAAACCTGACAGGTTTCTGATCATACATTAAAACAGGTAAATTACTGTACACAACAACATACAACTTATTTGCATGGGGGGATGCACACCAGGTAGCACCTTTCCCTTTCCTGCAACTTTGAGCTAACATACCTTCACCCTGGACAATGCAGCATAATGTACTGTAAGGGGATCACTATACATATACAACGGTTCAAAAATTAGTTGACTTTTTCTAGTAATGTGTATGGTGTAATCACACTGTGAGATATAACCAGGATCATGATTTTTGAACTTTTAGGGTAGTGAACTACCTTTGCAAGGACTGAAATCATGGAAAAATGTAGCCACCCCCATGGCTACCTTCCCAGTTAATGCATTTGGAGCATTTGTACCTCTTCAGTTCTGGACTGTCTCCTTGGGAGAACCATGGTACATTGTTGAGCCTCGAATAAACAAGCTTGGTAAGTAGATACCACTGCTGGACTGGAGCCTGTAAGCATGCACCATCTGACTCAGTAGTTGGTGGGTGCATGTGAGATAAAATTGAGCTTTCAATGGTCTGTATTATGAAGAACGTGTAACAGGAGACATACAGGCTATATCTTATAGGCAAAGGCGCACACGAGCCACAGGAGGCCCACACGGCCGGAGCTTATCACTGTTTCTGTAGCATGAAGCACCTGGGAGTATTATTACTCCCCCCTGGATGGGATGCTAGTCCATCGCAGCATCACCCCCAGCATTATATTGCCGTAACCCATTTATACACCTTGGTGGAGAGAGACAAGAGTAAAGTTTTTTGTCTAAGGAAACAACACAGTGCGAGCACCAGTGCTCGAACTGCAAACCTCCTGCTCAGAAGTCTGACACGCTAACCACTACACTACTGTGCCTCCACTATCTACAATTCCACTCTTGAAGTTACCTTCCATGAAATTTTTGCAGCATGTTTATTTCACAATTTTGATGTGCGCATATTTCGCGACACTTAAATTTCACGATTTTACTGAAATTTTATATTTTGAATCACTGAAAAGTTTGCGTTTTTTAGTAAGACACAATTTACAGTTCATTGGCAATCTTATTTAAAGTGTCCTTGAATTTAATAAAACATCTTTGTGAAGGGAAGAATAACATCAAACTTAAGAAAAATGCAACAGCGGGACTAGATGTCAACAGTAACAATAAAACAGTTCTCATAATGTCCTCAAGCAGTTGATGCTTGTATATGAATTATTGTTCGTCAGTCAATTGACCACCACGACCCTTTACGATAAAAATTTGACATTATGTGAGCCATGTAATTTTTGCATCAAGTTATGTTTGCGACTCTTATTGTTTGTGTCGCTTTAATTTTGCAATTTTTTTTTTTGGATTGCAACATTCACGAAATTAACTTAATTTGTCGCAAACATTTCATGCAGTAAGGTAAATGCTAACAGCTGTAGGTGTGTTGAAGTAGTAGCTTGCCCTTATGAGTCTCCCATGCATAGCTTACCGATAGAGCACCCAAACGTTCACAGATTCACCAGACTTAAAATAATTATGCCATCTTCATTATTTCACAACCCAGTTACTTTGACATTCAAATCTCAACAGCATGCAGGATGTTTGTTTCTTGTTCCAGTTTGCTTAGTATAGTGTGAAATTGGACGTTCAAAGGATGAAAAACTCTTGCAACTAGCCTTGGAAATTTTCTTTAGTTTAATAATAATTGTAGCAATATTTGGAAATCAAATCATAATTTTACAGCCAAATCATTCACATGTCGATCGTATTTGAAACCATGTCGATCATTTAAGATGACCTTCAAAATAATACATGATTCCAGCTAGAACTATTACAGACAAACCAAACACTGAAGAAATAATGTACTTTACCTGAAGGGTGAAGACCAGTAGCCGTCATGGTGTAAACTTGAAAAAAAGAACTAGCACTCTCTGCAATAGGATCTGTGTCTTCAGCTAACTTTTGACTAACTTGCTATTGGATTACAGTCATTAATAAATCAAACATTTTGCAAATTGACAACTACAATAATATTGTAAATTGAACATTAAAAAATCAATATGAAATTAAATGTCCATTCATCATGAGAGAAACTAAAAAAATGGCAACACATTGTGTGCCCGTCTGGTTACCAAACTACATGCATTGCAACTTTTGCAATGGAAGACTGGTCATCAATTATTTTTATTAATGATTTAAACAGGTCCAAACTTGTCAAATGATCGCTATTACCCACCACCAGTGAAAGGGAGACTGGCCATTTTGTTCAGGCTTCTGGCTATGTTTCATCCCCGCCCATTTTTGTTGACCAGATTTGGGCCCCAAGGAACAGTGGGCTGCGTTAGAGCTGAAAATCAAGACTACTGGGACATTGTGTTCCGGTATGTTTGGTGCAAATAACTACCTTAATTCCCACTTAGCATTAGCCTTAGTATTGGGAATAAAAAGAAACTCACAAGACAAATGAAAAAAAATTGTTTGACCTTGGTTGGAATTGGAACCATGCACAATCTCCAGAACAGATGTACCAGCAAGTTTGATAACATGACTAAATATTGCTTTTGCAAGCATTTCAATTTATATAATTTAGATTTATTTTGTGTAATTTTGTAGAATACATGCAGAGTTTCAGCTGAATGAACCACCGCTGTTACCATTTTGGTTTACTCCTGGACAGTTTTTGGGTAATATTGTAGTGAAGAAAGATGGACAACACATTGAGTCATTTCACATGGCTGTACCAACCAACAGAAGTCTTAATGTGGGTAGGTACAGTTCAAACTTTGTGATATTGTAGTTCTAAAAGTTCTTGAAATCACGGTCATTAACAGTTATTTGCATTTTCATTATGCAACTTGACTTTTACCTGCACAAAAATTGATTAGAAATTTTTTTAAAATTGTTTTAAGTGCCTCGCAACCACATGAAAATCATTCAACTGTTTGTGACAGCTTATGCAACACTAAGCAGCCACATCTATGTTTTTAAAAAAATCCAGGCAATGGAGTAATAGATTTGATGATACTGATTGGCCATGATGCAAGTACCGGTGACAGGGAAAGAATGAGCATTGAATCAACTTTATTTTGTAATGAAATTTATGTAATTATCTGATTAAGAAATTTGTCCCAGCTGCTTTCCTTTTGATTGGTGCGCATTGCATATTTGAATAGAATGGGTACTGTTATGCTATATTACTGTTTAATTATTTCACCAAACATTTAGATATGGAATGGCTGGTAACAGATGAACAGCAAAGAATAGATTCAGGTTTGAGTTTATGTTATTGAAGACATAACTATATTATTTTACTTGTTTTTGGAAAACTATGAGACACCTCACATTTGCTTATTAAACCAGACACAGGACTGAAGTGAAGGATCCAGGTGAAGTGTGTTCTTGATAATTGCAGGGTTTTCAATTAGAATTGTAGCAGCAGGAGAATTTTGTAAAGTAACAGGAGAATATTCTGAAAGCACTCCATGTCTGAATTTAAAACTAGCTCAGGCCATCTAGCTAAATTTGACCAGAGAATTCTTCATAGTAGCCGGAAAATTCTCCGATCTCTGATGCCTAATGAACACCCTGAATTGTCACTAAAAGGTTTTCCCAATCATTCAAAAGTTTTCCCTGAATCTTTTTACAACTAAACCTGCAGTTCAGTTACCACTTTTTACCTGCTGTTTTATAGTATTTTATAGATTTTATATTATTAGTTTTATTCATTTTCAAGTGATTACTGCGACTAAATCAAATAATTTAATCTGTTCATTCAATAAAACAGTGTGTTTACAGGAAAATCCATATCGATTTTCTTTTTCAGCTCATAATCTAATAGACAGGGTAATGTAGAATTCTGTAAATATACTGGAAGTAATTGTCACAAAATATTTCTGTTTTGAACATATTAAAGGTGGCAATGATGAAGAGGGGCCTCCTGACATGGAAGTTGACATAGGTAATTAAAATCATTAATATAACTATTAGTAAAAATCTACTAGTATACTAATGCAAATGCTGCAATCTGATTGGCTGAGCTAGTACACACTATCGGCCATTAGAGTGCAGCACTTGGTTGAAGACGGTGACATCTTCATGCTTTAGTGAATTCTCAGCAGGAATATTTATTGTGTTGGTATTTTTTTCACTGACATATGATTCAGTTATTATGATTTTTACTAAAACAATTAGATCATTCACTCTCAATTTCTATGGGGTGATAGTTGAATCGGCCTCATCAACTATGACCCCATAGAAATAGAGAGCGAGTAATCTAATCCTTCAATAGATAAGAATAACTTATGATACAAAAATGATAATAATATTTATGATAATAACAGTAACTTAATTATAATTATTCTAGTAATCAATTATTTATTATTAACAATTATTAATAATTAATTGATGAAAGTTTAATTGATAATGAAGGTTATTATTCTCATTGTCATTATCATCTTGTCTTTTTGGTTCACAGGATATCTCCCAGAAATGAAGCTTGGAAGCACAGCACCATCAGATGTACTGATTGAAACTGAAGAAAACAAAGATAGTAGTAAAGTGAAGGAAATAAAATGGGACAAAGAGATCTCTTTTGAAGAGGCTTACAGAGCCCTTGAAGTGAAGCTGTATGACTTTAAAGAGGTGCATGTTACTTTAATGAGCTTTACACTTATCACATTAGCCCATTACCAGGAGTGTTCTGCTGTGTTAGGTAGCATCCCCAATACAGTAACAGATGGGAGTAGTTTTAGAAGTTGTTCCTTCAGCATAAACTATCTTCCAGAACAGTAAACATAAAAATCTTGGTGGTGGAAACTCCGGAGGTTAATTAAAGGAAAAGTGCACATTGCAACCAGGTGGACAATCAGACATAGTTTGATTCCATGCTGGTTTAAAATAATGAATTTAACTAATCAAAAGCTACAATTCACTGACCCGTCGTTTCAATACTCCTGTTTAGTGCCTTCTTCAGGGGTGACTGGGCAAGGCTGGGAAGCTCCTTGTGTACCCACAATGTTGTCGCTTAGTTACAAGGTGTAAATATAAAGTGTCAGGTAGTAGCCCACCATCATCGTGGTTTAGTGTAGCATGGACACTATTGATATGCCAAAATCTCACTAGAACTATTCCAAAAAAGTCCTCATGCTTAATAAGGATGTTTTATATCACAATTTGTGGAGGCACAGTAGTGTAGTGGTTAGCATTTCGGACTTCTGAGCAGAAGGTTCGGAGTTCAAGCCCTGATGCTGGCACTGTGTTGTTGCCTTAGACAAGAAAAGTTACTCCACGCTGTCTCTCTCCACCCAGGTGTATAAATGGGTACCAGCAATATAGTGCTGGGGGTGACCCTGCAATGGATTAGCATCCCATCCAGGGGGGAGTAATAATACTCCCAGGTGCTTCATGCTGTTGAAACCGGGATAAGCCCAGGCCGTGTGCGCCTTTACCTTATATCACAATTTGATAGGTTAGTGTGACAATAATTCTTGGGTTTTATTGCTGTGAAACAGAAGTTAAAAAAGCTAAGAGATCATACTACCTTCCTAGAATAAGAACTAATTATGGAAAATTTAACATTCGTTATTTGGGCGTCAAAATCTGGAACTCAATTTCAGAACTTTTTAAAAGTAAACCATGATCCTCTTTTAAGAAATTTTTGGTTGACTCCTTTATCGATGGATATAATAACTAAAATTCTTGTCTCATCTCCAATTAAATCTAGATAAAAATTAAAATCTAAGCCGTTCTCCCAAGTTATTTGTTTTATTTGTTTGTTTGTTTGTTTAGTTCTCTGTTGTTTCTTCTGTTCATCTATTGTGTTGATGTATCCTCCTACAACATACTGTCAAAATTTTAGTTATAGACCCTTGGCTGAGGTACTTGACTCGATTAGTTTTAACTATTATCAAGTTCCTTGCGCTCTTTTCAAACATTAACTTATAAGACATAATAATTATATGAATGTAATGTAACAATCTCGAGTGCTAAATAAAGTGTTGTTGTTGTTGTTGTTGTTGTCACCATCTACTATTGTGCTGGGATAGAGGCCTGACAGGGAAGAGGAACGCTCCTGTTAATGGGCTCCAAATACCACCAAACATTGTCTATTAATCCTTGCTCTAGCTTTACTAAGGCTGTTCTTGGTCAGATATCCAAACAGTGTCACTGCTCATAATTCTATTATTACTTTTGTTTCAACAATGTATTTGGGTTGAGAAATGTATTAAAAAGTCTATATTTTTGTGCATTCAAGAGACTTATTAAAATTCTTTTCAGTCTGAATTTAGAGTTTAAAATGCATGCTCTCCTGTTCAGGTTCCTTACCTCCCATTCAGGGATGCCATTGACAAGGCAAGAGCTGAAAACAAGCTTGTTCATCACATTTTGTTGTGGGGAGCCTTAGATGATCAGTCCTGCTGAGGTATGTACCTTGACGGACATTATTCAAGACAAATTTGATGTAAAGTTGATCTTAGGGTGTGTTCTTGTGGTATGATCTGGATTTGTGGTCTGAGATCACACAGATCTTCTTTATCTCATTAATAATGCATAAGAGACAGACAAACTAGGGAATCAAGCGCTGACGTGTTTGTATATCTGATGAAACACACCTCGTTTTTGTGTCATTTATTTTTCCCTCTAAATAATTTTGTTTGAAAAGTTACATCAAACACTTGATACGTTTGTTTCATCCCATAATATTATCAAACACCTCAGATCTCACTAAGCATACTCCACTGCGCATGTTATTTTCAGCTCTCTTCTAGTTGTTTGATATGTGATGAAACACTGTGTCTCATGTTTGATATACCCCACAAAGCATCAAGAGATGAATCCTTTCTGGAGAAAGATTCATCGCTTCCTTTGATGCAATTAGACCAGAGAGATCTCAGATCATGTTGACCACCATTTCTGCCCAATATATAAATTTTTACCTTTGTTAAGTGGCCAACCTCTATTTAGTGGCCACTTTTAAAAGTCCTGAGGGTGACTGCTTAATAGAGGTCGCACTGTACTTCATAGGTGCCTTTTATTGAACAGTGTTATTTGAAAAATTTAGCATTACAGTGCAAGCTAGTATCTTATTGTTAACACTACAACATTTTCTCTGTGGTAGGGTCAGGGCGGACTCTCCGAGATGGTCCCTTGGAGAGTTTGCCAGTCCTCCATCTGCTGAAGGAGAAATTCATCAGCAGTTGGACATTAGTAGCAGAACTGAAGGTTTGTTAACTGTACAGTTTGAACAGTAGTGGAATATCCCAAGGAAAATGTGCGTGTTGATTGGTTTAATTTGTGTTTCTATAACTCGATAGAAACATATTCAAAAAAGTTTTTGTAGTCACAGGCATTGGGCTATTTTCTAAATGTAATAGAAAAAATTTTCTTCGTGTTATCGAGTTATAGAAACACTCGTAAAAGTTTGCGAGTATTTGAAAAAGCTGTGGAAGCACTCGCCTGTTGGCTCATGTTCCCACAGCTTTCTCGTTCTCCCAAACTTCCACTTGTGTTTCTATAACTCTATAGAAACACAGAAAATGTTTTCTTGTTCTCCCAAACTTCCACTTGTGTTTCTATAACTTGATGGAAACACAGAACTTTTTTCTATTTCTTAAATACACTGTAGGTCTATTTAACAATAATAACTATTTATTAGTTCAAGTTGTCTGCGAGTCATTAGTGGACAAGGTGCATAGCATTGTGTCAACTATTTTACTCAGGAAAAAAGGATAGTCTAATTTTTCCAGTAGAAATTTTATACCATTATTTTTATATATATTAATACTTGATTTAAGTGCACTCTTTGCTTTCAATTCAGGCATTTCTGTCACTCACTGTTTATCACAAAATAGAGTATTTTAGCCAATTAGATTGCAGGATTGGTGTGGGAATGCAAGTTAGTTTTTATTATAAAAGTAAGCTATATCAGCGTTACAGCCCAAAGCAACCATAGCTTGTTGCCAGTCCTCAGATTTAAGCAGGCAAGTCGTAGTGCTAACAAAAAGTTTAAGTAAGGGTGGGAGGAAAGGAGAGTCTACCCCCTCACTTCTGCTGCCTTAATATGGCAAGTACTGGTGTTATGTTTGTTACCATTTGCAAAATTTGGCATTCTAAAGTAGAAAACACAAATTATAGAGCCCTATCACATAGCCAAAAAAACGAGGATCCGTCACTTACAGTACAGACTGAGAAAACTAGGTTCTATCTCTGGAGACATTTTGGCAACCAAAACAAACTTTCGAATTTAGCAGGCTGTACAGTGAATTATGGCCACTAAATTGACCAATACCTGTGCACCTACTTACTGATGATCACTTTTGCTTGGACGATCAAACTCAACAAACAACTAGTGCGTGAATTTCAGCGGGAAGGCATACAGAAGCAATATTATTAGAAGTTTTGTCTTCTTGTACATGTACCTCTGTGTCTCCCACTTTTCCCATCAACTCCTTGAGGCAGTTTGCAGTGGTTATCATCCACTTAAAATCAGAAACTTTAATTAGTTAAAGTATAAATTAAGGGCCGGGGAGGTATTGCCATATATGGGCTATATACGTATGTGCCGCGGGATAGGGTATGAACTTTTTGAGCTTCTCAATCCTTAAATAGGGTATCATTTTTGCCCATGTTGGCATAGTGTTCCTCGTGTGATCCTTAGATAGAGTACCTAAATTGTATCAGCTAACATAGTGCTGCGTAAATACCCAGTTAAGTGGAAAACAAATGATCTGTTAAAGTTAAATTATTAGCAAAGCAATTTTATAAAGATTGTTTTTTTTCCATTCAAGCTATTTTTAGTTTTTGTTTTTCCCTTGCATACGGTGTCATTTTTTGGGTTTGGGCCTTAAATAGGGTATCAATTTCATTTGCTTTGTCCTGAAATAGGGTCAGGGTTTAAGACCCTTCGCGGCACACACCTATCTGAAATTTACAGGGAGTACCCCTACACCCCCACCCCCCCCCCCCCCCCCGATTAAGGGTTAGCCATTTGTTAATCTCATCTCATGGTTCCTGTGTTAAATACAAGGTAAAGAACTCCAGTGAAGCCTCATAGCAATGCTTAGGTTAAATGTTTTGCTTGCAGGGCATAGTTGCTGAGGTCAACAACAATGAAGTTGCAGTTGCAGCCAAGTTACACTTAGACAGTTACAGGTTTGCACAGGTCCTGCTTTTTGAGTGTGCAAATTATTTTAATGGAAAATGTGGTGTTTGGACTTGATATATTTTTGTTAATTTTTTTGCATGTAGACATCATTTTAAATGTGACTATTTTATCCATTTGTTAAAGTTTAATGCCACTTTCAATTTAGATTTCCTGTGGAGTCACTAGTTTCTCTTCCAAATGGAACTGTTGTATCAAGGATAAATGCAAATGAGTTGCTAGAAGATGGTCCACCACTGGCAAATGTGAAGTAAGT
The DNA here is from genome assembly GCA_949710005.1 of Ricordea florida. Lineage (NCBI taxonomy): Eukaryota > Metazoa > Cnidaria > Anthozoa > Corallimorpharia > Ricordeidae > Ricordea > Ricordea florida. The sequence goes on from OX453284.1 coordinate 21,332,503, forward strand.
TTCATTTGGATTGTAACTAGTTGTAAGTTTTTTCAGAACCTGGTGCTGCAATGGTGGGAAATTAAAACACAAAAAGGTGGGTTATCAAACAAGTTGATAGAGTGAATTGTACAGGGTTGCCACTCATTAGAACCCAAAAAATTCCCTGACTTTTCCCTCCTGACTTTTCCCTCCTGACTTTTCCCTGACCTCAAAACAAATTTTCACAACCACACCACACTCTACCACGCTTTAATAAAAATCGCCAAATGGAAACACCGGTCCCCAAGCTTCCTAGGATTTCTTTTTCTTATTTGGAAGAAGGCATTCACAATGAAAAACACTGCATTTGAAAGCATAGCTCATTCATATCCCAACAAAATTCCCTGACTTTTCCCTGACCTTGGAAAAATGTTTGTTTTTCCCTGACTGTGGCAACACTGTAAGGAAGCTGATGTTTTGAGGGTTAGCCCTTGGGCATTAATTTTGCTCTGAAACTATTCTCAAGCACCTCAATCCCATAAATGTGTGTGAGTGAGTGTCTGTGTTTCTGTAGTGTTATTTAGTCTCTTTTAACATGTACAGTTTCTTAAGAAAGTAACACATAAAAGCTACAAATTAAAACTATTTTGTAATGCCAAAAGTACATGCAAATTAGTACCCCAGACATTCAATGAAGTAATTATGGTAACTGTGTACCATTGGACATTTTTGCAAGGTGCCTGTTATGTAGCAAACAAACTTGGTGTGTCAGTAAATCTGGCACTTATACATGCTTTTTATTACAGTTTCCCTCCTGGATTCCATGATGACATAAGTGTATCATATTTCAAGTTCTTGGAGGAAGGAGTAATGAAAGCTGAGAGGCTTGTAAGGAAAAATAATTAAATAAGGCAACATACACAAAAAATGAATGGAGACAATAAAATTCATACCACAGATACTATTTTAAAAGTTTTTTTATACTTTTATAATTAATTCTTGTGACATGTGATGTTTCATGAATAATCTCTTTTTTACAACTTTTCACTGTTTTCTAACAATGTACGATGTTGCAATAATTCTACATGTACAACTTGCTGAATTGTGTGCTTTGTAACAGTTTGTTTCAAAACCTGGCTTCCCATCGTATTCTGCTTATTTGCTGTCTTTTTGTATGAAAACAACTTTGTAAAACACAGGCCATCTGTGAAAAAATTGTTTGATGTAAAGGAAGACTCTCAGTGAGTAGAAAACTAGTCTCTGATGTAGGAAGCCCTACGAAGCAATCCTCTCTCAATAAAATTAATGGAATCACTGTTGTTCTCTTGTGTTCATTATCATTATTATTGTCTTTCAGTATGATAACACAGACCATTCTGTGCACATGTTGTTTTATGTGGAGAAAGTCTCTAGATGTTGGCAGCCGAAAAAGCCATGTATGCTCTGTTAATAATATAATCCTTCCATTGTGATCATTTTCACTATTTTTCCATGGAGTTTACTGTAGGTGGAGGAAAGGCAACCAGGGCATCCCCATGTGTATTCCATATCTTGTAATCCGCAGAGATAAATTCATATGCTGGTTGGTAACAAACAACAAATGTGATTTCAGAGCCCAGAAAAGAGTAATGATAAACCTTTAAGAAAAAGTAGGACTTTGAAAATGCAGGAAATAATAGCATTTAGTAAAATCATATAAATATTATTGCTGCCTTAACTTGTCACACGATCCCACAAACAATTACTGCAGGTGTGCATAAGCATGTGGGAAGAGTTGGTAAAATGGACAAAAAATTACTCAGGATTTACATGCCGCATACCAGTAGTTAAATAATTATAACACTTGAGCTACCATGTGAGGCTGGCCTACTTAAAATATGACTGTAGGCCAAAAAACAAACAGGTACCCAAGAGGACAAACAGCATATAAATCAACTTTCTGTTAAACATGACATGCATGGCTCTATTTGTAATTACTAACCGAATTCGAGGTCTGTACTGTAAGTTAAGCGCGCGGGCCATAAATCCGAGTAGAAAAAACAAGGATATGTAACTTACAGTACGGACGAAGAAAACGAGGTTTGTAAGATATTTATATCTCAAAATAAACTTTTGAATTTAGTTGGCCGTACAGTGAAGTATGGCCTGCTAAATTGACCAATCACAGTGCATGTACTAAGACCCATTAACATTACATCATAGCCTTGCTTTGATTGGGCTTGTTTCTTCTTTGTAAGCTCTTTTGTTGAATCCTATTCTCAGCTCCCAAGAGACTTAGTTCTTGTTACAATGTCGATTCACAAGCCAATTAAACTTTTTTCATGTGTATATATCTTCAAGAAGATAATGGGTCCTAAACAAAATTTTATCTTTCCATTAATACTTACTTATGTTTAACTTGTATTTTGCACCAGGATAAACGACCAGGGACCTCTGATCAATGGTACATCCTGATAATGTATATTCATGAATCTTGAAAAAGATCTATTGATAAGAAATCAATACTAAGAATCTGAAGGGAAAACAGACATGCATAATACTTCAAATAAGAAAATAAGATACTATAGAAAGGAGAGGGGCGGTGACCATGATGCCAGTACGGGGGAAGAGGATCAAAACCGACCAATGACTGATAACAAACGTTACACAAGTCTTTCAGCCAATACTATCATGGTTAAACTGACCAATCACGTTTAACAGACCAGACTTATAACATCATCGTCTGACAAACACTATTCACTTGACTCTGAAGATGACTTCCGCTCAGGTTGTCGAAATGTCAGTCACCAACAACAGCTCTTTTCAAACTAGACGAACTATGGGGGAAGAGGGTTTCCCAAAAAGAAATGATAGGGTGCTTGTCCTACATTTAAAGGGTCAAAATTTGCAGCATAATACCTCTGGGGGGGGGGGGGGGTAAAATTCAAAAATGACCACTGACAGAATTATTGCTGTACCTTTTAAGGTAAAGACATGACAGGGGTAAAAATTATGTTGAACCATGTCCATCAAACAAGGTTTTGGTACTTTTGGGGTGTTTTTGAAAATTCCTGATGAGCACCCGCATCATTTTTTAATGGAAGTCACTCCCCTGGGAAGTGATGTGCATAGTACACAAGGAGTACATTGTGGTTATGTTTAAATGAATACTAAAAAAGGCAACGAACCCCAGGGATATTTTGATCCTCATTTAAGAAACAGGATGGACAGCATGACAGCAAAGGATGTTAATTACATCCTCAAGGGTCCAAGGCATGGTAAACTTCCTTGCTGGGTTACAAAACTACTGTTCAAATAGATAAATTTGCTTGTTGATTCCCTTTGAGCGTTCACCTATCTGCTGTGGCCTTTTCAGCAAACTTTGGTCGATCTAGGACATCATGTTTATATCATCTTGAAATAATGAATTCACTTTCACTCAGTTCTGACAGTTGTTGAGACAGTTCTAGTTGTATTGTGGCAAGCTAGAATGATTGTGTGACACTTGCGTTACAAAATTAACACTAAGCACATCTGTCAAGAGATAGTTTCTCAGGTTACTTGTAATTCTGGATAAAAATAACCTAAGTGTGAGAAACGTGTGTAATCAGTTTGGATCGGTGAGCACTAAACAAGGAATTGTGACGGTTAAAAAGGGAAAAAATCAATTGTGACGTTTGCGAAGAACAGCCTGCTGACTTTGGCATTCGCAACACAGTAAGATGAGAAGTTGCTAAGTACATTTTTCAGGTACGGGTAATAGACATAAGCTCACTGCCACTCACCTGTGCATAAGAATTTATTCCTGTACAAAAGGGATCATCAACAAAGCCAGTCTGCTGAGTCTGTGACATCTGTTGTGGTTTGTCTCCAAAGTACACAGTTGCACTTAAGGAAGCATCAAGACTCTTTGATGGAAACTTCTGGCCTATAAACACAATAGCCCCAAAGATGTCCTTAAGGTAAGCAGAGTTGCTTTATAATACTAAGAAAAAGAAGTTGCAACAAGAAAGAAACATCCTATGTTTTAAAGGCATTGCTTAGAAAATGGAGAGAAAAAGAGAGGACCTGAAACAAGAAAGAGTGAAATCTCTGGGACAAGGAAACAATGTGACTCAGCTTTGTCCATTACAAGTTCAAAAGATTAGTTGTACTGTAAATTATTGAGAGTTATACTTCAAGACAACTACATGTGGTCCAGAATTGAATAGAGTGACCATGTGTAATTAAAAGACTTTACCTATATTCCAAACAAGTCGTCTCTTCTCAGGTGAGAGCAGAATACTTCCAGTAGATGGACCAGCTGAATCCACTTTGAGAACAGGGCCTCTACACCAAAAACATAACAATACATGTTGGTGTAATGGTATTCTGATTTAATGGGACATACATGTAAACTAAGAGCTAGAACAAAACAAAGTACCTCTACCCTAATGACAGCTAGAGCTGATTAGGGTCAACTACAAATATTACAATTAATAACTGCTAAATAGGATTGTAAATTAGGGAGTGTATTCCATACACTTCAGAGGAGGTGATGTTAACTGTAGGGTGGAAAGGATTAGACAAAAAAGAAGGTAAGTTTGTACTTTGAATCAAAGTTAATAAAATGGAAGCAAGGCCACAGCCACTGAAAAAAAAGTCTGCACGGGAAATGGGGCCAAATTGGCTTCAACTACAGAGAAACAGCAAACTCAAATAATTTTGCTAGCATTACACAGGACACCCAACACAAGATTAGGTTCGTGCTCTCCTGCATCTTACAACAAACATAATTATGACCTGATTAGGTCCCTATCCAAAGACAATTCTTGAGAATGATTATTTCAGAAATCAGTGGGAAACTAACCTGTAGAAAAATGGCACATGAACTTCACAGTAATCAAATGAATTCTTGACTTTACTGTTCATTCTCAGCTGAATGGATATCTGCACTGAGCTGTCATCACCCTACAGTTACAAGTTAAGATATCAGGGTGGTATGCAGCTCGTATTACTATTCTGTATCATTATAGTCAAACATTAACAACATTAAGACAAACCTAAACAAAATTAATAATACCCCTGCCTTGAGAAAACTGTGTAGATTTTGATTGAAATTAAAAGTTTAAAAGAGCTGCAAGGTACTGCCAAACATCCTTTAGGGTGGATTTCCACTGCTGTGTAAATTCAACTTATGAGCAGGCTTGAATTGAACTAGCTTAAAATAGAATTACAGACAAAAAGTGGGGCTTTCCTGTAAGTGTAGGAAATTGAACAATACTCAACTTTTCACAACTATGCGTAAACCCACACATCGTCTGTAAATTTATTTACTGTATGCATATAAAACTACACTGCAGTTTAATTGATTTCACATCTAGACACATGTTAAATTTACCTGACAGTGGAAATCCACCCTTTATTATGCTACAATGCGAAAGGCCAATGGCTGCCAAGTGCAAGTAGACCTTAGAAGTCAGTTAATGACCATAGAATTAAGCACTTACTGCACCTGCATTTGGTAGATTCCTCTGATAGGCAAGCCTTGTGGTGCCCTTGCAGTGTAGTGACAGAGTGGAAACAATTCTGTAGGAGGTCTAAATCTTAATTTTCGTCCCATCATATCACCAGCCGCAAGCATCTGTGATGGTTGAAATGTCGGCATCTGGACATGAGTATCTCCCTCTAACACACTGGGGTGGACCACAAGGAAATCGAGAAATGATGAGGTGATATTTATGGTGATCGAAGGGATTCCCTCTAAATCAGCCTGGAAAGAATAAGCAATCAATTGAAAACAATGGGCAAATAATTTATCACGATTTATCAGTGGCAAATGGATCAGTTATCTACTGCAATCAAAGGTTAAGAGTTATAAATTATCAATCCACAAGGTCAATAATAATCATATGTTTTATATTTGTTATCATTCACTGACACCAGTTTTTTTCATTTCTTATCTTATTGCTTTTTGTACTGATGGAAACAATTCAAATTCATCTCTGACGACTGAGCTTTCAAGCCTGAATAGTTTGCATGGAGCAGCGTAAAATATAACTGAATATCAGCAGAAGATTTGGCATTACAGGAACAAGATGAACAATTAAGAAATTGCGTGAGCTGTTGGGTAAAAAAGCCAACTTGCCAACTACAGCTTTCCACAAGTTAACGCTTTCACTCTCAGGATCTGAGCAGTAATTCTCCTCGATACTGGTATGCTATATATTTCCCTATAACATAGCTTTGGAAAAGCATGCGCTATGATTGGCAATATATGCGCGATCCATTTGCACATGGGTTGCATGATGATGTCAGATTGTTAACCAAGTCCAAGTAAAAAAGTTATAACGTCTTATGCACTCAAGAAGTCTCATGAACTCAAGAAGCTAGAGATGCTCTCAGCTGCACCTCAAGCATTCTCTTACGCTTCCTTCATGCTTAGCAACCTCCTGCCTGTGTCCATAACTCGATGGTTGCACGCTGCATGTTTACTATTTCTTCATCATGTCTCATTCTGTAGAATCTGGTAGTTAATAAATTATTGAATCTCCTGAAGTCACGATAACTTTTTTTGGTTCTCAGCACCATTTCACTTGGGACTGTATAGATATTGTGGAAGAAGTAAATAATTATTACGCGGAATGATGTAGTCAGCCAGCGTATAAAATTCGGTAGCGCATTCCTTTCGTCGTCTTGGGAGTAAAAAATTGCCTTGTTTCTTTAACTTTCCCGTATCCCGAGCCTGTCCCGAAAAAATTGTGATTTTTATTGGCTGTAACTCCGAATCACGTGCAAGTCAGGTTGGATTGCACCAGGATATCCATCATGATGATCGCACAATCAGCAAAAAAACATACTGCATCAGCAATTTTAAACCAACACATCCCGCGCAAACGCCTTCAGGCGCCTTCTTGTTATATTATAAAATTGTGTAATTATGGGCATGGACAGGCTGCGAGAATGTAGTACTTACAAGGATGCTATGAGCCTGCTTAGTAGTATATATTGAGCTGGAGGTATTACATGTAACCAATGTGATATCACTTGTCTATTCTACCACAAAAGTACTGTACAAAATTAATGCAAACAAATTTGACATACAAGTATTTCATTCTTTGCTGTCTTTGAATTGTTGCTGAAATTTTGTTGTAGATGTACATGTATGGTGCAAAATTTTGTTAGGTAAAAACAATGCTTGGACCAATTTTCACCCTCTGTACAACTGTATTATAAAGTAGTTGGTAATGGTAAGTAACTCACCCTGCATGAAATTATCCCAAAAAGCTGCCACTCATCTTTTAGATCAGTCTTGTTGTACTGAACAATTAAGAGAAGACACAATTTTTACCTCTTAAAATGCCACATGAATGCAAAATTTCTCTCCAATTGCCTTGGTTTACTTTCTACTTAACACCAAAAGAAAAATACCTACCTCATTCCTGCCTTTTTTGTTTTCCTGCTATCATAAGTCAATGCACTGAATAGTAAGTTGTAAAGGTAATAATTTTCCTAGACCAAATGGTTGCCATTCTTCCTGACTAAAATTTTTTTTAACTGAAAAACATTAAAGTTCCTCCAAATGCTGTACAGTACAACTTGTACATACTTTTCTGCATGGAGACTTGTTATACAGTACAAGATTAAGAGTAACAATACATAACACTATAAACTAGCCAGTTTTGAATAAAGATTCAAAAGGTACCGGTAGTTTGCAGAGGGTTAACATTAGAGCTTATTATGTCCAGCTAAGCTGAATCTATTCAACCTGAGAATTCACCTGTACTGCTCTTATTTCTTCTTTGACATTAAACACAAGCTGTTGTTTTCCTTTATACTGGACAGGCTTCCAAGCAGGTTGCTAAATGAAAAGCAAAAAGAGTAGTTGTTTATATTGACTTTCAGCTAAACTGTATACAGTACCTCCCCAATTTCCAAGGTCTCACTTTAATCAAAATTAAAGTGTGTTATTTAAATTGAAATAAATTTAACTGTTTCATTTGGCTATATATTATTAATAATTTAATGAACTTTTTTTGAGTGTCAACTATATTTAGCACTGACATACTAATTGGGGACACGGCGAAGCACAAATGAAATCAAATAAAATCATATTGAATTAAATCAAATCGATCAAACGCTGGTTTTTGTGGAGAGGGAAAAACCGGAGAACCTGGAGAAAAACCTCTCGGAGCAGAGTAGAGAACCAACAAACTCAGCCCACATACATGACAACAGCCCACTATATGACAACAGCAAACAAAATCAACCTAGTTACATATCAACCTTGTTCCCACATGTTTTGGTGTAAATTAAGCGATAAAGCATCCAGACATAATCAGAAGGTTATAGGTTCAACCCTGTGAAGGAGAATTTCTGTTTCATTTTGTACTTATGGTATGCTGTACTTCAAAAGTCAAGTAAATTTTACGTTAAAAATTCTGCATCCTGAGAGTGTTTGATTTTTTAAAAGATAACCAGCAATCAGTTTCTGTTTTTGGTTCATTTGAAGTACATAACAGGACCACTAATTTTATATTTTGAAACAAACCTTGCTTTTTGGTGGTACCATAATGTCTTTACTGTTAATGAGGGCAAGTATAGTAACAGGGTTTGTGTCCACTGGAGTTCCAAATGGGGCAGCTACACACAGAAACTTGTACAGTTCTTTCATTCTCAACTGTAACTAGAATCAACAATAAATTATTGTTTTTATTGATAAATAACAATGCAATGTTAATTGATTGATTTACTGCCTATCTGATTAAATTGAAAAAATCGCAAGTCACGGTAATAAAACTTTGAGCACTCAGTATATGTATTTCACAGTCTAAAATTCCCAGTTGGATGTTTTAGGATAGTGAAGCTCAAAATAAAATCATTAACAGTAATATACATTAAATGTTTATTTTAATAGCTTATGTATCCTTTCATATTATATATACTGATGAAATACCAGGATTTTTCCTTTTACTAAAAAATCATATCTTCATTGCACGCAATAAGATACTATTTTTATTTTTCGCATGTGAGGACATTGGTGTCGCCGTGGTTACTAACACGATAAGCCAATTACAAGAGAGCTTTCCGCTCAGGCACACAGCTGGTTCTTTTGAAATTTCATTCACAAAGTGGCTTTGAGTTGCAAAGATGGTACAGTTACCAGTGACTTTCTTAAAGTTGCGTTTTATGTGGAAATTTAAACAGCATCTATAAAATAAACAGAACATTACATGATCGCGTGGGATAAGAATTTTATCTTCTCATGCTGAAAGTATCTCCCACTCATTGGTTTCGCTCACTCGAAGATAAAATTTGTATCCCAGTGCAGGCATGTAATATCCTCTATTTATGTTCAATTTTCCCATCATACCTGTTCTTTGGATGACCAAGCTCCCACAAAATCTACCATGCAGTGAAGGAGAGAATAACCCAGAGAAATGCCAGGCCTAAAATAAGATATTGGAGTTAATATTGACGTTGCTAGTTAAATTTGATTTCAAGTTAAATTCGATTTAACCTAGGTTGGTTTGTAATTTCTTTGTCTATATTTTATGATAATTAATACCAAACACAAAGAAATTACAAACCAAACTAGGTTAAATCATTTTAACCATAAATCAAATTAAACCTGTAACACTGTCAAACAACAAAACAATTTTAAGATTTATTATGAATTCATATAAATAACATCAATTTCACATGCCTGATCTCTTATGATAATAATCTGGCTATTTATGTTAACTATTTAAAGTTAACTTCCTTACTCACTTTTATAATATAGCTACATTCTTACGCGTGCCCTGATTGGTCAAAAACCTATGTTTTATCAGAGTATAAAACATAGAAAAAGCGTGTTTTATTGTTTTTCGCCACATTACCTCCACTCAACAATTCTCCAAGAGAAGGCGAAAAAACATTTTCTTTGAAGAAATTCATGATAGAATTCTCTGAGAAGCAGCAGAAAGTTTTGAAGCTGAGAATAATAAAACAAATAAAGAAGAAGAAGCGAAAAAAGTCGAGAAGTTGGTATGAAATGGCGTCGGTTTGTCGATCTGTGTGCTTTGTTGTTTCTACTCGCGGCATACAAAATCTATATCATAAAGCGAATAAAGAAGCCTAAGCTGTGTATTACACTGTGATTAAAACACGACGGGCATTTGAGAACACTCGAGAAATGTAGAAAACACTCGCCTGCGGCTCGTGTTTTTTACATTTCACTCGTGTTCTCAAATGCCCGTCGTGTTTTATCACAGTGTAATACATGGCTTAGGCTTCTTTATTTGTTAAATAATGCTCACTACTTAACTCTGCAAGAATTATATGCAAAGTTCCCATTCACCCACAGTTCAATATACAGAGTTCACTATCTTGACTTCACAGCAGTTTCATTTCTGTGTCTAGTGATGCAGTATGTTTATCTTAAATCACAGACACTTACAGTTTAACAAGAGGAGACTTTCCATTGCTAGCACTGATTTCCACCAATGGAACACAAGCAAAGACTAAACCAAACTGGAAAATATGATAATCAATTGATAGTAGTAATGTTCTAGCCTACAATGTATCTTTTATACAGTATGTAATATATGATTTTAGTATAAATACTCAGGTGATTCTACAAAATCGCACACTCTGATTGGTTTGCTATCTCGCATTATCAGCCAATAATCACCTTGACGAACAAAATGGCTGCCAGTCGTCCTCACACTTTTGATGAAATAAAATTTTTTCGTATTGTACAATGCTTTTTCTTTTCTATTTTTGAAATAATCAACTGTGTATTTATACTAAAACAATTATTCGCCTCAGGCTCAGTGATTATCGGTGATTATAACCCACCGATTAATTTTTGAGCAATTTTATTGGCTATTTTGAGTCACGTGGTAAAAAATCGGAGGACGGGTATCACGCAATAACCCCCGTCCGAAGCGATATTTGTCGTCCGATTTTTGGATCACAATTAAGAAACGGAAACATTCAGTGTTCGGTGTTTTCTTTATTTAATTTCCATGGAAAACAAACAAACTCGTTTTTATAATCCAGTGACATCGTAATTTTAAAGTAGCTAGTCGCAATTGTAGCTCCGGATAAACAGAAAATCAACAAAATAAGCTGCTGGTGTTTTTGGCATGGAGGTGAGCAAAAGTTACGAACCCTTGGGCAATCAAATTCTTGAAAATCTCCCCACTGAAATGTGCAAAAAGGCTGGTTTTGCACAAGGTACACTTCCCCTTGTATTTAAAGCTGCCGGTTGAGAAACTTTTCCAAGCCAAAAACGATAAACTACGCAAACGGTAAGTCGCTCCAGTGGTACAGTACACGACTAACTGTAGAACAACTATTCGAGTCATCCCATACTATCACTCGATTTATAGCTCAAAAGAATTCGGTTCAGTCAGTTCAACCTGTTCTTGCAACTGGAACTAAAGTTCGCCTACCCTTGCTTTTCTTCGATCTCCTCGGCGCCCGCCATTCAACAATAAAGCCAAGTTTGCGAACAATTCCTTCAACTACACCATATTTTCCAAATTCCCTGTTTCATGGTTGTAATTTCTCTCGCAGTGTTAGTGGTATGGTTGGATTTTCTGTTCTAATCCATCGGAAATGTTTTGCTTTGACTTCAATCGAAAAAAACAGTTGGTAAAATAAACCAAAAGTGCCGTGTTTTCCAGATTTTCATGTAAGGGGCGTTGCGAGAGTATGTTTGACATGACAGCTTGTCAAGCTCTGGTCCAATCACAGTTTATATAAAACAATTTTAACCAATCACTGTACATGCAGTGTTTGCATCAGTCGCCTGAATCCCCCAGTCAGACGACTTGTTTTTCTTTTTCTTCAACACGTACAAAGTAGAAATTAATTCACGATCGCGGAGGGTTATAAAATAAATAAACCCCTTCCTGGCTTACTGGTATATGGGAGGATAATGCCCTTGGCTGAGAGATTGTCCTCAAAATTTCACATATGCCCTCGAAGCTTCGCTTCTCGGCCAACTGTTCATTTTTCGGACAATCTCTCAGCCGCGGGCATTATCCTCCGATATACCAGCCGCCGGAAGGGGTTTATTTACTAAATATTCACCAACAATCACTTCGCCTTTGGCGAATAATTGTTAAATGTTCAGTGTATTAGTATCAAAAGGCAGCAGTCTTTAAGCAAGCCATGCATAATTGGAGCCCAATTAGTGTGACTGCAGGAAGACAGCATGTAATATAAATTATATTTCATCAAAAGTTCAAATACACCTTTATTTCAGGTTATCCATAGTACAATATGTTTTACCTTTTCTATGATAACAACAGGCCATAATGGACCCTCTTTTAACTGCACTTCATGGACAGGCTTCTGCTCTACCTTGCTGCAGGAGTCAAGTTCTCTGTCAAACTACATTCAATAAAAATACATACACCTTTTGTGAGTTTGAAAAAAAATTTAAAAATTTAATTGAAAACAAATTTGAACAGTGCTGTTAACAACAGCTATACTGTGGACAAAGGTGCAGCAGCTTATGTTTAAAGATGACTTGTTCTAGAAGTTTAGGTACTTGAAAACAGTCTCCTAGTCCTACAAATCAAAATACACTTCCAGTACATTTCTTAAATCCCAAATGGTAAGAAACACAGACAAGATGATAATACAAGGACAATCTTTGGGAATGATTTCCGCACAGGTCCCTACTTCATTATGCATGCTGTAGCCATACGGTTTCGTTCTCAGAAATGTTTGCACGCGCACTTCCCAAGACGATTCAACTACAGCATGCATAATGAAGTAGGGACCTGTGAGGAAATCTTACCATCTTTTCCAAATAACAGAGATTTGGATGCAAGTGTATAAGGAATTATCAAGCAAAAGATCATGATAAATCTTGCCCTATACTCTACAGAGAATAAAGATAACTAATATTGTCTGTGCTTTCCATCTCAGAAACCGAAATTGTCTGCTTGCTGCAATTTGTTTTGCAAACATCTCCATCTAGTCATTACATGCAGCTGCCTTCAGGGGGATCAAGTGGGGTAATGTATCTGCCAGTACATTGTACTTGTTTATGGAACTACATTTTTGTTCAGTTAAACAAATCCTTGATGCCAAACCATTTTTATTATAAAAAAAAAAACAACATCAACTTTATAATGTCACATTGATTAACAGATAGCGCTAAACTTGAAGTTAACAGACAGTCAAGTATTGGCTGCCGTATGTTTATCCTGTCTGAAATTGCCATGTCTAGACGTCTGATGGAAACTGCCATGCATGTCCCAGACATGTGAATCTCAAAAGGGGTGCAGATAGATTAAAACTCGTTGGTGAAGACAGATGATGGGCCATAACACTTTCAAAAGCAAGTGAGACAAATGTGGCAATGGGCCTCCCCCCAGGACTTTACTTCCCACTAAACTTGCAGCTACTTATAGAGAGCCTGGATGGTAATTCCGAAAAAAACTTTGGTAAGATTTCCGCACAGGTCCCTACTTCATTATGCATGCTGAAGCTGTCTTGTCTGGTGTAATGCACGTGCAAATATTTCTTGTGTTCGAAGAACGAAATAGTACAGTTACAGAATGCATAATGAAGTAGGGACCTGTACGGAAATCTTACCAAAACCTTTCACTTAAATATGTTTCTAGTTCGAACCTCAAGTAAATCTGGTGCATTGTCCCTCTTTGATCCCACCTCTCGCAAAACAGCACCACAAAGCTGCGAGTCACTGGGTATCTTCGTCAAACTTCCTCCTTGGAGCAACACTGCACGTCTTTCTACCGTCGGAAAACAGCTAAAGAGAATTCCAAAAACGTCTCAGAACTAGACAACACAGTGGAAGATACCTGACTGCACGGTGACCGCAGCGTTCGAATTTTTATAGAATCATTGATCTTAATTTAATACATCTTACGTACCGTGAGAAGAGAATTCTTTCGTTGGCTTCGTTTTCCAGAGTTGAGAAAATCCAAACGCCCCGCAGACTCATTGGAAAATCTCTCTGCTACGTTGCACGTGCATACAAGGCATTGTTTTACTTGTTTAGACGCAAAAACAAGCCAATCTTTCAAGGACTGGATGAGCTGCCATATTGGAACTCGTCACCAGACCGCCAAAACAAAGCTCCTCATGACTGAAGGTCACCGAAGGTTAACTGGTACATTTGCGTGCTTTAAACATCCCGCGAGAAAGGAAGAATCTATACAGGTTGAAAATCTATACAAAACCATTGTAATTCTGATATTTTCCACGGAACTTAGAAACACCTTGAATTTTAAGCCTGGAAGAACTTTACAAGACGAAACGCGTTTCAGTTTTTTCTTCTTCTTGCACCAAAACAGGAAACGAAGTTTGATCCTTCGAAGCTCGTGCCGGTTAACCGAACCAATCAGCTGTCAGCTCCGCAGAGGGACCTTTGAACTTTATCCCATTTAATAACACAATTTCCGAGACGTGCTTGGTAGTGGCGACTGTTATTACTTCGGAGTGGGTGACTTGCACATCTTTGAAGGGAAAACACGATGGCAGAGTATTCTAATGGCCGATTGAACGGCAGCGTAACTTCTAACAAGACCGCGAACGGAACATGCCGCACAAAAAGTGTGAAGCGGTCAGCTGAAAAGTTACAAGTTATTAATTCGAAGGAGAAAACCGGTTCGAAGGTCTTGTCATTTTTTTCGATGGTTTGGTTCGTAATGGAATGTCTCTTCTGCTACGCAGTCTTGGTTCCCGTTGCCTTTTTCCTAGTTCCAGTTGGTGTAGTTTTCTTCCTCTTGAAGGTAGCTGAACGAATGGTGGTCCAAAAAAGTAGTGGCGGAATCCCCCTGACTGGACAAGACTCGTTTTGGAAACGGGACACAAAAGAGAATCTTATGGTAATAAGTGGACTGTTGCAATTTGAAATCGGGCTTGATTACGACAACACGTTTCTAGCTTTCCGTCAGGGAATCCTAAACCGCATGGTGAACTCGAGACATCCCAACGGAGAATTAATGTATCCCAGGAGTCGCTACCTAATTCGACCCGGATATTTCCAGAATTTCTTCTACGAAGATAAGTCTTTTCGCATCGAAAATCACGTCGTGAAGTGGGAGGGCGATGTTCCTTCTACTAAGGAGGAGCTCGAAGCACTGTTGTCCAAGATGTCCAGTAAAAATTTGCCTGAAGATAGGCCTCCATGGCTTTTTCTGTGCATTCCAACGAACTATGGCCCAAAGGAAATGGCTGTCGTGTTCAGAATGAGCCACTGTTTAGCTGATGGTGTCTCACTAGTAAGGTTCATTATTTCCAAACTGGCAGATGAAGCAACCGTCGAGAGAGAACCAACAAAGTTTTCGTCATCTCATCGCCTTTTGCACGTGGCCAAGGCTGTACTAGCCACACCTCGTTGCGTGGTTGGCAGGTGTTTGGTATTTCCAGATAAATCCATTGTCCACGGTCCAAAGATTTGTGGCACCAAAAAAGTTGTCTGGCTCGACGGACTTGATCTTAAGACTATCAAGAGGATTAAGACGGCAGCAGAAACAACTGTCAATGATGTCTTGATGTCTTGTTTTTCTCTGGCATTGAGGGAGTACTTCCTAAAGAAAGGTGTTCAACAGCCAACCGACTTCACAGCCTCAATCCCAGTGGATGTTCGTTCGGCGGCCTGTAGGAAAGTACAGAAATTTGAGAACAAATTTGCGATAATTTTTCTCAAGCTTCCTGTAGGAACAGACGGCGTACTGCAACAACTCTATGAGACTAAAGCCAGAATGGATCAAGTAAAACTGTCTGGTGATCCCCTCGGCATGGCGGCTTCTATTTACGTAACTTCTGAGTTTCTGCCTGAGTTCCTCACCCACCCTTTACACACCTATTTGACTGAAAAAGCTAGTTGTGTTCTATCCAATGTCCCTGGTCCTCAGCACTTGCTGAATATAAATGGTATCACCTTAAAATCCATGACATTTTGGCCACCGCAGAGGGACAACATAGGTATTGGATTTTCCATCTTTACCTATGGAGGTAAAGTCATTGTTGGAGTGCAGAGTGATGTTGCAGTGTTACCTGATCCAGAAATAATCACGGAAGAGTTTGGTAATGCTGTGAAAAATATGGCAAAGTGTGTGCTGCATGATGATGATGCTTACAGAAGTGTACGTAATGACTTGCATAATGGCAATCTTAATTACAAGTGAATTTATCTTGTATGTCTAACTTTGAACTAGAAACATGTATTCATTTCCTATTGTTCATTTGTTGCTCTACTTCTGGCACTGAGGAGCAAACATGCACTTTAGACCAGAAAATTATGCACCGGAGCAAAGTCCCATAAAGCCCTAATTGTTGGACATAACCATTATCAAAGTATATTACCAAAAGAAATTTGGCTAGGCTAGCTGTCACAAATTTCCATTTGATTGTTAAAAAATCAAAACAAATAATTGCCTCAATTAAGAAAAAAAAACATAAAAAGATAAATAATGATTTCTTGTGAGGTTTTCTCATAGATGGAAAAGGATTATGATCCTTTTAAAAAAATTATTCTAACTTTTCTTATGTTTGATCAGTGCATCTTGCCAGAGTCTCTGGAGCACAATCATGGTTTGCTCTTGACAGATATCAGTCATATCTGTCTTTGCGTGTTACAAATGAAATATGAACAAGGTCAAAGTGTTTGCTAATTCAGTTTTCACCAATTTACCAAAATCAAACATTTGCCAAAAATGTCTCAGTTTTAAAGTGATTATCCAGTGGACACTGTACTGTCCATAAGGCTTGAAATTCTATGCAGTGATATATGTGAGCAGAAGTTTGAACGTTGTGCAGCAGTGGCA
Organism: Ricordea florida; assembly: GCA_949710005.1. Classification (NCBI taxonomy): domain Eukaryota; kingdom Metazoa; phylum Cnidaria; class Anthozoa; order Corallimorpharia; family Ricordeidae; genus Ricordea; species Ricordea florida. Next base: position 21,349,224 of record OX453284.1, read on the forward strand.
AAGTTTTTTATCATTGCTTTAGGAAATATCTTGTAGCAAACTTTTAGAAATTGGTTTAAGCAGGAGTCCAGTGAAAACGTAGTTTATTCTAAGATGAGAGGGCACAAGGCAAAATGTTCAAAGTAAACACAGCATGAGGGCAGGCATGTCTTGTATGTCTTTTTGTACATCTTGCACTTCACTCTTAGTTCATAGATCAGATGTAAAGTTAGACAACCTTTTCCATGCAATGTGCAGATTTCGTAGTAAAAGCTAACAACTGGCAAGCTTCCACCACTTAAGATATATCATGTTGTCTACCAAATTGAGAAGAAATTCAAGCCCTGAACTTTTAGCTGCCTGTTGGTAAATATTTCTGGTTTCCTGGGGTCAGTTTAGTAAAACAAGATTGGTGTGATTTGCAAGTGTACTATAGCTATTGTTAGAGCTTAAAAACAATAGTTGAACTTGGAAGAGTTTTATTGAGTTGACCCTTTGACAAAACTTTTCTAAGGTGATGCCTCTGGCCGTTTTTCTGGCTTACCATATATCCATCACAAACCAATGGTTATTGTGCATTTTACTGTTTAATCCACAGTTTTGCTTTGAAATAGTGTAGGAACTGAATTATTATTGCTATAATTATTAAATTAGTCGATTTGGGTAGATTAATTTCATAGATGGGTATTAACATTCTATGCCACTGTTTTCGGTCATGATTCAGGCAAAATCTGTACTGAATTAGGTTTAACTTTCGGATCAATATAACTTGTTGGATTAGGGGAGGGGTAGGTGCACAGTTGCCCAGAAACTGATATTGATCCTAACTTTCTTGGCGGTTCCAACTTTGGATGAGCCATCCTTGACTTTCTCTTTACACATTACTTTGTTGCACTAGTCTTGAGTTAGTGTACAAGCAAGGTCTCTGTTTTGTTTCTCCATCCATGTTTTTGGTAATAATTGTTTACAACACTTTTTCACCATGAGGAGGCTTACACTTATGGCCTCTTTTTCTTTTCTTCATTTTTTCCCAAGACTTTTGTACCTGTTAAACAATAAGACAATGGAATATTATACATCTATTTTTGTACACTTGGTTTGCTCCCATTTTGTTACAACTATGTATGAAAAAATTTGTTCTATTTTTGTACAATAGTAATTTTTTCAAGTCATTGATATTCTGATTGATGTTAATGGTTGTACATGTGGAAATGAATTTCAATACAAATGATCTATGTTCATGCAATAGTGATATCAATACTATAAGTTTGATTTATTTATTATTTCTAACAGTTACTCTGTCAGAGATGATCATGGCATTATTGTGTTTGTATAACTGCCTAGGGTATACGTGTTTGTGGAAATTGTTTTGGGGGAATAGACAGATTAGCACAGCCTTCTTATTTCGTTGTATTTCCCTTAATCAGTGTCCTGTGACACTTGAAATGTGGGTACAAGTGCAGAATCGGAGGTGAAGTTTAGTGTTCACAGTTTCTCTGGTATATTTTGTATTCAGTTGTGGCAACAGAATACAGAGGGTGTGCTTATGAACAGTCCAAGAGATACTGTTGTTTCAGATAAGATGTATTAAATTAAATTTATTAAACATTGTTTTTTTTTTTGTAATAACATGGACTAGTTTATATCACATGTAGCTTGCAGAGTATTTGGCCTTCAACCCATGTTCACACTGAGCAATGTTTACATGTCTAAGGAATCAAACCTGACTTTTCACCTCTGTTTAAAGAAAAGAGTAAGACGTGTCAACACACACTGGTGCTAACACACCCAGAAAGGACTTTTAAGACATTCTTACAAAAAATAGTCACTTTTATTATTACAGTATTATAAGGTAATGGCAGTGGATTTATATACCGCACATATCTGTTGTAGTTCAATTTTTTCCTTGGTTCAAATTTTATTTTTCTTTATTTTCTGGTATAGTAATTTATGATAATGAGTTTGAAACAAAGGAAAGTACAATTTGAACCAAGGATAAAATTGAACTACAACATATCCACTAATTGTCCATGGCTGTTTACAATTCGTACTCTAGGGTGAGATAGGACGTCAGCTTGTTAAGGCGCCTCTGGCAGCCGCTATCTGTCCATGTTTTGATCTCAGCCATCCACCCAACCCACACATCAGTCTAAATTACTTTCACAAAGGCCAGACAACACCGTGATCTATGTCAAATACTCTTCACGAACGATGTGTGGGTTCTTTAACGTCCCACGAAGTTATTACAACCAAGGGTTGTGAGACGGCACCTACGGTTTATCGTCCTTATCCGAGAAGACTAGAAAGTCTAACCATTAACAGATGTCATTGCAAAGGCAGCACTTTCTCCTCAGTTATTTTAAATTTAATTTAATTTAAAACCCTGAGTGTAAGTCCGGCCCATGAGGGTTTGAACCCGCGACCTCCCACACGGTAGTCCGGTGCTCTACCAACTGAAACAACCGGTCGTCGGTATTACATAAAAACCTCATGACTCAAATTCCATAAACTTTGGAATTAATTGTCTCAAACGTGCTCCAACTTGTTTGTATCACCTTAATTAATGTAATAAGTAAGTAAACTTTACATGAAATTATGTCAATAATAAGAGCTTCTTGATATACACATGTAGTATGAACTGAAAACTTTCATTTCAAATTATCACCATGCTGAACATAGCACTGCCTTAACTCCCTGGGAGGGAGGGGACCGGAGTACCCTACCAGTTTTGGGTGGGACCCATTGGATTCAATTGGATCACTGGGACTCCCAGGCTGCATTTAACAATCCTATTCTAGACTCAACACGAAAGTCACTATTTTTACACATTTCCCTTTCCCAATTTATTTATTGTAAACCTATGCCATGATCTCATATAAAACACAAGTTCACCTCCGAATGTAGCTTGGTATCGTGACGTCCACAGGGCGAAAACACATATTTTGGTGTCTTTAGTTTAAAATTAAAGTTTAACTAAAGCCTTATCTTATCTTTAATTGTCTTTAATGGCAACATGAAATATCCAAAAGGTGAAATCGATCTTTAATGAGTCTTTAATGTACCTTTTGTTGGACTTTAATATTGCCAAACTTTAGGTCTAATTTTGGGGGTCTTTTCTTTCTCCCAAAACGTCCTATAAGGTTTTAACATCTTTAATTTTGAAATAAATCAAACTTAAAGTGTCATGAGATATTTCGATATCTTTAATTGGAAATTAAAGTTCGTCAAGGTAACTTGATCTTTAGGTGATCTTTAACCAAAATTAAGTTACCTTTTCACGCCGAGCCTAGAGTTAATTTGATCGAATGAAAAGAACCACGTGGCGCAGCCGTACGTATTTCTTATTCAGCATTTTCCTGGCCCTTGGATTTAGTAGAAGACAGAGAAAATGCAATTTGAAGCTGCTTTCCTTTAGGTTTCCCTTTACAACATTAATTCAAAGCAATAGAAACCATGGAAAACAATGGAGCTAAAGGATATGTCTATTGCGCCCGTTGCGATGTGGTATCACGATCAACCTTTCAAAGACACGAAAGGAAAAGATATTCGGCAACCTCATGCAGTGAGATTAGACAATCAAAAGCAACTCTGTGCGGGTCAGGTTCAGAAACATCGAGTACACCCAAAGTTGTTAAAATTGCATGTTCATAATATTCTGCATAACAATAAAAAATTCACTTTTTGGGTATCAACGGTTTTTCAGTTTTTTTATATTGGTTTGCAGATTAACATCACATAAATTTGCAGATTGACATACCATCAGGCCAGGCTTGATGGATTGAGGTTTAAGGTTACTTTTATGTTCTTAATCCAGTCATTATACATAACACTAAGGGCCTGTTCACATGGAGGTGGGGGACCCCGGGTAGGTGAGGTACCTCACCTCGGTGAGGTTACCAATCTTTTCATACAATCTCTCTTTTTTTCTTGATTGCGTTCACATGCGAGGTGGGGTACCCCAGCTAGGCGGGTAACCCGGCTAGCCAGGCCGGGTAACCCGCCTAGATGGGGTGAGTTTTCTCCATGTGAAAGCTCGAGAGTGGGGTAACCCGCCTAGCCGGGGTAATAAAATCCAAATTGCGCAAAGCCCGCCAAAAAAACATGGCTGCCAACCACTACCAGCGTGGCGAGTTCTTTCGACGACATAAACTCAAACAACTCGAAAACCCTGAACTTGACAGTGCCCGCAACAATTTGGAAACCGATAGCGGAAAATTGCGTTTCCCACTGTTTTGTCCCCATCTTTGGTTATGTGCGTACTTTGTCACTGCACGATAGCATTTTAAACCTCACCCCACCTCGCCGGGTTGCATGTGAAGACAAGTTTTCTTCACCACGGGTACGTGGGGTACCTCACCTACCCGGGGTCCCCCACCTCCATGTGAACAGGCCCTAACCCATAATACAATTACTGTCATCTTTCATTCACGGAAATCTTCCACAAAGGAACAATTAATATATTTAAAAATGTTAGCTTGCCTTTCCCTGAACCCTGTCCACAGTCCCCTTTATACTCTCCCACCAAATTTGTTAAGGACTTCATGGTTGTAATGTGGTCACTCAAAATGGCACAGACACTTTAAGATCTGGCAAAATGCCCTCACTCGCAAACTGCACCAAATATTAAGATCTCACAAAATTAAAATCTGTTCAGAAAAATAAAGATTTGTTAAGATTTGTAATTTTAACATGGTTGCTCCAACAGGGAAAGAAACCCCTAGCTATGGCAAAATGCTCTAACTCACTAACTGTTAAAGACAGTCTATACTACCTCATGCAATTTGACAAAAGCCAGACAAGCTAAGTTCACTGATCATCAATCATGAACTATTTGTATGAAAAGCCAAATTTATCAAGGAGTCAATAAATTAGTTGTAATGTGGTCACTCAAAATGGCACAGACACTTTAAGATCTGGCAAAATGCCCTCACTAGTAAACTGTACCAAATATTAAGATCTCACAAAATTAAGATCAGTCAAGAAAAATTAAGATTTGTTAACATTTGTAACTTGAACAGGGCTGCTCCAAATAGGGAAAGAAACCCCTAGCTATGGCAAAATGCTCTAACTCACAAACTGTTAAAGACAGTCTATAATACCTCATGCAATTTGACAAAAGCCAGACATGCTAAGTTCACTGATCATCAATCATGAACTATTTGTATGAAAAGCCAAATTTATCAAGGAGTCAATAAATTAGTTGTAATGTGGTCACTCAAAATGGCACAGACACTTTAAGATCTGGCAAAATGCCCTCACTCGTAAACTGCACCAAATATTAAGATCCCACAAAATTAAGATCAATCAAGAAAAATTAAGATTTGTTAACATTTGTAACTTGAACAGGGCTGCTCCAAATAGGGAAAGAAACCCCTAGCTATGGCAAAATGCTCTAACTCACAAACTGTTAAAGACAGTCTATAATACCTCATGCAATTTGACAAAAGCCAGACATGCTAAGTTCACTGATCATCAATCATGAACTATTTGTATGAAAAGCCAAATTTATCAAGGAGTCAATAAATTAGTTGTAATGTGGTCACTCAAAATGGCACAGACACCTTAAGATCTGGCAAAATGCCCTCACTCGTAAACTGTACCAAATATTAAGATCTCACAAAATTAAGATCAGGTAAGAAAAATTAAGATTTGTTAAGATTTGTAACTTTAACATAGTTGCTCCAAAAGGGAAAGAAACCCCTAGCTATGGCAAAATGCTCTAACTCACAAACTGTTAAAGACAGTCTATAATACCTCATGCAATTTGACAAAAGCCAGACAAGCTAAGTTCACTGATCATCAATCATGAACAATTTGTATGAAAAGCTAAATTTGTCAAGGAATCAATAGTTTAAATGTGGTCACTCAAAATGGCACAGGAACTTTAAGATCTGGCAGAATGCCCTCACTCGCAAACTGTACCAAACATTGAGATCTCACATCAATAAAGGCAAAAAATCCCAAAGTCCATTTTCTGTTAAGAATGCAAAGGCAAAGTATACCAATGGAAAATCTGTAACTTCAACATGGTTGCTCAAAAAGGGAAAGAAACCCCTATTGCTGCAAGATGTTGTAGACTCGTAAATTGTAAAAGGCAGTCATGCATACTGAAGAAAATTACTCAGCAGTTTCAACAGGTTCCTCTTGTTTCTTTGGTAGCGGTAAAATGAAACATAAAGGAGATCCTCACTTAGTTTTGGTTGGGCAAACATTTTAATCAAATTGGGATCAGTGAGATCCAAGCAACAACAGCAATCACCACTGTCACTACCATTGTCGTCATCAATGTTATAGTTGTTCTTCTCTGGGACCAAACTACATGTACTCTGATCTTCTTCAGTGGAATCACTTTGTTCCATGTACTGCACCTCAGTTCTGTAACCTTTCAATCTCCTCTTACATTTCTTCAATTACTCCCTTCTTTTATCTTTGTTATGCTTTTCCATCTACAGTAAAAGAATCAGTTGGAGAGAAAACAAGTTTGAACCAGTAATGAATACATGGGGATTACTACACAGGGTTAAGCAAGCATTACATAGTATACGTGAACAAAGGGACAGCTAAGAATTTGGAATTTCAAATATTGGCTATGCTCTTCAAATTTGTAACATATCAGAAGCCATGTTATAGGGTTTTCAAAGAGAGAGTCAGCTTAAATTCAGAAAGACTCATGATGTATTTGCCTTTTACATACATTTTCTCACTATCTAGTTTTGGTAACCACTCATGAATGCACTAAAACAAACGAATTTTTTGTGGAAAAAAACTGTGCTGCAACCCCTACCCCCTGTTGAAAAATTATCATGATGTCCTGCTAATAAGTTACAAGCTTAGGATTCGGATAATGTAAGCTTACATAATCACAGAACGTCACAGCCCGTGTACAATGTAATTCTTAACAAATTTGCCTCGCAAGCCATGAAATTATAAGCTAAATGTAATCGATGGCGCTTGCAGTGAAACTTAAACAGGCCGATATATACATAATTGTAACCTTTAAGAATACATCCAAACTTAATTACATCTATGATCATTGCCGGGTCACTGCCTATTACTTGAGTACGATGAGATGCAAATTGGCATTATCATCTAGTTTTATCTGGGAAAAAGACTACGCACACCGCCTGACATGCAAAGAAAGTACAAAAAATTCGTCGAACTTACCTCCCAAACTTTTGCGTGTGTTCCCGCTCTGTTCCCGCCGATTTCGAAGCTGTGCGGCCACGTCAGGAGTATCACCTTTTGAGCCTTTTGTGTTACGGGTCAGCGAATTTTGAACCAGAGCGAGGCGAGACATCAGGGGCCGGATTTGTACAACGGAGCGCGCAAACTGATGTTCGTTGAGAGACGCTCGAGCCAGCCTAGCTCTGATTTTGTTGCTCTTTAGCCCACTGAGATTATAAATATCGTATTATTGTGCAATTTCTTGTACAATCAGGTTAATTGCAGATTGGAAGATCAGTTCGGGTGAATTCGTTCTGTAATGTCTTATTAAGATTGCGTCGTGCTGTTGGGGAAACTCATCCAAAGCAACCGTGATCTTGCCGGAGAGAACGAAAAGCTGCGGCAAGAGCACGAAAGGACAAGCAAGCATCAAGCAGAAGTGCTCAAACGGATTGAGCAAAGGTTAAATGAGGGGTAAACTCCAGGCATTCCTCTGGGAGAAAATCTCCGAAGATGATAACGAGCCAGAGACTCATTGCCGTTCCCGCCGGTTGTAGAGTAAGTAGAAGAACTGCACCTTTTAATCACATAAATACGGCATATACATGACAATAATTGTATACTAATTTCTGCTTTTTAGAACATGATGCATTGACACGTAAAATTCGTTCTCGATGGCTTTGTTTATGAAATACGTTTTGGCGCCCAAATTGTGCATAAATTATTTTCATTTAAATAATTATCTTAAATTAATTAATTTGACTGAAATGCACCTTTTTTCGGTTGAGCCAGTTAGGAGGGGCACAATGCGAACAGTCCTTTGACAAAGGAAGTTTAGCCTATTGTAACATCAGACATTATTTTTTTTTTTTCATGTGTTTGCTTAATAGAGATCTCTCAGGAAGGTATACAGAGTCCTGATCAAAAGGGAGGATTTCAATGGATTTCACCTTGATGAAAAAGTAAGTCTCTGCAATTTTTCAAAAGAGGAACTATAATTTATTATGCATATAGCAATATCCTTCCAAAACCGGAGTCTTTGATTAATGCTCATCAGAATATACATGTAATTTATACTGCATTGTACATATATGGAGGAACGCTGTAGATGTCACTGCACGATATATGTTTTTTGGTACCCAGATACAAGTACTGGTAATGGTCTTTTCACTTTTGCACACGGTATATATTGTAACCTTTATGTCTGTAGAAATATACATGTATTGTTTGTGTCTTTAGTTCTTAAGCCTAGGGATAGGTATAGAGGTGGTGTAATTTAAGTGTCATTGTAATTGCTTGTTGAAAGTTTCATTTGAGGCTTGATGATCCCCTGTAAGCTTTCTCATTTGTTTTGTTTTACTATTACAAAAAGCTTGAGACTCAATGGGCAAGCTGTTTCAGTTTTACTGCTGGCTTCATTTTGCATTGCCTGCATGACAAACTAAAAATTAATAGTCCCTGTACTTAAACACAGGTTGCTTCCATCTGTTACAATGTAGTTTGGTGCAGAGTGCAAGAGAATACCAACATATTCAAACAGAAACTCATTTCTAGGGAAAAAAGACATGTGAGCCTGCAGTAGTTCTGAATATGGTTTTGGAAAATGACAAATTTTGGGCTAAAATAGGGTTAAGTTATAGTGAATTAAGTAGATGTTCAAAGATAAATCTACAGTAAACTTCTTGTTAAGTTTGTTTCCAAAACCTAGCACATGCATCTTGATCGATAGCTAGACGCCATCATGGATTTAGGTTGCTGAAACGTTGTATATGACTCATAGTAGTGACCACTTTGTAGCACATGCAAATTTTGCTGGCTCATCTTTTATCACATTGTCTTTAAAAATGGCAACCAACTTTTTGGAATTGGTTTCCACTTTGAGAAATTTTAAGAGCCAAGTGGCTACCAGCAAAAATATTAATTTAACGCCCTTCATGGTTACACAGCGATGTCAACTTGGTTCCATTATCTTTCAGAAATAAACAAGACATGCAGTTGCCCTTGATGTGATTCAGTAGCAAGATGCCAGTGCAAAAGGAAGGGCTGCAGCAGTGAGGAGAGAAACTATGGGGATGATGGGAATGGTCAACCAAAGGTTGTTGGCTATTAAGTAAAGAACCCTTCCTAGGACAATATCAAGTGACCTGTCTGAAGAGGAGACCCCTCATGGCCTTCCTGAGTGGGCTGTCAAAATTAATTTAATGTGACATTTTAGTAAGTGCAAAATACAGGCTTAGAAATGGCTTTATGAAAAGAAGTCTAATTTCTTTTTCAATACTGCCAAGAGCATGACAAAGAGCTCATACATTGCCTTGTACTAGCTATTATAAACTGTATTTTGTACCTGCTAAAATACTTTTGCAAAAAACATGCACTGCCTAATATTCTTCAACAAAGTTTTCATTCGAAGGCTGTATAACTGCAGTGACACACAATGCTGATAAGTCACAAGCAAAGTGGGAATGATTTTTATTTTAATTTGATGGCTAGTTTCAATTTAATTTGTGTATAACTGCAGTGGCACTGTGAGAGGAACTTTGGCATACAATGGAGACAACTCAAAAGCCAACTGGAAGTTATTTGATGATGTTAACTGGATGGCTTGTTTCAATTGTCATTGCTCTGGCTACAAATACTGTTAACGGAGGAGTAACAGGGTTGTCATGGTCAGGGAAAAACGTTGTTTGTTTGTTTTTTTTTTTTTCAAGGTTAAGAAAAAGTTGAAAAATTGTAAATGATGTCATTGAAATTCTCAATATACCTAAAAGTCGAGGAATTTTACTTTGTGCTAGTCATTAGGTTGTGGAGATTGCTATTTAACAAAAGTAATGCATTTTGTAAAGTTCCTGCAAAGGAATTGTTTATTTCTGTGGCAGAAATAAATTTTCTATCCCAATTAGTGGCAACCCTGTGTAATAATTGTGTTGCTTGCATCACTGATCGGTGTATAAATAGATTTAGTTTCATTAGTTTTTACTTGTTTTACAGCAAGGTTTTTTGCTTAATCTCAAAAGAAATTATTACAATTAAGTGCTCAGATTCTTTTGATGCTGTCTGCATACATTTTTCTCAACAACTTGCTAGAGTGATTAATAAATGTCTGGTTGCCTGGAGACAAAATAAGATCATGGAAGAACAGTTACACCTCTTCTGGAAATACTTCAAAGTTTGAAACAACCATGGGTAAATAAAGCAGCACAACAGCAACACATAAGAGTGTAGAGACATTAGTGTTTTTGTGAAGCTTCATCTATAGTAGTTATGACCGTTTTACTAGCAGTGCAAATACAAGTATATTATAATTAAATAGATGTGAAAACATGATATATGAACAATATGCTTCTATATTTCCTGCTGAAATGGGTCTGTTGTACCTGCTAGGATGTAAATAGACCTGATTTGTCATTTGTTGCATTTAAAAGTAGAATAAAGTGATGTTAACTTTAATCTTTCAATTGGTTTCACAACATTTTTTGTCTCCTGAAAGAAAGCCAAGATGCAGAATGGAATATCAGTCCACTTTGGTTGTGTTTGAAATAAGTGAGGGAAAATGTGGACAAGAAATATGAAAAAAGAAGCGTTCACCCTAGCTTCTACCCGAGAAGTAAAGCAGCTTTATCATATGGTCTCTTATTAGAACTTCTTACCACAGGTCATGTTACTTTTAGTCCAAAAAAAAAGGAAAATTAAACATGACCCTAAAGAAATCTTTAAGGCATTTTTTGTTGACTTAAAGAAAACTTAAATGTGATTTTATGACCCTTTAATGTAACACTAAATGGCAATTAAAGGAGACTTTAAATAAACAATCAAACATTTTAGTTGAATTAAAGGTGAATTAAAAGCGGTTTTAAGGCCATTTGGGCAGCACACTTAAAGTCTGAAATAAGCCTTTTGGCCATCTTTAATTACAAATCAAAGCTGCTACAAAATACTTCATAAGAAGACTTAAATCAGTACATTAAAGTCAAATTAAAGGAACATTTCAGGATTTTCGTGTAAAACTTAAGGATCCACAAAACACATCATTTGTTAAACTTTAGGTTAGCTTTCAGCCTCATTAAATCAGTGATTTTGTCCTGTGGTCGCTAGACTCATTAGAAAACAGGTTGTATTTTCACCCTTTGTAACTGGTAACAAATCCCAAAATATGCTGAGCCCCAGACAGCAAAAGGGCATAATGCAAGTACTGCGGTTTGTGTTTTGGTTCAATATTATTGTTGGTTTAGATTTTATTTTCCTTTATTTTAATCTCATTATCAAACCTTAACTCAAAAAAAAAGGGAAATTAAAATTTAAGCCAAGGAAACTGATAATAATAATAATGAACTTTATTTGAGTGTCAAGTGTATTTAGCACTGCTGTACTAATTGGGGACACTGTAAAGCACAAATGAAATAAATTAAATCAAATCAAATGTTGGTTTTTGTGGAGAGGGGAAAACCGGAGTACCCGGAGAAAAACCTCTCAGAGCAGAGTAGAGAACCAACAAACTCAGCCCACATATGACGCCGGGGCCGGGAATCGAACCCGGGCCACATTGGTGGAAGGCGAGCGCTCTCACCACTGCGCCAACCCTGCTAAAACCAACCCTACTGAAACAAAACGTTTGCGTGTATCGGAAAACCCCTGTGACATAGAACTCGAAACATAAAACTACTCAGATAATAAGGTACACCAAATACTTCCTGTTGTCAGATTTATTTCTTCTGTTGAGGTTTAGTGCCATTTGAGCAGTTGTCGTGTTTTGCGCTATCTTCTGCTTATGTACTCCCGGCTTCCTCAACAGCTCTCTCCTGCCATTTTTCTCTTCACGCCGCTCGCGTAGCCCGCTTAAAGAGCACTCGCTCGGCAAAAAATCGCAGTTGGACCGAGGAGGAAAGTTAACGCAAAAACCTCGTATGGCTTCTTTTTGCTCATTCCCTGTCCACAGTAGCGCCACGCTTTATTCATCGAGCGAGCGCTTGCTATGCAAGCTAATGCACACCGTGAAATTGTAAGTTATACATTGGTAAACAGTGTATACAACCAGGAATTCGCGGTTTCACATACAGCTCTCTCGCGATCAAAAGAATTCTGGCCGCCTTCCATTCGGGTGATGGACAAAACACTGACCCCCAGTCCATGGACTACCCAAATGGACTACCCAAGTTCATTGTCCCAGTATATAATTATTCAAAATGGCGTAAGTCGTCCCACAGCCACCATATCGAAGGTGACTATTTGATGCTTTAATAGGACCTTCCAAGAATGCGCGTCTCTAAGTTTACACCTGTTAAAACTACCGAAATATGTAAATCTTGGAAACTACAGGAAAACCTCTTGATTCTTGTTCCCTTGACTAGCTGTTTCTCAATTTCTCCGCCCATGCCCCCCGTCTGAATTTCGTAAGCAGCTATGTCGGCATTTGGCAAGATTCTTATGTCGCTTGCGGAATTTCGTCTCGGAGGAGTTGTGTCTGGCGTCGCTTTCGCTTATTCGTTGAAGTAGTCTGTCGTTCGTCGCCAGTTCGTGACTCTGATGTCGCCGGTTCAAGGCCATGTTGCTTGTCGGAATTTACTCGTAACAGGGCATCCCGCATAGGCTGCAGCCCGGCCCCAGATTTTTCGGGCATCAATAGAAATTTGGGCAAAGCCAATTTTTAAAGACGTTTTAACGTGTGTGTCTGTCTTCGAACAGATATTTTCTATTTTAACCTGAAGTCAGCGTGCTAAAACCAGTTAAATTCACACGAGACAGTGGTTGCCTCGCACGTGATCAGTTTCTGGTTACTTTTGAAGGAGATTCTGATATACACACATATTTGCAATCGTGTTATTGTTGGGCACTGTAATGCCCTATACTTCGTAATTTGTGTAGGGTATTTCAAGTCTTGAATTAAGAGTCACTTTAAGCATGACTTTCCAGAATCATATTATAGATTATCCACTGGAGAGTCTCGAGGTCTGAATCACCTGCTACATCATGTTCTGCAGAACAATCATTTAGTGGGCTGCGCAGATTGAAAAACTTACCTCCGCAGCACCATGAGGCAACAACGTGTCAGTAACATTGCACTTATTAGCACTGAAAGGGAATATGCCAACTCTGTGGTAAACAATGATATGGATCGTATCATCCATATATTTGGCCGTCGAAATGGCAGAGACAGCTATTTCATTTTACGTGTTTTATGAGCTCATGATAGTTTCGATTCATATGTAAGAATATTTTCACTTTATATGTAGGCCTATGTTAGTTCATCATCTGACCCTCGTTTCTTTTCGACTGTTTCGTAAAAATTTGGGCAACTTGCGAGAATTTTCGGGCGAATTGTTCACCGCCCTGCCCCCCTGGCAGAAAATTGCCCGTAAGCCTATGTTCCCACGGCTATCCTGTTCAAAGCACAGGCCGTTAGATCTTTAAAAATTTGCACGCAAGCACGCCCCTAACACGTGCTACTTGTTTACAGTGCAAGAGGTCACTGAGCTATTGCTTTTGTATTAGTCACCAAAGCTTCAGAATCATGAGTAGGATCAGTGAGTCAAAGCCACAATCAACAATGAACTTCTCCCGTAACCTTAATCCTTATGAATTTTCTCCCTTGTTCTCCATTAATAAATTCACTTCTTCCCTAATTTTGGTTCCATTGTTCGCAGCAATTTAATCAGAGGTTCCCTAGTTCCCTGAAAATGAATGTTTCTGTTTCCTTGTTTCCTAAAACTCCTGGGAGAGGCTCATTTGAGAAATGCAACCTCACGTGCAGTGCTTGCCATCTACCGGAAAAGTAGCAAGAGTTCAGTGTAACTGATAACATAATATAATGTAACTGATGACCTACAATACACTGTCAATGAGAACCTAATAAACACAAAACCATTACTGATCTGATAAGACAAAAGCTAGACACACTTAATCTTGCTGGGTAAAAGGTTAACACCGATTAGTTTCCATCATCAAAAATGATAGAAAACTTGCATGACACAAACCACGCTGTGTAGAAAGGTATTTGGGATATCACTGAGAGCTGAAGAAGTTACAAAATTAGGAAGAATAGAACTGTGATCAGGGGCGAAGCCAGAATTTTTTCAGAGGTACGCACAATTTTCCAAATCTCCCCTATCCCCAAGTGCCAAATCTTTTTCAGGTGACTTGATTAAAGGCGAGGTTACGTTGTAAGCCTAGCGTTTTTAAAATTCCCTTACCCCACCCCCGACAAAACAAGAGCACCAGTCTTACAAAGACAAGTTGGCAAGGTCATGTAGAACAGGGTATGAAAATTCGTTGGTGGCATCACAGCGAAGAATGCGCGCTAGGCTTAATTAGGTCATAAAGTTAGCACAATACTAATATAATTAAATTATAATTATATACTAGTAAAAAAATAGATTAAATTGTTTTGTTATATAGCTGGCGTTTTTCCCGTTACAGCGCGCCCATTCTTGGCCAGGTCATGGCCACATGATGGCCACATGACATCTAACAATGAAACTGTTTACCCCCAAATGCCACGAGCGAAGACTATTGACGCCAAACATAGAAGCAGTTCACTGTTAGCCGCGAAATGTTGACCGCTGTTACACGTGATCAGAGCGTGCTGTTGAAGGCGACCTGTTGTTGTCACTGAAATCTCAACGCGTTTTTCAAAATTCGTTTTGCTATATATGGAACAGTGAATTTTGTTTCCATCGAATCTCAACGTTTCTCATCCCTTCGTCTCGGGAAACACTAAGATTGGGAAACAGTGAGATTCGAGAGAGTCATTAAGTCTTAAATGTGTGGCAAGTAAGATACAAATGAGAGACAACAAACTTGCAAAATCGAGCTCCTTGAGTCTTTGATTTGCTAATGTGCTGTTTCCATTTCTAACAACTAGGGTCTCATAAGTAGAGATTTTGCCTGGTAAACGAAGCGGAGTGCCTGCTCGTTCAGTTTTTCGAGTTTTTCTTTTAAGCGATTGCTGCAGAAATGCATGCGAAGACTCAGTGCAATTATTAAATGTGAAGCAATAAATGCTCTATTAAACTTTTCACGCCACAGCTTTAAAGGAAGCCACTTCTTAATCCTTTTCCAAACAGCGATTTGCTGGCTCATTTTCCGACATATTTTCTTGATTTGTCTTTCGAACTTGAAACTGGATTTATCATGATCGTCAGTGTTGAAACCCAGAAGCTTTACCTCCTCTACCAGAGGGATGCTTTGGTCTTCACACTTGAAAACAGGTTCTAGTGACGTCTTCCATTACCATAGTGAATATGTTGAAAAATAAAGGCCTCAGTATTGATCCCTAGGGAATTCCTCTCTTGACGGGTAGCCAGGGGGGAAATGTGCCTGCAAGTTTTAGACGCTACTTGCAATTGGGACAACTTAAATAATCCTTAATTAAACTTACTGTGTTGTCGTCTGCACTGTGTTAAGCCAGTTTTAAAAGATCATGCGGCGAGGTCATGTATCCAAGGTCTAGTTACTGCCTCTGTCCCGTATTTTTCCAGTATTTCGTCCATGAAGACTACTCTTTCCGCATAGAAAATCACCTTTTCACGTGGACAGGAGACACGCCCTCTTCAGTCAAAAGCGAAACTTCGAAGAATAGTGTCAAAAATGAGCAGTGAAAGTCTACCTCAAAGTAAACCACCATGGTTTTTTTTTGTTGTTGTTGTTGTATTCCTACGAACTATGGCACTAAACGCGTTGTTGTTTTATTTAGGATGAGTCATAGTATTGCTGATAGGGTTTCTCTGGTAAGACCTTGTAAGGCCTTTAGTTTACCAACAACCCACAGAGTAGAACAAACCTTGTAAGGTTTAAGCTAAATGCGTTTTAGTTACAGGCAAGGCTCTGCTTATAACACCTCGCTATCTGCTATCTGGTAACAGTGCTGCTTCTGTCGGCAGATGAATCGATTCTCCGATGGGCCGGAGACTGAAGTGGGAGCAAATCAAACGATTATCTGACACGAGGGTATTAATCTTCAAACTGTCAAGAAATTAAGGAAACACACAGGGACAGCAGTGAATGCTTGTCTCTCCCAGGCACTGAGGGAGTATTTCCAGAGAAAAGGTGTTGAACTTCCCAAAAATTTCACCGCGTTCATTGGCTCCCCAAAAGTCCGAGAAAAACTTGAAAACTTGAAAACAAATTCGCTGTTGTGTTTTTCAAGCTTCCAATTAGAACAGACGGTGTTCACACATGTCCAATATACACAAACAGATACCAATCGTCAAGAGACTCGCACCAATGGTTCCACTGGTAAATGATCACCATTCGTCAAAGAAGCCTTACGATTCGTACCATTGGTACGAATGGAAAGTTCCTCAGTCGATTGGTATACCATTTGTAAACTGCATCTTATTACTACTTGAGAGCAGTGCGTAAGCGATTTGTCGATTGGTGCCATTGGTACCATTGCTTCAAATCGATTTAAGTGGAAAAGTAGTCAGATTCGATCGATATACTATTTGTAAGCTGCGTATATTAACACCTCAGGGGCGCGGCTAGGATCGATCTTTCAAAGGGGGGGTCACACTGTGTCACACCCAGGGTACTTAACAGATTGTTATGTCGACATCCACGCAGTGTTTTACTAAATGTGCATTTTTTTTCAGTGAGCGTGGGGGGGCGGGGAGGGACAAGCTTACAAAATGCCTGCTTAGATGAATTAAGTTCCACGTAACATAAATTACTCTAATTTAGTCTCACAAAGGGGGGGGTCACGGGCACCCCAGCACCCCCCTAGTTACGCCCCTGCACCTGAGGGCCGCGCGTAAACTAATTATCGGTTGGTACCAATGGTACCAATGGAAAATAAGGCAGCCAATCGGTGCTCCATTTGCAAACTGGATAGATTAACACTTGAGAGCCTCGCGGAAACTTCTTGCCGATTGGTATCCAATGTTATTTTTTTCTGAAGCATCCCAGCGGGCCGGAATCCCAAATCCTCGAATCTGATTGGCTAATCGCGCGCTCGTAACCGGTCCAGCTTTTTACGGTACGGACCACGGTCCGGATTTTTATCCGGGCTATTCGCGGCAAATTGAAAAAAAAAAGCAAACAAACAGAAAAAATAAATAAGTTATTTACCGGTCTAGGTCGGTCCGTATGGGAAAAAACTGTGCCCTTGGTCTTGAGTACGGACCTCGGCCTTCGGCCTCGGGCCGTACGCAAGACCTCGGGCACAGTTTTTTCCCATACGGACCTCCCGCCCGGTAAATAAAATATATGTATCAATGGAAAAGTGGGCCGCTATGCCATTTCAGTGGAAAGCGTACGAGCTCAGTAGCGCTAAATACAATATATATTCTTCGTTCTTAAAGAATGCGAGCCAAAACACAAGCAAAATACAATGTGCTTAATACAATATTCCTCGTTCTTGAAGCGTGCGAATCCAAACGCACGATAAATACAATGTATATTCTTCTTTTCTTGTTAAAGCGTGCAAGCCCAAACACACGCTAAATATAATCACAGTCCTAAATACAATATGTATATTCCTCGTTCTTGAAGCGTGCGTGCCCAAACGAACGCAAGATACAAGGTATATTCTTCGTTCTTAAAGCGTGCGAGCCGAGACCCGAGCCAAATACAATGTTTATTATTAGTTCTTAGAGCGTGAGAGACTAAAAGTGCTAAATATCATGTCTATTCTTCGTTTTTAAAGGGTGAAAGCGTCGGAACACACGCTAAATACAATGTATTTTCCACGTTCTTAGAGCGTGCCAACCCCAAAGCATGCGAGACTAGAAACGCTAAATACAATGTTTATTCTTCGTTCTTAAGCGGCAGAGGGGGTAAATTCGATGCATGTATCATCGCAGCTGTGAAATTAAGGCCTGAAAAAAATTCAGGCCTGAACGGGATTCGAACCCATGACCTCTGCAATACCGGTGCAGTGCTCTACCAACTGAGCTATCAAGCCAGCTCGGAGCCGGTCATATTATGAGTTGGTAATATACTCGTAGATGGAGAAGAATGCAAGTGAATATATGAAAGAACACTGATATATTTGAACTGCGGAGTAGTATGAAAATGACATTGATCGATCATCGCGATGATCAATCATTGTCATAACATATTACTCCGCAGTTCAAATATATGGTCTTCCATATATTCACTTAAATTCGATGTATATTAGTCGAGCCCAGAAGGGCTTAAGAGTGCTAACCCAAACACACGTTAAGTACAATGCGTTTTGCATGAAAGCCCGCTCTGATATAAAATGTGTTCAGTTTGAAAGCTTAAAGCTTAAACACGAGAATCGCGATATTCATAGTTTGGACTTAAACGCAATTGAGCGTTGCCACTTTCTGTGCAGCCATTACGATTACTCCCACGGCTGGATCCCTCTTGTTTCATTCCCTCAAATACCTCGCACGCAGCACTGATTGTGTAGATATTTATTCATTATTGAACGGAAAAGACTGATGCATCTTTCGATTTGTTTTGTTGTCAATTTTAGTCAGTTGGATCCCTGGTATACTTTGTTGTTCGTTCTTAACGAGTGTAAGGCCAAAAATTATACCTTAACATTATTTTATAGTCTTTTGTAGGCTTTGTATTTGAATATGGTTAATTTGGGACAACGGATAAGTTTAAGCAACATATAATGCAGTTAGTAAGGCATTGGTTAAGACTTTTATACATTTTTCCTTCTGTGGGGAAGGGTTTTTTGTTTTCTTGTGTGTGTTTGTTATTCTGGTTTTCTTCGCGCTTTATATAGCGGCTTCATTTCATTGTTTTGGGAGTGTTGAGATACAAGAGTTTGTTGTGATCTAGGATCCACTGGAGACCAAGTTCGGAAAGCAGCATTTCCTACTAAGAACAGTTTTAGCTTTAAAGTATCTTTATGCCCGATTGGCCGGTTTCTGCCAGAAAACCATTTTCATCTCATTTGGCAAACTTTTGAGGGGCAGGAAAGCATCTCCGTTCAAGATTTTAAAGAGCTCTGCTCTCTCCTGTGATACCGGGCTTCTTTTCGGGAGAGGTATCTGATCGTCTCGCGGTATTCAAGCAGTGCAGGCATAATTGAATACTGATCGATGCGCTACTTTAATGAGATGCATTTCTCCAATGGAATACCAATGGTAGAGTGCCATTCTATTATATTGGTACAAATCGTACCATTGGTACCAATGGACGAGTAGAATGCACCCCTACCGTGCAAAAAAACTTAGTCGTCATAATGAGATGCATTTTACCACTAGAATACCAATGGATCGAATTCCATTCCATTGGTACCAATGGAACCAATGGAACCAATGGAATACTAGTGGATAGAGTGCCATTCCATTAGACCCCGTTTGTGTGTATTGGACAACCCTCACGGTGTTCTACAAGAACTACATGGGATACAGCAAACTCTCCGCTAACGGACACTCTCGTGAGCGGACAGCTCTACTTACGGATACTTTTTTCAATTCCCCCTTTTTACCTGCTAGCCAAACTCTGTATTTACACATTCCCTTAAGCGGACACTCTCTCGTTATCGGACGCGGACACTTTTGGAAATGAAATTTAATTTTTCTTTTGTCTACTCTCTCTCCTAAGTGGACACCCCAAGTAAAATAATTGACTCTTGGCAATGAAAGTTGTCTTTAATTTGCAATAAATCAAGAAAAATATGACCTCTGACAGAAAAACAGAACAGTAGGGTTGTTTCTGTCAAATATGTATTTGTTTGCGGGAAAGCAAGATGTCCGTTCGTTTGACATTAATAAGAGTCCAAAGTGTATTTTTAGCGTCACGTTATGGCCAAGTTAAGTCATGGTCTATATGTTGTGGTTCAATTTTTTCCTTGGTTTAAATTTTATTTTCCTTTGTTTTTTTGTTTTTGTTTTTTTGTTATGGTAACGTAGGATAATGAGTTTGAAACAAAGAAAAGTAAAATTTAAACCAAGGAGAAATCTTAACCACAACATCTACTTTCCAATCCCTAACTGTACTGAACACTGTATCCCAGGTAATCAAGCTTGGACTTGAGTCACGGAGAAGATATTTCAACATCCCCATAAGTATTCACAAGGACTTTCCAGGCCGCACCCAGCTCCTCTGTTGACAAGTTTACTTGTTGTGATGGCTTTCTCCCGCAAGCGGACATCCACCCTATTTTCCTATGGTAATAATTTTCGTAAGCGAACAGCTCTACTAACGGACACTCTTTCCAATCCCTGAGGGTGTCCGCCTACAAGAGAGTTGACTGTAGGTCAAATTAAAACCTCAGGCGTGTTTTTGGGCGTGGCCGCCGCCATGTTCCTCATAATGGAGTTTTGCCCAGGAGTTGTAACTCGCTTCATTGCCTCGTATATTGGCAGAAAATCAAGTTGCGTTCTGTTCAATCAATGTCCCGGGCCCACTGAACCTGTTGAGTATAAATGAAAAAAAAAATAAATGAAACACCGATGACACTTTGGCCACCACAGAGGGGCAACATAACAGTCGTATTGTCCATCTTTACCTATGGGGGCAAGGTCATTGTCGAAGTACAGAGTGATGCTGCTTTGTAACCTGAACCAGAAATAATCATTGAAGAGTTTGGTAATGCTATGAAAAACATGACCAAGTTGCTTCTTGGATATTGTCAGACAACAACGAACACACGTATTGAAAACTTATATTTTCTAGGAGGTTATGCTGGAGCAGGAACCGATCTCTTGGAGCCTCCATATATATGTGCTGTACCCTTGAATCAACCCTTTCCCGTAAAGAATTACTTTTAGAACAGGCTTTCCAGCGAAAATACATGGTTTCCCAGGACGTCTTCATTTTTTTCCCCCACGCTTTCCGCCATTGTTGTCAAAGGTTCTTCAGAACACAAAAAAGCATGTGGAAATTAGCACTACTGAACTGCGCCGCTCTGATTGGTTGATTGGTTATTACGTATTAGGGCGTGACACATTTTCCGCGAAAACTATTTCTATAAATAACTCTTCATCAGAAAGGGTTGACTCCAAGGGCTTGTATAGGAGACGGAGGCTCCTAGTAATTGGCTCCTGGTTGGAGTAAAATGTTCATATTTATTGGGCATTGCTCTGATCTAAAGGTCCTTATCTATCATACACAATATCGACATAAAAACTACTTCCTGACAACACGCAACTCACTTGAATCCAATGATGACTTCCGCTCAGGTTGTCGAAACATCAGTCAATGTCAACAGCAGTGTTGGTCAGAACTACCTGTCTAGGGCCTAGCTAAGGGGGATCCCGGGGTTGCCCGTGACCCTCCCCTCCACCCCCACTCCACCCTTTATGAGAATTGTTTTATGTCTCTAGAATTCAGGTGGCGAAGACACGCGAATCCGAAGAATCAACATGCAATTAATGTTTTCCAGTGCTAGACAGTTTACATTTAGTAAAACGCGGCGTGGATGTCGACATGCCGATATGGTCAGTACCCTGGGTCTGACACGGTGTGACCCCCCCCCTTTCCCTTTCAGAAATCCTAGGTACGCCCCTGCCTGTATCTGAACAATCGAACTCGACAAACAACTACTGTAACTACAAACAACTACTGTATGTACTGTAGTTGTAAAGTTAAGTAAGAATACTCAGAGATCCTGTTGATGACCAAGTTACCTAACTGGACTGCTCTGATTAATTCATGCATTATATGTATATTTTCATGTCTAACTGTTATAAGCGTCAGTAGAATTTTGCTACCTAGAAGTCGGTTATCTCAAACTGTCTTTTATTGCGAATCAAACCGTTTTGCCTTTTATCATTCATTCATAGTTAGTAGAGTCCCCTCTAGTAACTATGATTCATTTTACCATCTGCCGTCCCGAGCGCCCTGCTTTTCAAACTACTTCTTGATTCCTTTGAGAGTTCGAGAGAGCGAAGCCTTGCAAGCCCATCATCACCGCGGATTTGGCCTACCCCGTGGATCTGGACTCGCAGGTCTAGATCCGCTTGCGGATTTGGATCCCGCCGGTCCACATCCGCTGGCCGATTTATACCTGGGGATCAAAAATCCACTAGCAAATTTGTACCACGGCCTTCCAATCTAGGGGGTCCAAATTCCCTGGGACACCGGCGGTTTTAGAGGGGAGGGAAGGAGGAGTAACTTTCTACTTTCGTTTTATACTTCCCCCAAGCCTTGAGGCCAAGTATTTTACTTTAATATTGCAACCAGTAACTGCAAAAAATTCAACAAAGTTCCAAGTTAAGTTACAAAGCAAACGAGGCAAATGAATTTTATTCACCATTTATGGCCTAATGCATGTTAACTTATAGTACTGTATAAATAACGACAAAATTTATAACACTCTTTACTCATTTCACCTGTGTCCGGATTCTCAGATCACTGTAATAAAAATCTTGGAATTTCCAAAAATCAGGCAATTTTTCTTTCCTTGCCTCAGAAACCAAACTGACTCATACATATATCAACTTCTAAGGTTAACTTTAAATATACTTCGATTTATGTGACAAGTGTTAAGTCACTTTTACAAGAAAATGTGCCGATTATGCATCCAATTTGATGACAAAAGTCAGAAACTTTACATTAAAATCTTTCTTCTATCTGCTAACATACTCTTCTCAATAGATTTCCACAAACAAAATTTACTTAAAACAACTGCAAATGAAGTAATGAAAAATAACTTTAAATGTACATCATTCTTCACACAACTATGAAGGAATATTAACAGTATGATTTGTTTTACTTCCAACAAGTATCTACAGCAGAGGTGCTATCTGAATCTTTTCAGAATTATTTTCTTGTAAAATCTTGCAACTGAGACATGTAATCCAGTCCATAACAACTTGAAGTTCCTTTGGTACCATTCTCTACAAGAAAAAAAGCAACTTTTAACACCTAAAAATACACTTTTAGTGTTCATTCTGATTGCTGTACATCACACATTTAAAAACATATTTTGTTTCCAAATAGCTAAATAATTACAGTAATACATGTACATGCACATCTGTCAGTAACTGGAACCACTGATTGTATACTGAATAGTTTTTATCACCTGAGGTATTGTGAGTGTCTTTTTCGGTTGCCATCTAAGAAATCCTTATAGAATAGAGACATCTCATCAGCAAACTTCTTATCTATTAAGAAGGAGAAATTTCTTTAAATCAAATCATCACTGATAACAAAAGTTATTACTTATTAGTTGTTTGATCCAAATTAAGAAGCAAAATCAATGATCTGCAGCCTTTCCTGTAATCAACAGATCAAGATTACCACAATAATAATCAATGTAATTTTGTAATCATTGCACTGCATAACGTAGATTAGAAAACAAGAAATTTGCCATCAAAAGTTGGTTGACATTCATTATGTTGCCATGGCAGTTCCTTCAAAATGTTTCCAAAAGATGTCATTCAAAAGGTTTAAAGCTCAGTTTAAAGTAAAATTCAAAGTAAAACAATAATAAAATTAAGTGGTTCTAACTATTTTATGACTCACTTGTCTCAGTGGCAAGATCTCTTGTTCTGACTTGAAGGTATGCTTTCTTGGACTACAAAAGAAATGTTCAGCAGAAAAGTTATTCCATGCTATAGCAACCACTCCTAAAAAACCAAGGATCTGGAAATTTATATTATCATCACATTTTCCATGACAAACAACAACTCATTCCTTAACAAGTTACATCACCTTTCCCTGTATTTTCTTCAAGAACACTTACAGTGTGATGACTCAAACCAAGGCCAACCACATATTAACTTTCATAAAAATTTTGAGTGTCTGTTTTTGATCCTGAAGAACAGATTTGTGGCAAGGTTCTACTGACTAGGATGATTCTTTTTCAATCTTGATATGTTTGTACAGTTGTAGAACAAATTATATGCATTTTAAGCAAAATATAAAACATTTGTAGAGATGCTGTTGTTTAGAAACTCGATCATGATTAAAATTTGTTTGGGTCGCCTTAGTTCAAGTAATCGCACTGTAATAACCAAAGAATAATAGAATAATTAATAGCAAAGATGTATTGAAGCCTTGTCATCTGCATAATAAACCAAAAGAACACAAGCACAACAGACAAATCCCAATGGAAGGATCCAAACCTTTTGAAAGGTTTCATTCTGCTGTTCCCAAAACATGTGGTGCCATGAGTTTAAGTCTTGCTGCTCCTCTCGAAACTTCTTCTCCTGAAATTGATTCCAACAACAGAGACAATCATATGACTGAGTTCTATTAAATACGACAAAATTAAGCATCTTTTCTAGGAACACATCAATGACAAATTTATATACAGTAATATTCCAGTATTAAATAACATACACTTTGCAAAATGATTAATGCTTCCAAAGTGGTGAGCAGCTTTTTCCACACATTCTAAACATAATTCAAAAATGCTGAAATGCTCCTGTTTTTCTTTACTAATTTTTGCATTTAAGCAGGGTTTTGCCACACGTGAAGTCTAGCATTTGACCAAGGTCTGTCACTTTGGCATGCAATCACTCATACCATACCTCAGATGTATTCACACTATACCGGTACTACTGGAGACATAAACAGAATTATAACTAATGGGACTCTCCTGAGTGTGTCACATACAGGAATGACTATATAATAATAATAATAATAATAAACTTTATTTATTACCTTTGGCACAAGAATTACGGTAATATTACAATAAAATTTAAAACCACTACAAATGTATATTATATATAAGATCAAGTTATAAAAGGCTAAGTTAAATTGAGATTAAGTTCAGCACCTCTAGGAATAAACGATTGTTTGTGCCTATTAGTATGTGATACAGGTATTCTGAAGTGCATTAATTGAGTTTGTCAATGAATCACTCTAGAGAACTGGTTCACAAACTTACAAGAAATGCAACTGAACTGTTGCCACCAATTACAGACACCATACAAACAACTTATTGACAACATTTAGAAAACAAACTAAATTAACAAACGGATTGAACTCGACAAAAACTGACCAATGAAATCTGAGTCTCTAGAGCCAATAGCACCATTACCTTGGCCCTTACTGACAAACAGCCAAAAACATCATGGCTTAAACGACCAATCACAACATTGAACAGAGACATAAATACCACCACCTAATGACATGTAAGTCACTTGACTCTAATGATAAGACTTCTGGTCAGGTTGTCAAAACGTCAGTCAACGTCATCAACAACAGTTCTTTTCTGAACTACTTACACTCGTATGATCAACCTCAACAATCAACTGAGATTCCTTAATTTCAAATAATTTACAGTGCGCTTCATTGTAAAAAAAAGACATTAAAAATGTAGCTTTGCATTTTCCAAGGAATGCCAATTGTAATATCCATAGAAAAACAAAAGAATGTAAATGCTTACTTCATGTGAGCATCAAAAAACTGACCTCAAAAGTTTCATCCTCAGACTTTGCATAGACTATCTTCCTTATGTTAGATCGATAGTGACGTGGTCCAACCAAATTCACTTCACAAGCTGTGGGGGAACCAGAAGTGGAGTGGCTTCTTGACTAAATTTGTAAAGAAAAACGTTTTTAAACATGTTCATATGAACTCCAGAAGGCCCACTTATTGGATTGATCATTATCATCATAGTCATCATCATCATTATCATTACCATTATCATTACCAGTATAAATCATAGCATTCCTGTGTGTTTTCTTCTAGTTCCTTCCTACATTTTTGCCACTGTAAACTTTCTCTGTGTAATCTAAGCCTCTGGTTTGGACATACAGGGCAACCTTGATTATTGACTGTGATTGTAAAATCAGGTTCAGAAAATGGATGATGGTTTGCTCTTAGCCAATCAGCGCTTTGACATTTTCGGCTCATCCGCAGTGTAAAAACCTGTTACTTTCACGAGTGACGTAGAACGGGTCATGCCTGGTGTAATATAATTTATTCATTTTCCTTGCTACTTAGGGTTAGGTACAATGTTAAGAATGCTTTGCATCTTATGTTTTATGTCAGTCATGCGAATAAATTACATTACGCCGGAGATGAGACCATGGAACAATGAAAACAAGGGAGATAAAAGAACAGATACTAGGAAAATAATACTGAAAAAAAAAAATTTACAGGTTTTTGCACCGAGGTAAACCCAAATCTTTGCATGTTTATTATTAAGATGATAACTAAATTTATTATATCTCTCAGTTAGTACGGGCCCTGTGATTGGTCAATTTAGCGGGCCGTACAGTGAAAGTTTGGGTAAGATTTCCGCACAGGGCCCTACTTCATTATGCATTCTGTAACTATACTATTTGGTTCTTCGAACACAAGAAATATTTGCACGTGCATTACACCAGACAAGACAGCTTCAGCATGCATAATGAGTAGGGACCTGTGAGGAAACCTTACCGAGGTATGCACTGTATCATTACATAACAAATATTTACCTTCTCTTTGCTTTGATTACGACTATCATTCACCCATCTCCTCTTCACTAGAGCAGATGAACAAGATGCACGTGTTTTCAAATGCGCCAATGATGAAGATCTCCTTCTAAATATTGCAATCATAGAGGTTGCGATTTCTAGTACACTCGAATTGTAAAACTCTAGGCAGGAAGTCGGCAGGAAGACGCCGAGGCTACTAAGCCTTTTTTACCGCTGCCCAATTGAGAACCTGCAGTGTTTCTAATCCAAGATGGCGGATGATGGTAAGTTTAACTCGTGTTAACCATTTGCTTTGTTCCCGTTAGCTTTTAAGCGCTATTTTTGTATTCATGGTGTGCGAATAATCATCTCTACAGATGGGGAAGCTACCAATACTTCCAAAGACGATAGAAAGCAGAAAGAGTGTGAGACATCGAGAAGCCGGTCTAAACAAGGTATAAATGCAGCAACTGCAATCTGCAGGGCAAGATTTCCGTAAAGGTCCCTACTTCATTATGCATGTTGTGGCTGGATTGTGTGGGGTAATGCACGTGCAAACTTGTCTTGTTTTCGAAGAACGAAACAGCACAGCTGCCGCCTGAATAATGAAGTAGGGACCTGTGCGGAAATCATTCCCAACTTCCTTGTGTATTTGAACAGGAATGCAAAGGTATAGCTATTTGGTGCAATGATAACTCGCCACACAATCCCAGTGAAGACTTAACAGAAAGTTTTCAGGCTCAACAACTTTGGTTTTGCACAGCTGTTTTATCTCCTGTTACTGTAGTCCTCACATTTAATGAATAAAACTCATCTACTGTGTTTGTCCGGGCTTATAAAAACCGAGGTGCATTCAGAAGAATTTGAGACCAAGTTGAGTATTTGTAGCTGTTCAGGAATTCTGCCAAATGTACCGAAGTAGGTATAAGCCTTTG
Organism: Ricordea florida; assembly: GCA_949710005.1. NCBI lineage: Eukaryota > Metazoa > Cnidaria > Anthozoa > Corallimorpharia > Ricordeidae > Ricordea > Ricordea florida. Next base: position 21,376,576 of record OX453284.1, read on the forward strand.
CAAATACAGCAGATCAGCTTCAGATCTCTTTTGTAAAAAGAATTACTCAAATTAGGGAGGTACAGCATACCTTACCAACTTGTTTGATAAGCCCATTTTTATGGTATTTTATCTTCAATGTGCCTTTTCGTATTATGCATACAGTCATAAGTTATTGTAACCTTGTTCATCAATCACCTTAACAGAATTTTTCTTTAACCAACTGCCTGGCTTAAGTGGAGGGTGGGTGCCTAGGATACCCAGGGGCTTCTGCTGTGGCCAGCCAGCCAGCCCCTAGATAAAATACTGCCCCCATGGCTGGCAAATCCCTGCAACCCAGCCATGAGCCCCCATTCCTAGCTGAAGGGACTCTCCAAACTGACGCAGCCAGATCGGAGAGGGGAACGAGGGGCTCAGGGCTGGGGGAAACTCTGGCCCCGAACTACCAAAGTCTCAAGTCACCCGAGAAAGACAAGTAAGGCTATTGTCCTGAGCACAGAAAACCAAGAAGTGACGTTTAGCAGAAGCATAAACTTTCCTAGTAGAATGGGCAAGACTCTGAGTCAAGTAGAAGTGGCATTTATCTGCCAGCGAAGTGCCAAGTCCGAAAGGAGCTGCTGCGGAATCTGGGTTGGAGTGGAGTCTGCATGAGGGGCTAGCTGGCGAAAGCGCTGAAACTGAAAGCAAGAAGGAAGTCAGCGATAGGGTTAAACTTCCCTCTAACTGGAGAGGCAGTGAAAGAGAAGGAGTGACAAGCTGCCAACAGGGACAGATAGCAAAGCAAGGACATAATGATAGGGGCTCTTGAAGTGCCAGACCGCAGAATGTCCACCACTGCACGGTTATCTGATAGGTCATTGACCCGTTTGGAAGCCCATCGTGGACCCCAGAGGTAAGCCACCACAACGATAGGGAAAAGTTCCTTGTACTCGATAGACTGAGAGACCTGTATGGGGAGCCCCGTGCCTGAAAACCAGTTACCCTGGAAGACTGCTCCGTAACCAAGAGCCGCAGAGGCATCTGAAGAAACCTCGAAGTCTGGGAGTGGAGCCCACTGGGGTACTGGAGGAAGCTGCAACCATTCCAAGACTGGAAAAAATTCTTGCCACCAGGCTAGGTCAAGAAAGAAAACCTGATTGAGGCGAATTGGGTGGTTACGCGTCGAAAGGCGCATAGCAGATTGATCATTCTGCGCAAGAAAGATTGACCTTGGGATACGGCCCTACTGGCGTGCTGAAGGTGACCAATCAAAGACTCCAGTTTCGTGCGTTTACACCAACGTTTCTGTGACCAATCCTCCAACAAGGCAGTTATCCTATCAAACTTCTCCCGAGGAAGGTGTGCTTGCAGATTAAGCGAGTCCAGTTCAATGCCGAGGATGGTTTGGCACGTTGACGGCCCTTCTAGTTTGTCTGGATGGAGGGGGATGCCAAGCCTAGAAAGACAGTCAATGGACCTGTCCAGATTGTGTTGACAAACAGAGGAGCCAGGAGGGCCAAGAGTGTGGAGGTCATCAAGATAATACATCAGGAAGGGGACATCTTAGTGGCCATTCACTCTTCTAAATCTGCTATACATGTGAAGGTATATGGAGCTAACCTGACACCGAAAGGCAGGACCATATCAACAAAGAAGACACCACGCCATTTCATGCCCATGAGCTGGCGATCTTCTGTATGGACTGGCACAATACGGCATGCATTTTTCACATCACATTTTTCCATAAGGGAACCCTCCCCCAGCTGCATTATGCCCGCAATAATGTCGTCTACCTTCATGTATTGTAAAGAATAATCCTCGCCCGCAGTTCCATCGTTGACACTGTGGCCAGCAGGGCTAGACAGGTCCAGGATAAGACGCCATTTCCCAGGTTGGTGGCGCTTGGGGATGACGCCGAAACGACTCGCATTGAGTGACGAAACCGGCAGGGCCAAAGGGCTAGCGACAGCGCCCATCATTCCAGGAGTGGCAATACTGGCTAGACCGGGGGTTGCCTGAAGACGCCAGAGGCGCTGTTAGCGACAGAGCAGAGGACAGTGAGGATCCTGAAGAAGCTGAAGTGGTAACCGGAGGTCTCGTGTGAAAATTGTAGAGGTCTGGGTGCATGCGAGACCAGTCAGTAGAACCTGGGTCTGTGGCTTCTTTTCTGAAAGCAATGTCGTAGTGGAGCAAGGATTTTGTCAGAAAAACGCCTTGCTGACTGAATAATGAGTAATTTGTACTGGCTTAAATATTTCCAGGGAGAGGGGAAGGTGTGGCAAAGAATCATAGAAAAAGATTGTGAAGGCTTCTATCCAGGTGACGATGTCTGCTATTTCGATGACCCGTTTTTTGGACCCTGATACCACCAGTTTGCCCTCCAAAACGCTTGGGCTTCAATTTCTTGGTCTCAAATATTGTCTGGAAGAAGGTCAGCCAAGTCTACAAAAAGCCCTGCTGTAGTCTTAGAAAGAAGGTTATACGGGACTGGGGCACAGCCAGGACTCACCACAAATGCTTTGTCGATGTTTGAAAACGTGGAGGACTCAGATCCGGTCACGCGACCACAAGAGCCGCCAACCACTACAGGCAAGTTAGAGGAGGACATGGCGGGAAGAGTAGAGACAACCGAAGGACCGCCAAATGAGCTATAAGTAGAAATATACAAGGGCACAACAAGCGTACCTGAAGACTGACAGCTAGAGCAAGGAGTACCAGAGCTCATAGATGCCGGAGACTGCGATGAATTTGAAGCCGAGGAGAGAGGACTAGGCGTTGCGGCCAAGTTTGTGTTCACGCCATTTGAATCTCGAAGGGAAGATAGCAACGGAGGAAGCGATTCGACAAGCGCTATTGAAATCGCCTGTGCTAAAGAGTTGATGTGCGGCAGAGAAACCGGTTGAATTGGTGGTCAAGTTGGAGTGGACTGGAGATGCTGGTGTAGAACCGCTACCAGAACGTGAATACGTGGTAACCGGAGATGACATCGTAGACAAGCTGTAGTTTGTGGTTCGCATCCTGAAAGAATATGACCATACGCACGCCTTGGAAAATTTGAAAGAAAAAGGATACAAGAAAAAATACGCTGTAGGACCGTTGCTCCAAAGAAAAAAGAAAAAAACGCGCTAAAAGTTGAGAAGACGCTAAATGAACCGCTCCAAAGACCACTGCACGAATGCTCGACGAAGAAATTTGCAGATCCTAGCAGTGTTTTAAGCTGCCACATACTATGTGAGCCTGCACTTATGGGATTGACCGCTGGATTCACGCGTAGCTCGTGGGCCGCTCGACCGTTAAGCTTGTGGATCGCTTAACTTGTGGACCGCTAAACTTTGTGGACCGCTTAACCGCTGAGCTAGTGGTGGTTAACTTAATTACATTTAACCAAATTTTCTATGGAAAGAAAACAGTGAATATAAATACATGTACAGTATGCAATAATGTACTAAGTATTGTTACATACACTGTCTATGCAAGTAACAGTGAAATGCTGTTTGATATAATCTTTTTCTGTCGTTATTGTTTCGTTCCTACCCCAGTTAAAAAGAAAAGCAAGAAAAAGCACAAGAGTCAATCGCGAAGTAGTTCCTCTGGAAGTTCTTCAAGTAGAAGCAGTTCTCGATCACGAGGTTGATAATTTGACAATGGTCCAAGTATTTGTCATTCATTTTCGTTTTACACTACTGTAGGGACCAGTTATTTTTTATATGGGGGAGGGTCGAGTTTGTGCCCGTGGGGGTACTCCCATATATGGGCTGTATAGGTATGTGCCGCGGGATAGGGTATGGTTTTTGAGGTTCTCAATCCTTAAATAGGGTATCAGTTTTGCCCATGTTGGCATAGTGTTCCCGGTGTGATCCTTAGATAGGGTGCCTAAATTGTATCAGCTAAAATAGCAGTGCGTAAATACCCAGTTCAGCGGGAAACAAATTATCTGTTAAAGTCAAAGTATTATCAAAGCGATTTTATAAAGGCGGTTAGTCGTTGTTTTGATCGACACGCAACGCTTCCCTCCCCTCCCCCATTAGCCTGCGAACACTGACAGTTTCCCGGCTTTTGTTTTACGCCGGTTCTGATGGCACATTATTAAAGTAGGCTTACTAAGCTTGATGCTCACTGCCAGTGATCTTACAGAAATGAAATAAAGTTGACCCTTGCATAGGGTCTCATTTTTCGGGTTTGGGCCTTAAATAGGGTATCAATTTTCGTTTGCTTCATCCTTAGATAGGGTCAGGATTTAAGACCCTTAGCAGCACACACCTATCCGAAATTTATTGGAGTACCCCGCCCCCCCCCCCTCGGGAGTTTGTGCAATTAGGGGTTGGGTCACAAATTCTTATGCATGGCCAAGGGGGGGGGGGGGGGGGGTTGCATAGATTTTTTCAAATATATAGCCAGCCCCAATTTTTCTTTGTTTTTATTTCATACATTTAGTAGGAGGAGGTTTGGTTGGAGGAGGAGGCGGGGTGGGGAGCTCAGGCAGAAATCATGTCTACTGATAAGTGATGGGATATTCACTGTTGCACCAGCCTCCCTACCCTATAAATAATGTCTGGTCCCTTGGAGCAGTTTTCAAATGACTGTCCCAAGACCAGAACCAAAGTGGTTGTTAGCCTGCCCAATCTATATTGGTGCAAACAGTCCAATGAACGAATTTGGGTTTTAAAGTAAGTCCAAGTTATTTACACCAAAGGAAGTAATTTCTGCCCAAGCCACTCTCTGATTGGTTTTAATTTTACTTCTGTTGTTGTTGGAAAGATGATGCAAGGTTCTTTAGCAATAATTATAGGTTGAAATGCACTGTGAAGAAAGTCAACTGCAAAATTGCTTAATTCAACAGTGAACTGATTGGTAATTTTCTTTTGCATTCCATTGCTTGTAGCAGCGGTCAGTTTGGAACTGTCAAGTTTGTCTTTTATTCAAGGATGGGAATAATTGAGAACAAAATACATGTTCAAACCTGAATTTTTCAAACAAACAAAGGAGAAATGTGTTTTGAATTATGATAATGCACGTAAACTATGCATGTATGAAAAAAGGTTTAATCCCTAGATGTGATTATCAAATCCAGTAATTTTGTATTCTATTATATTGCTACTGCCAAACTCAAATTCATTTTCTTTATTACAGAGAAGCGCAAGAAGAAAAGAAGACGTTCAAACTCAAGTTCATCCAGTGAAAGTGATAATGAAAGCTCCTCAAGTTCTTCAGAATCAGACTCTTCAGGTCTCACAAATGATTTTCACTCATGTCCAATACACACAAACTGAGTTGAATCAACTCAATGCCTTGACTATTTGACTGCTGAAAGTTGTGTCAAGAAATAGAGCTCAAGGCAAAAATAACATGAACTTGCCTTGTTCTTTAAGTCTTTGGCAATTGGACTTCCAGTCTGTCGACCTTTAGTGGAATTAGAGTCTCTGCACTATTTCACAAATCAACTTTCGGTGATTTGATCATCTTACTCTACAGTTAAATCAGCTCTAAAATGAGGTTTTTGAGACGTAAATATGCATTTTGCAATAGTTAAAGTTTTTGGTAAAGTGATTTGCAAGCACATCCTTCACTTTTGTTTTGTTTTCTTATCAGTTCAGCGGAAGAGAAGGAAAAAGAGAAAGGTACTGTAAAAATTCAGAGAAAGTGAAATGCCTGTAGAGCTCCTGTATCACAAAGTTCCTGTATGGTCATGCTGAAGAAGTCACAAATTCAAAATGTTCATGGTACCCAGGGTCACAAAATCACTGTCACAGAAACCCTTTAAGTGGGATATGTTTTGATATGTTTTTTCAGCGAGGGGAAACATGGCTAGAGTACTTTTGGTTATAAGATAGGTGCTCTCGTTTCTCTCAACAGAAGAGAAAGCAAAAGAAAAAGAAGAAAACAGAAAACGAAGCAGGACCAGTTCAGTTATCGAAGGTTTGCTTTGTTACTTGATGAATGAAACACCTGTGGGTATGGTTACTCCCCCCTTGGATGGTCCGAGTTGACCCACCGACGGTAGTGTAGTAGTGGTTCGTGTGTCGGACGTCCGAGCAGGAGGTCCAGAGTTCAAGCCCTGGTGCTGGCACTGTGTTGTTTCCTTAGACAAGAAACTTAACTCCACACTGTCTCTCTCTCCACCCAGGTGTATAAATGGGTACCAGCGCTATAATGCGGGATGCTCGTCCATCGCAGGGTCAACCCCAGCATTTTACCGTCAGTACCATTTACATTTTCTAAGTATTATCTTAGGACGTCTCTGTTCATAAGCCACTTGGCTTGTGTAGGCATCCTTACCATAACCACAGAGACATCTACATTATTTATTATTATTATTTTATTATTTATTCATTTTTTTTTGTCGTAATTATTCATATTCCGTTACATGTCTCTATTTTTGACATATTTTTAAAAAAGAAAACTGTTATGTGGTTGATGACAGAATAAATAAATAAATACATATACATGTGCGACGAGAGACTGTGCGGAGTAAGGTTATCTTGCCTAAGAAAGCAACACAGTGCCATCATCAGAGCTCAAACCCCGGACCTCCTGCTCCGTTAATCACCGCACTACCGCGTCTCCAGTCTAACTCTCATGTAACAGTGTTTATTATTCTCCAAAATCAGCGAAGTTCTACACGCTAATCACCGCACTACCGCGTCTCCACTTTAACTCTCATGTAACAGTGTTTATTATTCTCCAAAATCAGCGAAGTTCTACACGCTAATCACCGCACTACCGCGTCTCCACTTAAAACTCTCATGTAACAGTGTTTATTATTCTCCAAAATCAGCGAAGTTCTACACGCTAATCACCGCACTACCGCGTCTCCACTTTAACTCTCATGTAGCAGTGTTTATTATTCTCCAAAATCAGCGAAGTTCTACACGCTAATCACCGCACTACCGCGTCTCCACTTAAAACTCTCATGTAACAGTGTTTATTATTCTCCAAAATCAGCGAAGTTCTACACGCTAATCACCGCACTACCGCGTCTCCACTTTAACTCTCATGTAACAGTGTTTATTATTCTCCAAAATCAGCGACGCGCGCGCTTCTTTCTGCCGGTAGCTGATTGGAACGCAGTAAAATATCTAAGTGTTTCTGCTATCCACAGTTTATGAAAGAGAGAAAGAGGAAAGATGAAGCCCGCAGAAGTGCCGTTTCCGGCAAAAAGATAAAACTGAAAGTAAAAAAGAGCAGCAAAGATAAAGAGGTAAAGTGATTTTACAGGTTTAGTAACAAACGTACGCGCAACATTGATCATAAAACTGCCCTGGTATCAGGTAGTTTTAGTAATGTGCAGTCACAACTCGGTGATCATGTTGCTTGGTTGAATGAATTGCTGTCGTTTCGTCCGGTAGGCAGTTAGCCCGAATAACGAGGTTTCATCAAATTGTGGTTCTTTTTCATACATTTCACTATATTGATCTGAGTAGCAATTCTTTTGAACGAGTGCCATACACTCCCTTACTAACCGGTTGAGAGAATTTGGTTTAAATCAACTCATTAATCTCATATTGATCGCGTGCCCAATTCTCACCATCCATTTACTTGTTACTGTATTGATATTGAAACGAGAAGTTATATATGTATATATGTGAAAATTTCATGCGTTTGCAATGCGGTAGAAAGATATTTAACAAAAAGACGCCTGAAGGCGTTTACGCGGGATGTGTTGGTTTAAAATTGCTGACGCAGTATGTTTTTTTTGCTGATTGTGCGATCATGGATATCCATGGTGCAATCCAACCTGACTTGCTCGTGATTCGGAGTTACAGCCAATAAAAGCCACACAATTTTTTTGGGACGGGCTCGGGATACGGGAAAGTTAAAAAACAAGGCAATTTTTGACTTCCAAGACGACGAAAGGAATGCGCTACCGAATTTTATACGCTGGCTGACCACGTCATCCCGCGTAATAATTGAAAGATCCTCGCAGTTGTGTAAGCAACATAGTCAGTTGCCAAGATAAGACCTGGAAAAATTCAAGCAGGAACGGGATTCAAACCTGTGACCTTGCGATACCAGTGTATCGCTCTGACCTATTAAGGCAGCCGAGAGCTGATCATTATTGTGAGTTCGTACTGTACCCGTAGAAGATGAAGAAATGAATGTATGTATCTATATTCATTGCTAATTCAAGGTCCCCCGTGTTTTATATGCTTCCAAAAATTCACAAAGTTAACAACTTTGGCACAGCGGTGGCATCTTCAGTGAACAGTCACACAGAGAAGATCTCCGCTTATATTGATAACTTTTTTTAGACCACTTGCAGAAGCCTTTACCGTCTTTCATTCGTGACACCAACTTCATTAAACGATTACGGGCATAAGGACGACTACCGAAGAACTGTATTCTCGCGACACTGGACGTTTCCAGTCTATACACAAATATAGACACTGATGAAGGCCTTACTACAGTAAAAGAAGAGCTCGAAAAATCTGGCCAGTGCAATCTGTCAGCAGAGACCATCACTTTGCTACTGGTAAAGGTTTTAAAACTCAACAACTTTACGTTTAACGATCTCCATTATATACAAATCAAAAAGGAACGGCTATGTGAACAAGAGCCGCCCCTAATTTTGCAAATGTTTACATGGGGCGGTTCGAAGACCAATTTGTATACCAAACAAGTAGGTCCAGTAAGATACTGGATTGGATGCGTTTCATTGATGACAACTTTATGGTTTGGAAAGGGAACGAAAACAGCCTAAGAAAAGTTATTGACTACATAAATAACGTAGTACCGTCTATAAAATTCACACAAGTCAAGTGAAGTCAAAAAAAACGAAAATGGTGATGTTGAAACTGACGTGTACCAGAAACCAACAGACACTCATCCATATCTCCATTAAACTTCGGCACATCCTCCGTACTTAAAACGTAGTATTCCTTATAGCCAGGCGCTAAGGCTACGCCTAATATGCTCAGACACAGAGAAACTAAAAACAAGAATTAATGATAGGAAGAAGGTATCTGAACAAATGCAAAACGTACTCGTGATGAGCCAAGAGGAGTGCCTTGAAACAAGGAATGATCGGGAACTTGTGAACTGCATTCCTCTAGTGACTACCTTCAACCCACACACCACGTACATAGCTGAAGTAGCACATAGAAACTGGAGCTTTTTGAAATCGAAAGAACGCCTAGCTAAAATATTTGACAAACCACCTTTAATTGCGTAAAGACGACCTAAGAGTCTACGCGACAAACTTGTCAGTTCAATGTTTAGAAGTAAACCAAAACAGGACGACACAAATGATGGTAACAGACCATGCGGCCGGAAGGGATGTAGCTGGTGTCAAAAAATCAGGCCAACCACCACGTTTACAGACACCAAAGGAGAGCAGACCTTCCAAATATATCATGATTCAGACTGTCATTCGGCATGGCTTATTTATATGATTAAATGCAAACTCTGGCTGTAATATCCGATTTAACAACTGTAGTGTCGTTGTATTGCGTTACAGTCATGCGCACTGGGAGTCGGTTAAGTCAGGAGTATGCACGATTACTGTAATTTACTGCTAGGGAATAAATAACAAGTATCCACAATCAAGGACTCCATAACTGGCGACGAGGACAACTCAAGCGAATTCCACTACAACAACACTTCACTTAATCGTCACTTTGGATCGAATACACTGGATAAACAATGGCAAAACATGTTCAGTTCTCAACGCCACGTGCGCTGGCCGCCATTTGAGTAAGCCGGGAAACTAAAGTTGAACACTCATATATTGTCGTCAAAATATTACATCGAAAGATTACATCAAAAAAACAATTACCTCAAAAGATTACACGGGACGATCACACAGTTATCGAAGCGGAATGGCGAATGTCTTACCTCCATTTCCTCCATTTTCCGTCCACGAAGACAACGCTTCAGTCGGCCCACGTTGGAAAAAATGGCTGAAACGTTTCGAAATGTATCTCGCCCGGCGCTCATGATGTGAAAGATGCAACACGCAAGAGAGCGCTGCTACTATACTCCGCTGGTGAAGAGGTCAGCGACATTTTTGAAACACTTACAGATCGAGGAGAAGAGAAGGACTATGCGAAAGCAGTGACTGCTTTGAATGCCTATTTTCAGCCAAAAGTAAACAAGACCTACGAAATTTACATGTTCAGAAATGCTTCTCAGAATTCCGGTGAATCGCTAGATTCTTACTGTACACGGCTGAGGCGTCTTGCTCAAACATGCGAGTTTACCAACGAAGATGAAGAAATCAAGTCACACATAGTCGTGTCCTGTTTATCTTCACGATTACGGCGAAGAGCTCTACGAGAAGACATGGATCTCAAAGCCTTACTCGACTATGGCCGTGGTCTAGAAATGTCTGACAAGCAAGCTAAAGGCATCGAGGAACAGGAAAAATTAGCCAAAGTAGCAGCCGTCCAAGTTATGAGAGAGGAAAAGCCAAAGTCGGAAAACAAGAAGTGTTACAGGTGTGGAGGAAATTACCCTCATAAAGGACGACCTTGTCCGGCTCTGAATGAAACTTGTAAATTTTGTCGCAAGAAAGGCCATTTCACCAAAGTATGCCGAAGCAGATCAAATTTCAAGAAAGTCAATACAGTGGATGAGAAAGATGGCGATGAATCCACCGACGAAGAGTACACTTACCGTATTACTCTCCACTCCATGCGTGACAAGATACAACCGTTTACTGCAGTAACCATTGGAGGCAAGAGAGTGAAATGTCTTATTGACTCAGGAGCGGGAGTGAATGTCATTGACACATGTTCTTTCAATCAGCTGGAAAACATTCACATTACACCTACCTCGAAGAGGATCTATGGCTACAGATCTTCTGAGCCCTTACCAGTCATTGGCAAGTTTGAAGCTGAAATCGTGTCGGGAGTAACAAGCAAATCGACGGTCACTCAATTTTGCGTTGTTGATGGATGTGATGGAAATCTGATAGGCCATGAGACGGCAACTAATCTCGGGCTGCTACACATAGTTAACAGTGTGTCGACACCCACAGTGGATAACATCATCAAGGATTACGAAGATTGTTTTAAGGGGCTTGGAAAGATGAAAGGTAGAACTGCAAAATTACATGTTAATGACCGCGCAAAACCATTGGCACAGAAGTACCGCAGACTACCATTTCACATCCGTGATCAAGTCGAGGCTGAGCTCAAGAATCTAGAGAAACTTGACATAATAGAAAGAGCTGAAGGTCCAACTCCCTGGGTCTCTCCGATAGTTGTGGCCCCAAAGAAGACAGGAATACGCATATGTGTCGATATGAGAGCGGCCAATCAGGCTATAGAACGTGAGCGACATCCAGTACCCACTATAGAAGACCTGATTGTTGATCTGAACGGAGCCACTGTTTTCAGCAAGATAGACTTAAACCAAGGATACCACCAACTTGAGCTGAACGAAGACTCCCGGAGCATTACTACTTTTGCCACACACATTGGTTTGTTTCGTTACAAGCGACTGAGTTTTGGAATTAACTCAGCAGCTGAAATCTTTCAGAAATCCATAGAAGAAGTGCTACAAGGAATTGACGGTGTTAGAAACATTTCTGATGACATAATAGTGTTTGGCAAGACCCAATCTGATCATGATGATGCTTTACAAGCTGTTCTTCAGAGAATGAGAGAAAACAGTCTAACCGCAAACCCTGCCAAGTGTCTGTTCAACCAATCATCCATTGACTTCTTTGGTCATCACTTCTCTGCAGATGGCATCAGTGCAGATGATAAGAAGGTTGCATCTCTCATTAACGCCAGTCCCCCAAAGAATGCAACTGAGGCACGCAGCTTCCTCGGTTTGGCACAATACCTCGCACGTTTCGTAAAGAACTTTGCGTCCATCTCTGCTCCAATCCGTCACTCACGCATCAAAATGCTAAGTGGGTGTGGGGACCAGAACATCAACATGCATTCGACTGCCTTAAGGCCAGAATGGCAACTCCAGAAATCATGAAATACTTCAATCCCTCCCTCAAAACGGAGCTGATTGCTGATGCCAGCCCAGTCGGCCTGGGAGCAATTCTCACACAAATAACATCAGATGGAGGAACAAACATTGTAGCGTATGCCAGCCGCTCACTCACGGATTGTGAAAGCCGCTACAGCCAAACCGAAAGAGAGGCTCTTGCAGTGGTCTGGGGAATTGAGCACTTCCACCTATACCTCTATGGGTCATCCTTCAAAGTCATCACAGACCACAAGCCGTTAGAAACAATCGTCAACAACCCAACTTGCAAAGCAACTGCGCGAGTTGAGAGGCTACAGCTACGCCTACAGCCATACAAAGCCAAAGCTGTTTACAAGCCAGGAGCAAACAATCCAGCTGATTACATGAGTTGCCATCCGGATCCCACACAATCGCAGGCTTCCAACCATTTATCAAGAGTTGATGCCTATATTAACTTTGTAACCAATAATGCTGTGCCCCATGCCATTACGCTTCAAGAAGTAAAAGATGCGACAGCAGCTGATGAAGCATTGCAGAGTCTCGCAAGAGTGATAGCTACTCAAAAGTGGCATGAGGCTGGAAGAGATGTCAGTCAGTACCAGCAGATCAAGCAGGAATTATCAGTATCAAATGGCGTAATTCTGAGAGGGACCCGCATAATAGTTCCCGAGAAGCTACGAGATCGAATGATTATGCTGGCTCACAGTGGACACCAAGGAATTGTCAAGACCAAGCGTCTTTTGCGAGATTCAGTCTGGTTTCCAGGGATAGACAGAATGGTCGAGGAAGTTGTCAAAGGGTGCCTACCGTGCCAAGCTGCGAGCCACGATCCAAAATCAGCATGCGAACCTCTGCAAATGTCCCCCCTACCACTAGGCCCATGGCAAGAGCTCTCCATAGATTTCTATGGCCCCTTTCCAAGTGGAGATTACGTGCTCGTCGTGACTGACGATTTCAGTCGGTATCCAGAAGTTGAAATTTTGAGGTCAACATCAGCAAAGGCAGTGATTCCTCACCTTGACAGCATCTTTGCCAGGCAAGGGATCCCCGAGATAGTAAGAACAGACAATGGTCCACCATTCAATAGTGAAAGTTTTCAGATGTTTGCCACTCAGTTTGGTTTCACACATCGCAAAATAACTCCTGAATGGCCTAGAGCGAATGGAGAGGTGGAGAGGCTGATGAAGACACTGGAGAAAGCAATTAGGACAGCTGTTGTTCAAGGCAAGAACTGGAAACAAGAGTTGTTCACGTTCCTTCGACAATACAGGGCCACCCCTCATAGCACCACAGGGAAGTCTCCTTCGCAGTTGCTGAATGGACGAAAACTCAAGTCCACATTACCTCTGGTGCAGTTTGACCAGGCATCCCCAGAGATCAGACAAGCTGATGCTAAGAGAAAGGAGAAGATGAAAGAGTATGCAGACAAATACAACCATGCCAAAAACACAGATCTGAATGTTGGTGACAAAGTATTGATAAAGCAACCAAAACAGAACAAAATGTCTACACCATTCAAGCCTGAGCCATTTGAAATCACAGACAAGAAAGGAAGCATGATTACAGCCCAAAATGCAGAACAGGCCGTAACAAGAAATGCGTCATTCTTTAAAAAGCTGCCTTCTAACATATCTGTACATCCCGAGGAAGAACAGTCTACACCTTTCGTTGATGCAGCAGAAGCAGTTGAACCCATTGAGACAGTTGAACCACCTACAGTTACACCAGTTGAATCACCTAGAAACGCACTAGTAGCACCACCTGAAAATGCATCAGTTGAACTACCTACAGTTACACCAGCTGAATTACCCCCACTCCGCAGATCAGCAAGAGCAAGACGAGTGCCTGATCATTTCAAAGACTATGTTACTTGAACATTGCTCAAATCAGTGGTTTAGTGAAAAGGAACATTATTGTGTAAACATTATTTGAACTTTTCAAAGACTGTGTTACTTGGACATTGCTCAGATCAATTGCTTAACGGAAATAACTTGTGTAAACATGACCAGGACTGATAGATCTAGGAAATAACATGTTGAGTTTCGTTTTGTTAAGCTTTTACCTAGCTCATTATTCAGAGGAAAGGAGAGATGTAGTGTCGTTGTATTGCGTTACAGTCATGCGCACTGGGAGTCGGTTAAGTCAGGAGTATGCACGATTACTGTAATTTACTGCTAGGGAATAAATAACAAGTATCCACAATCAAGGACTCCATAACAACCATCGGAACTTAAACGACAGTTTCGAATGAGGCGAACATAGGCTATTAAAGGTCTGGGTGAAACGACTTAAGTTGTGCGCATAGACTGTTAAGATCCGGGTGAAACGACTCAACTTCGGGCGGATAGAGTAGACTATTATGTTTCGGGCGAAACGACTTAAGTTCGGGCGAACTGACCATCAGGCGAAACGATTTGTTACCTCACATAAAGCTTACACGAGAATAACCTGCGAAATTTACTGTAATTCACATTAGTTTTATTATAAAATTCTGTTGTTCTTGTTTTCCTTTTAATTTCAGCGTGAAAAGAACCGCAGAGAGCTGCTTAATTTTCTTAACCAGACTCTATAAAGCTACAGAGGCTGCGTGGTTGCTGATAGCAAGCAATATGCATGCAAAATGAGAGTCCGAGGACAATGAAGTCTGCGTGAGTAACTTCAAACGAGAAGGACACACCTTACGGAGACAGTCACAACAACTGTTAAACTTTATGTAGTCTCCAACACTGACGGAGGGCTACGCTCAATTGAGGAGCGGTTTTGACACTTTGAGGAAATGAAACTCTATAAAACAAGTATCTGTGCCAGATATCGGCGGTTAATGCCTGTATTGACTCCAGCGAAGACAGTCTATCACCCTTGGTTGATACTTCGTTTTGTGAAGAGACTCGAACGTAATGTTTGCCCCTTGACCAAAGAATACTGCAAGGTGGTTAACACTTAGTTAATGGAAAAGTGCACATTGCAACCAGGTGGACAATCAGACATAGTTTGATTCCATGCTGGTTTAGAATAATAAATTTAACTAATCAAAAGTTTCAATTCACGGACCCGTCGTTTCTATACTCCTGTCTAGTGTCTTCTTCAGGGATGATTGTGCAAGACTGTACAGCTCCTTTTACACCTGCGACGGGTGGTGTTGCTTAATTGCAAGGCGTAAATAGGCGTCGGGTAAAAAACCGCCATCGCGATGCAATGGAACATGGGCACTATTGGTATGCGAAGCCGTTACGGTGGGTATGAAAGGCGCTGCACAGTCTTGCCTAATCACCCCTGAAGAAGACACTAGACAGGGGTGTCGAAACGTCGGGCCGGTGAATCGTATGCAGCTTTTAAAGTTACATTCATTATTTGAAACTGCCGTATCATCAAGCTAGTTCAGTTGGTAGAGCACTGCTCCGGTATCGCAGAGGTCATGGGTTCGAATCCCGTTCAGGCCTGAGTTTTTTTTTTTTTTTTTTTTTTTAGGCTTAAATTTCACAGCTGCTTAAGTTGTGTACATAACTGCGATGATCAATTAATGACATTACATCATCAAACTATGTCTGATTGGTAACACTTGTTAACTATTGAAATTCTGTCTGTATTTTCTACAGACAAAGAAAGTGTTCCTTTGCCGGTCAGCTTACTCTAGGGATTACTCCAAGGTATATGAAAGTACTTCAGTGTGTAGGATTTCTTAATCTTAAATAGTTTATATACTAATGTAGAAGCTCACCAGTTTATACCTTAAAATTCCGAAAATATGCCTCTTCTGTGGAAAACAAGCCGACCTGATGGAACTTCGACTAAACATAAGCCCAGTTCGAGTACCGAAACAACGTCAACGTTCGCAGCCTAGCCAGTTTTTTTGCTCCTGTTTTGACCAGTGAAATAAGACTTTTTATTATATGGCGAAATCGTCAGTGAACGTTATTGGTTCTCTGAGCGGGCCGCCTCCTCTCTTCACTTTGTTCAATATAGACCGCTCACCATTCAGGTTCATAAAAATCTCATAATTTAAGAAGATACCTCAAAACTTGACTGTCTTGTGTTATTTTAGTTTGGCACATATTCTCGAAAAGTGACTCTAAAAGTCTGAACAAGAAAATGAACGAACTTTAATACAACAGTGATAAGTTAACTGCTACTGGGAGAACTCGGATTTGATTTTTCCAGATTTGCCGCCTACGCCATGCTAAAAAAATACATCTTGCACAAATTCTCCAGGCTCAAAATATACCATCTTCATTAACTGATAACTAGACTTGGTAAAGGGATTGGCAGGGACCTCGCGACAACTGAGACCAATAGAAGTCTGCAAAGGAAACGAGATAATAAACGCGTACACTCTGTTTTGTTTTTGTTTTTGTTTTTATTTTTTTTTTTGTTTTGTTTTGTTTTTGTTTTTGTTTTTTTATAAGAACGTCTAGTTTTGGAGCCGAGGCTGAACGTTCTTATATTTTTTTGGCGATTTGAGGCTGAAAACGTTCTAAAGATGTTCTTCAGACTTTGTATCACCTGATGACTTTGATGGTGTGGAAGGTATTTTGGAACAGTTGTAAATAAGAACCGCTGATCATGACAAACCGAGATGCGTGTCATCATTGTTAATGTTATACAAAACATGTCCTTAAGTATTTTGGTTAATTTACATTTCTTACCTTGATTTTATGCTTGTCATTTAATATACAGATTAGCAAAATAAAAACGCTTTTAATCTACTCTCGGCCTGAGGAATGTTCTTAATACGTTCTTAAAATTTTGGTTAATCTCAGTCTCGACGTTCTTATAAAAAAGGTTCTTACAGAAAACAAACAGAACGTTTTAGCCGCCGTTAAGTGGAATACCTTAATACATCAATTTATAATATAGCTACGTTCTTACGCGCGCTCTGATTGGTCAAAAACCTATGTTTTATCGGAGTATAAACCATAGAAAAAGCGTGTTTTATTGTTTTTCGCCAAATTACCTCCCGGCTCGACAATTCTCTAAGAGATGGCGAAAAACATTTTTCTTTGAAGAAATTCATGATGGAATTCTCTGTGAAGCAGCAGAAAGTTTTGAAGCTGAGAATAATAAAACAAATAAAGAAGAAGAAGCGAAAAAAGTCGAGAATTTGGTATTAAATGGCGTCGGTTTGTCGATCTGTGTGCTTTGTTGTTTCTACTCGCGGCATGTAAAATCTATATCTTAAAGCGAATAAAGAAGCCTAAGCCGTGTATTACACTGTGATTAAAACACTCCAGGCATTTGAGACCACTCGAGAAATGTAGAAAACACTCGCCTGCGGCTCGTGTTTTCTACATTTCACTCGTGATCTCAAATGCCCGTCGTGTTTTATCACAGTGTAATACACGGCTTAGGCTTCTTTATTCGCTTTAAGATATAGATTTTACATGCCGCGAGTAGAAACAACAAAGCACACAGATCGACAAACCGACGCCATTTAATACCAAATTCTCGACTTTTTTCGCTTCTTCTTCTTTATTTGTTTTATTATTCTCAGCTTCAAAACTTTCTGCTGCTTCACAGAGAATTCCATCATGAATTTCTTCAAAGAAAAATAAACTGTCTTTGATTAACCTTTTTTTATAAAAGTGACCATGGTATGCTTCCACGCGCTCTAGCTGAACAATTGATAACTCACAGTAATAGATCTGAGTCTAGAAGAAGCACGGGTTAATATCTCCGAGGTTTACGTCAAACTATGTTAAACATTCCATGGCATAGAGGGGCTGTCCTCTGGAATGCCTTAAAAAAAAAAGCCTGAAGTCGTTCAAATGGTTCTGTCCTAGATTGTACTGACATGAAAAATTGTATAAAAAATAGTCGATCAGTGTCGCACTTTTAACGATTTTAATTTTAACGCCTTATCCCCACACACAATCAATAATAGATCTGACAATTTTGCATACTTCTAAGTGTCTTTTTATAGTAACTTTATGAATGTACGATTTTATTTCCAAGAATTAGAAATGTTTAGAATTTTTTATTGCATTTTTTCACGCGACCCCACAAGCTTGTAGCTTTGAATTAATATCGTCTATAATTTAAGGGTTGTATATACCTCTTACTAACCGAGTTCGAGGTCCGTACTGTAAGTTACGGACCGAGTTTTTCCGCTCGGATTTATGAATCCAAGCGGACAAAACGAGGATCCATAACTTACAGTACGGACTGAGAAAACGAGGTTTGTCAGACATTGTATCTCAAAACAAACTTTTGAATTTCGCGGGCCGTACAGTAAAGTACGGCCTGCTAAATTGACCATTCACAGCGCGCGTACTAACTGAGAGATATGACAATGTATTGTATCGTATATATGTTTCCTCGGTTCGTATTAAGAAACCATTGCTGTTTATCTTTATGGTATTTGCCTTTCGGCTTTCTTCCATAGACGCGCTTAAAGGAGCTCCACCAATAGTTTTCCCTCTCTTTTTATTCTTTTTTCTTGTATGAACTTCACTCTATTACGCTATATTACGCTACAAGAGCCCAACTACGGCCCGCCTGGCGGAGTACATGAGAGTTTGTTAGTGTCAAAGTATATAACCAATGTCCCTCTCTTCTCTCCAATTTGGGAGAATGCCCTGAGAAAGTCGATTTTTTTCCCATGCCAAAAGCATTCGTGTCTTCGTGTATTCGTACTTGATGTAACTCAGATGGGGTGATTCGGTCCTGAGATAGTCTACGGGTATTGTATTTGCTCGAGATTGTTGCCCGGGAAACGAAATTATTATACGCTCTGTCAACACGTCAATGAAACGTCGTACAGTAGTGTATTTCACGAGACAATAGTCGCAATTTGTTTTGAAGAGCGTTCGCATGTTTTGCAATTCTACCATTTGCCCGGTCATAATCCTATTGTTTTGATTGCATTATTCTTAACCAAATGTGTTATGAACACCTCGTGTTTTGTTTTTCGTTGCACTGTTCCCTAACACTAAGACTTTCAACACAGATCACACATTTTGTGTGGGCGACCAACTGCATTGCGTGACTTGAGGGTCTTAATCATTGTTTTGCAGCCTAATTTTAACATGATAAGTGAGTGGTAATGAGCCGCATGTCTTATAAGCATGATATGAATGATAAATAAGCAAGTTTTGATTCGCAGAGTTGTAGAATCACACCTCTTTAGGACCACCGACAAATCTGTCATGCCGGAGTTGAAGACTGAGAATCATCGCTAAATGGGCTTCTTGACTTGACAATTTTAGCGTAGTTTACTCCAAGCGTATCTACCAGAACAATGAATTCTCGCTGAAGCTAATTGTTCAATATTTACAGGACAAAGTGGAGAGTTTTTATTTGCGGCAACAAACGGCAGTCACTGCGGGATTGATTACAAAATATTAGCTCGGCCTCCTATCGTTCATTTATTGTTTCGTCGGTTTGTTGCGAGGTATTAAGCTATGGGAAACTTCACTGCCTTTCGCAGTGGAAACATGAAGGAATGAAGTGCCGCTAATGATTAAGACTTCAGGAGTTGATATTCGTCTGGTACCCGCATGTCAATTGTTTTACTACTGAATTTGTCTCGGGATGAAAGTTGTCTACAGTCGAAAACAAAATGAAGGAACAATGAAGACATCTCACCTTTCGTCCACTTCTCTCGTGTCAAGACTTACCAAAGCAAACTTCCGTCACGGAGAGCCGAAGACGCTGACATTATAATAATCATAAAAAAGTATTTTTAAAAATCGTGTTCAATTGTCTACATGCGTTGGCGGTTTTCGTGAGCTTACCTGTATTGCAAGCCCTCGCAGTATGATGAACATTCTCTGTTTTGCTTCTGTGGCTTTAGTAGCTGTTTGCAATGCAAGACCCCGGAACAAGAGACAGACAGGTTAGTTGGTTTTATTTCAAGATTTAAATATGCCTTAAATCGAAAACCTTGTGTGCAAAATTTACCGGCTAGAATTAATGTAAGAATATGCTGCTGTAGTTTGGCGGCAGTTCGGACCGTCTATGCTACTTTCTCACCATTGGCGACTTGCTAACAAATTTATCATTTCGAGATAAACGTTCTCATAAAAATGCTTTAAATACTGTTAAATGGTATTCACATTTATGACAAAGTTCTGCTCTGCACACTTCAAAACTCGAACAGAAAGATTTTTGAGTGCTCTGAAGAACAGCTAATTGCTGCGTGAGACCATATGTTTCCATGTGCGGTATCAGATAAAAAAAATTATGTATTTTTCTAACGCAATACTCATGCGGTTATACAAATCGAGGAAAATTCATCTATAAAAAACTGTGTTTGGGTGAATTATTAAAAATGAACAAACGATTTGCGTTTGTCCGATCTATGATCATCGGATTAATAGCGGAGGCACAAACTACAAACGAAAGAGGCGGGCATGTCGAAGTTTCCTGTGGCGCTAAGTAAGTTCTTTTCTCCTCCTAACCCGGGGCGCTAGATTAACCCATTTTCGCTAATTTTTGGTGTTGTAAATGTAAAATGTTTGCTTACTTGAGAAGGTGTCATGTTGTGGGTTGATGTTTTATGTGAGTCAGTGAATTCGTCGACAGATATGTATCGCGTATTTATTCATTATGTGGTCGTATGACTATAAGTCGCAAAAAATTGTTTATCAGTTTGTGGTTTCTTAGGGGAGTTTCTTAAAAAAAGTAAATGATTGGGCAAAGTTGCGCCCTGTTCAAAAAAAAGTTGTTTTGTTTGCGACTTTAAAAGCTTAATATGAGCCTCTGCATCGCCCAGACGTGAAAAGCGAACAAGCGCCACTGTGCGATGAAAGTGGTGACTTTGAACTGCATGCTGATAGCCTGCGAAAGCAGACGTTTTCTCGTGCGGAGAGGATTGAGTACCGGAAAAACGTCTGGGTTCATAGGCTTGCTCTTTTTACAGTGACGGAGAACCTAAATTTTGTAATTTTCTTTTCCTATCAGTCAAGTCGGTTTATTTATTATCGTCTCCCCTAAAGTAATGCACTTCGCTGCAAACTTCGAACGGATTATTTAAAAACAACCTTAATTCTGAACGAGTACATAATTTTCCGACATCGAGATTGGCATAAGTGTCAACGACTTTTAAAAATTCTATCAGATTAAAAGGACGGCGAAAGCCCGGTATTACATCAAATACATACATATAGATAGGGGGAGGGGGGGGGGGGGGGTTTAAAAGTGCTTCCCGAGCCAACAAAGATGTAACATAAAAGTAACATATATATATATATACATCTATTTATATATATGTTACTTTATGAAGACGGTATGGAAAACATTTTTAAAGGGTAAATAAATGGAGTGGTTTTACGACTAAACACTTCTGATATAGATTTTTCATTTTCCGTCAAAAGCGACTTGAACATATTCTTTTAGATCCAATAAGGTAAAGTTTTTTTTTGTCCTATAATGTCGAATGTATTGTTGCCCCCGCAGGGTTCCGGCCCAGAGGCCGGAACCCGAGGAGGCACCCTAATGTTCCCCGCGTAAATAAGAAGTATCGTATGGTCGTAGTGTTAGTATGCGAAAATTTTCTCGATTTGGCGAAAATAGGCGCGCACGGTGGTCCCGGTTAATTTTCAGCATGTGCGCCTGGCTCAGCAACCGCGCAAACTGGGTTTGGTAAGTTTGGCAATGAGTCGTCACGATTTCATTCCAAGCTTTCTTATTTCATTCCAAGCTATAATGTAAACCCATCCTAAACACGATATGTATGAGGATTTCCATTAACCCAAGAAACAAAGTGTGATAATTGACAAAACACAAACACAACAAGGATTTTGCACTCGCAAACTCTCAAACGAAAACTTCATTTCAAAGGTTCATAACAAATACATGGACAACCACATGCAGTCTTCATTCAGTTTTTACAAAGTCGGGGGCAGATTTAGTGACAACTATGACTAGTTTAGATTAAGGAAGGTAAAATTCATTTAGTTTTGTTCCGTCGAAGTTGTATCTCAATATTTGCTCACTTGCATTGCTTTTTCTTACGTTATTTCGTTTCCTGTTTACTTGTATACATATAGTTAAAAAAACTTCAACATTTGCGTTTTCGCTTGAAATGCAATGACTATAAATCATGAAAGATCGTTTCGGAACAAATATAGTCAGGAAAGGTTAAGTGTGACGCCGTCAACGCTTATTCTGTGTAATTATTCAAATAGGAGAGATTAATTCAACAAAAGACGCTTCCTTTTAGCAAACCTCGAATGTCAGCCCAGTAAATTATTATTTAAACAGACATTTTGGATTGACGCACGGATAACAGAATGCTCTATTATATTACGTTTTCGTCTCGTTCTTGAAAACCAACTGAATGGCGTGAGATACCAATGCAGATGACTTATGGTTACATATTACTGTATGAAATTTTGCAGTTTTCCAAGAGAAATTTGTGATAAGCAAACGCAGGTAGACATAGCTAGTACGTCACAGACACGGTCTTCATATATTTGTGCCGGCGATTGGTGCCAAACAACCTGTGTTAAATATTTCCTACATTAGCCCACGTAATTCTCATGACATCCGTTGAGAATGGATTCCTGCTTTAGCCTCGTTAGAGAAGTTGCTTGGCAACGTGGTCGTAGAACAGTATTTCCGTGGGCAGGTGTCGAGCTACTCGCTAACAAACTAAACAACATTATTTTAGCACGATAAAAAAATTCAAGAAACTGGTGGTGTCCTGCATGAGAATAATTATTACAAGGGAAATGAATCTGGAAACATGAAAGTATGTTTACAATTCTACAGTCGTAAAATCATACAGATGCAATGAAATTTGTTAATGACATTTTGAAGTTAATCAGTGGTTTCTATGGCTTCAAAGTGTATGTTGTTAATGTGAAAGGTCGTTGTATTCCCTGTTATTAGAACGAAAAATGAGAATCGGAGCATTTTCGTTTAGGAAGGAAAACAAGTAAAGTCTTCAGAAATTCTGGTAGCCTTTCTTTTCGTCGATCGACACATGTAAAATTTAGATCAGGAAGAATCCAAAATAGTGGTACAAACCGCTTGAATTAACACTTGCAGAGATAGTTGCCATGGCCGAAAAATTTTTACATCATCAGCAAGTCTCTTGAGAAGATTGTAAATGTTCCTTGAACTGATTGTGGGAGCATAGAATTCGAATCATCAAACCCAGTAGTTGATACCAGCGGTTATATTATCATAAGATAGTAAAGGTGATGACATGTCGAGCGCTAGCCCTTCTTTTGCTTTGCCAAGGGGCTAACGCTCGAAACTTCAGCGCCAGCGCACGTGAGATGAACGACGCGACCCGAACACTGATCGGATTGTTTCGGTATGAAAGACTATTAAACCAATCCGTGAAGTGTAGGGGCTATGTCGTTGGACCCGATTTCTGATCGGATACTACCGATGTTGGTCGCTTTGCGGCTAACCAATGGGCGAAGTGTTGAGACACATCGTCTGAACACTTCCCGACACACTTAGACGAGTGATAGCGTGGTGAATACTGTTGCTTAAAGCAATGGTTACGTTGCCGGTAAAACTAACTCCACTATTGTTGTTTCTCAATGACATGCTTTCAAAACAACTTCAATATTTTTCCTGACCTTTCAGGATCTGTTTCGTTGCCTTGTAATGGAAGACAGCGGTATACCAGCACAGATGGAGCCATCACATTTCCAAACAATTCCACACCCTATCCCGGAAACACGACATGTAACTGGATAATAGCCCCTCCCGGAAACAGAAACCTCTCTTTGTTGTTCACCTCGTTCGATATTAATTCCGGTCCTCCGCAGTGCGAAGGGAAAGGATGCCGTTGTGATTTTGTTCAAGTGAAAGCGCTTGATCCCCCACCAGGCAACAGGAGATTTAACCAGAAATATTGTAACGACAACCCGCCACCGAGCAGTATCCTGGTAACTAGTAGAGTTAGAATACGATTTGTGTCGGATTCTAGTCAAGAAGGGACAGGGTTTGCTTTGAGGTACAACGTTATTCAACCCTTCACTGGTGCACCGTTGATTTCAGGGTTACCTACTACGCAGTCTGCAGGTTCTTTAAAACAATCCTCGTCGAATGGAACCGCGCAAACTGGAATCCAAACCGCGCACCGGGGTGCGATGGATCCAACAAATTCAACTCGATCACAGGGCATCAACACTACGGGAAATATCCCGTTGCCTGCCGCAACAAGTAAAGTAGCGACGAAGCTTCCTAATAGAACCGATGCGGTGATATCAGGCAATTCACAAATACCCCCAACACAGGGCGTACGAAATGCAACTACTGTTATTATACCCCCAGTAACTCTCCCTGGTGGAGATGTCTCTACCGGTGTCCCCCCTCTTACGGTTCCTGGTTCACCAACTTTTCCGGGGGATCTTGGTCCAGTGAGCGATTTATCGGGTCCAAGCCATGCTGTGATGTTTGTAGAAGTGAGGCAAGAGGAGGAAAAAGTCCCGGATATTATCATTCTCGGACCGTCGATCCCTGTTGTGTTGATCTTTGTCTTGGTTGTTGCTGGAATCGCCTGGTGGAATTACAAGTTTACTTCAGAGGAGATGAGTAGGTAAGTAGTGACGGATAACAATAAATGCACGCTGAATATATCTGATGAGTATAGGCAATCGCGTGATTTCGATTGCAATTAGGTATAAATGAGCAAGAGTGAATATTTCGCAGACTAACAAAATTGCACTAGCCCGTATGGTGACTGCAATTTATAGTGCAGATTTACGCCAAATTACTCGAGAAATCACAGAGGCGGATCCCAAAAATTCAGATAGAGGGGGTCGAGTCCCCCCCCCACCCGAATGAAAACTTCACTTTTCAGGAGATGCAGCATGCAGCATTGTGGACGTATTCGTGATGCAAAGTAAAGTAACGTTAATGTTTCGGAAGAAAGAATTAAAAATACTGTCATCATACTCTTCGCCTAGAGCAGGCAAAACATGTTCGTTTTGAAAATATAAGAAAAAAATAGGGGGTGGGGGGGGTGGGCCACGGCCCCCGAGGCCCCACCCCTAAATCCGCCTATGAATCATGTGATTATACACTAATGAAATACATGAAAAGAGGAAGAGGGAAAACTAATTCATATCAGTGTGCGCTTTTATGTGAAGTCTCTTTGACTGATTCGCTGAAACAGCTAGATTGCGTTTGTCAATTTTAAACAGATCACCAAAACACCATTTAACTGTGAACTTGCAACCGCGTAAGAATGTATTTAGAAACAATTCAAACATTCAACCAGAACCCATGTGTTATCTGCTTTGTTTTCAGTGTCCTGTAGTGTCTGATGATAATGTTGTTTTTCTTTGGCGCTTGTCAGTCCTCCTTCATTCGTGCTCCTTGATTTTGTTGTAGATACGAGTCATACGCGTCGCATGGATCAAGCGCTGCTTACTGGAAGAAGCACAAAAAACGAATGGAAGCTATCCAGTAAGTAAAGAGACAAGGCTTAGTAACTCCATCCCCCGGCGTATCATTTGGGATGACTTGAAAGAATGACATAACGACAGACGGTGGCAGGGGGGAGAGATCTTTGTTAATTGCAACAACCAAGGTTTTTTTTTACATAGTCTATTCACAAAATGGTCTTTTTCCTAGGAAGGGCAAGTTATACAGTGATATGACTAAGAACTGGAAGGGTGAATCATTCAATCATTCATCACCAACGTAAGTTATCCACTCTGTTTTCATTGTGTGCACGTTTTCTTATGCGTACCAATTAATTTCAGTAGAAACCAACTTGCATTCTAACGCGAATTCTGCAATCTGATTGGCTAAGGTACCCACTATCTATTTTGTATTGGTAAAAATCTACTAGTATACCAAAGCAAATGCAACAATCTGATTGGCTGAGCTACTGCACACTATCGGCACGCACGTCGAGTTAGTACTTTGGTATTTTCTCACCGACATGATTCGTTTATTATGATTTTTACTAAAACAATTAGATTATGAGCTCGAGATTTCTATGAGGTGATAGTTGATGCCCGGGGGGGGGGGGACTCCCATATGGAGTGGACGGGGATGCTCGTCGGAAATTTTGAATTTAACCCCTAAAAGAGACCAATCTGGGCGTGGCCGAAGCTTATGCAGATCCCTAAAAGAGACCAGTTTCGACGAGTTTCAGTTCGTCAAGTTTCGTATAACACTCTCGTAAAACAATAGACAAAGACATTTTGTTACAGTGGACTTTGGATATTAATGGTATGGAAAACTTTGTTTATATGAATTGAGCAAATATAAAGAATCAAAATTCTTTCTGTTTTGTTCTTACTTCGCGTGCAACCCTTAACGAGACCTTGACGGTTAAAAATAATGACATTTTGCCCAGAACACCCTAAGCGAGACCAAAATCCGAAATTTACACCCCTAAGCGAGACGACGAGCATCCCCGTCCATTCCATATGGGAGTCCCCCCACCGGGAGTTGATGAGGCCCTCAGCCTCATCAACTATCACCGCATAGAAATCTCGAAATGTCCTTTAGTTTACACTTATGGTACTTATGGTACTTCCCAATACTTATGGTACTTTCATACCAATACTTATTTCGGCTTCATCAACTGTCACCCCCTATAGTTCACCACTAAATTTTCTCCCATTAGCATATCTACTAGCTTATTTGCCCTCGAAGCTTCGCTTCTCGGGCAAACATTTGTTTTAAGAACATCAAATTTCCGCGGGGCAGCGATCAGCCGATAGTTCCTCGACAGAAACACTCTGTTGTTTAAATAGAAATCTCGAGCTCATAATCTAATTGTTAAATAGATAGCGAAACGTGAAAACGCAAGTGCTTGAAGCAAAGCAATGCACTTTAAAAGAAGTAATGGTACCATAAGTGCAATAAGTATCCTAGATGGTTACTGTTAGATTAGGATTGCATTTCCACGTGAACTGTCTCGTTATCGGAATTTTGATTGACATTTAAAGGTAATGCCCTCTTTTAGGATTAAGTTTCACCTTTATATTTTTCGACTCTCTCTCTCGGAATGTAGTTCGTGTTTTGGATCATTATTAAACGGTACGGTTTACCAGGGAAAAGGTCTGGAAGTTTTCTTTTGCGATTATTTTCACTCTAACATTTTGGTGCCGAGACCCGGGAACCTCAGAAGAAATGGAGTGATACGAGGTTCACAACTTGAGAGGAATGTCGGATTTAAAGAAGAAAATCAGGGTAAGGGCCGGTCATAAAGCCTATGTGACCAAAACTATATCAGAGGTAGGGAAAGTTATCGGTTGTTGCGGTGAAGTTGATTTGAGAAAGTTAAGGTCTCTACAGTCAATTCTGCGGGACAAGCTCACTGAAATCAAAGCTCTGGATCGTGAGATCGTCGAAGAATCGGGAGAGGAAAACATTGATAAAGAGGTGGCAGACAGCTGCGAATTCGCGACTTGTATTTACGATTGCATTGAGGATATTGAGGTCGTCTTTCGTGAAAACGAGTGTGTGGGAAAAGAACGTCCGGCGGCAACACCCCAATTTTCTGCTCATGGATCCTCAATAAATCAACAGGTAACGCAAGGGCAGGTCAAGCTCCCCAAACTGGAATTGAAAAAGTTCTATGGCAATCCAGTGGAATGGTCGCCGTTTTGGGACTCGTTTAACTCAGCAGTGCATCAAAACCCTAGGTTGAGCGAAGTAGAAAAATTCAACTATTTAAGGTCTCTACTCCAAGGTCAGCCGGCAAACTCCATAAGCGGTTTTTCCTTGACAGGGGAAAACTACAAGGAGGCGATCCGCCTGTTGACAGATCGGTATGGAAATAAGCAAGTCTTGATATCTGCACACATGGAAGGCTTATTGAAACTGCCAGCGGCCACGTCAATTTTAAAATGAAACCAAGAAATTGAGAGACATTTACGACAAACTTGAATCTCACGTACGAAGTCTCCAGAATATTGGTATTAACTCAGAGACGTACGGAAGCTTTCTTTCTCCTGTGATCATGTCGAAGATTCCAGAAGAGTTGAGAATCGCGATCACGAGAGATCTTTCAACAGAGGAATGGGATTTGGAGCCTATGTTAGAGATTTTTCGAAAGGAATTACAAATACGCGAGAAGTGTCAATTTATTCCGGGACATGTCAGCACCCGAGAGCCCCGAACTAATTATCTGCCCAAGCGACACGCAACCTTTGAGCCATCATCGACGACATCTGCCCTCTTCACAGACGGAATCCCTCAGGCACAACGGAGTTCTTGGTGTACGTATTGTAAAGGCCCACATCCCTCTTCGAATTACACTGTGATGACCAATGTTGCAGCCCGGAAGCAGTTTATTCGACAGAAAGGCAAGTGTTTTATATGTTTACGCTCCGGTCACGTGGCGCGTCGATGTGTTAATGGAAAAAGCTGTCATCTCTGCGGTCAGAAGGGTCATCATTCTTCCCTATGCGAGTCACTGGGGATATCAAACCGCAGCGTTCAACAATGGAAGGCCAGTGGCGAGGAAAGTCGAGAAACTCCGAATCTACCAGCTCATACTTCAACTACAAATATGTTCATCGGTGCAAAAAACAGCGTTCTCCTCCAAACGGCCAGAGCAAACATCTACAAACCAGATGATAATGACACTCCTGTCAACGCAAGGCTAATCTTTGACAGCTGTAGTCAAAGAAGTTACGTCACAGAGAGCCTACAGAGATTTCTCAATTTGCCAGTTTTGGGACGGGATACGCTACTCATTAAGACGTTTGGAGAGCCAATAGCAAAGCTAAGAGAGTGCGATATTGTGCAGTTGGCAGTAGAGTCAAAAGACGGAATGAAGATTTACGTCTTCGCGTATGTAGTACCCTTAATTTGTACGCCAGTGAGCAATCAAATGGTGGAATTCACGCAGACGCACTACCAGCATCTACAGAGTTTAGAATTGGCAGATAGCACGCAAGGTACTGACGAACTAAGCATCGACCTCTTAATCGGAGCCGATTTCTATTGGCAGTTCGTCACCGGAATCACTGTTCGTGGTCAAGAACCAGGCCCCGTGGCGTTATCTACCAGGCTCGGCTATGTCTTATCTGGTCCAGTTGGAATTTCGCCTTCGAGTCCTGAAAATTCTATAGTCAACTTCACGGAGACCCATGTCCTTGAGATTTGCACCTCTGTATATGATGAGAAGATAGCCCTTGATCAGCAGGTGAGACGGTTTTGGGATTTAGAGACTTTAGGGATCAAACAAGAAGAACCAACTGTCTATGAGAAGTTCATCACAAATATTAAGCATAATGGGGATAGGTACGAGGTCAAGTTGCCCTTCAAGAAATTCCACCCAATTCTACCAGACAACTATCAACTAAGCAAGAGAAGGATGGAAACACTCTTAAGAAGACTCTCTTCTAAGCCTCAAATCCTCAAACACTATGATGAAGTAATCAAGGATCAACTACGAAATGGAATCGTGGAAATTGTCACTCAAGGAAAGGAATTGGGTGCGGGCAAGGTACATTATCTCCCGCATAGAGAAGTCATTAGGATGGACAAACAAACTACTAAGATCCGCGTTGTTTATGACGCCTCTGCGAAGCGAAACGGACCAAGCCTCAACGACTGCCTGTATGCGGGACCACCTCTCACCCCTCTAATTTTTGAAGTCTTAATCAGGTTCCGAGCTCATGCCGTTGCACTCACCGCTGACATAGAGAAGGGTTTCTTGAACGTTGCGATTGCACCAGAACACCGTGACTATCTTCGGTTCCAGTGGATTGATGATATTCTCAAGGACGACCCTCAAGTACTTGTGATGCGTTTTGCAAGAGTAGTCTTTGGAGTTAATTCAAGTCCTTTTCTTCTGAATGCAACTATCCGCTTCCATCTGGACACCTACAGATCTCAGGACCCAGATTTCGTTGACGATGTCCTGCGCTCTCTGTACGTGGATGACTTGGCAAATTCGAAGCCAGATCAAGCCTCCGCGTACGAATTCTACACAAAGCTCAAGTCCAGATTCAAGGAAGGAGGATTCAATATGCGTAAATGGCTGACCAACGATCCGATCCTGTCAGCGACTATAAACAGCCAAGAAGATCACGTGAAGGGGCAACCCCTTGCTGAATTGCAACAGGAAGACCGAACCTTCTCAAAATCACAATTTCACAGTCAGTGCACTGAAGATCTGCCCAGGGTCCTTGGAACAGCGTGGAACACAACAACATA
The DNA here is from genome assembly GCA_949710005.1 of Ricordea florida. NCBI lineage: Eukaryota > Metazoa > Cnidaria > Anthozoa > Corallimorpharia > Ricordeidae > Ricordea > Ricordea florida. The sequence goes on from OX453284.1 coordinate 21,406,552, forward strand.
TCAGCTCGTATTTACTTTCGAAAGCCTCACCAGTTATCTTGAAGAAGAGGTCATCACAAAGAGAGTCATATTGAGCTCAATTGCAAAGATATTTGATCCTCTTGGAATTCTTTCGCCAGTCTTCACTGCTCTCAAGATACTCTTTCAGGAAATTTGCAAGCAGACGGTCGATTGGGATTCTCCCCTGGGGGATGAAGTCTCTACTCGCTGGAGATCACTCCTGAAAGACATGCGCGAAACCTCAAGGATATCGATTAATCGTTGTTACCTAACTCCGCTGCCCAGAAGTCAGAAAAATACCATTGATATTCATGGCTTTGGCGATGCATCTGACAAGGCGTACGGCGCGGTTGTATATTTGAGAATCCTTTCAGGAGGTTCTGTCTGGTGCAGTATCGTCGCCTCTAAGACACGAGTAACCCCAATCACTGGATCCACCACTCCAAGAACGGAACTATTGTCTGCTCTGGTGCTGGCGAAGTTGATAGCGAGTGTTCCCAAGGCATTGGAGCCCACACTCGAGATAAACAAGACGGTTTGTTGGCTGGACTCTGAGATAGCACTGTGGTGGATTTATGGAATCGGAAAGGAATTCAAGCCTTTTATCCAAAACCGAGTTTTACAAATTCGAGATTTAATACCTCTAGAAGCATGGAGACATGTTCTCTCGGGACAAAACCCTGCAGATGTTGCCTCGCGTGGTTGTAAGGCCTCCCAGCTTAAAGCGGAACAAAATTGGTGGGAAGGTCCAGCGTTCTTGAAGAAGGAAGAAGAATTTTGGCCAGAACAGAAGAACTTCGGTCTATTAAACTTCGAATTCAGCGACATTGCCGAAATCAAGAAAATAAAGAAGGTAACAACTTACCTGGTGGACGACTCAGCAGAAGGACTAGGAAATGTAATACGACCCGAAGATCACAGTGATCTCTTAAAACTCTTCCGAGTAACATCCCACATCTTGCGATTCATCAGACGAACACAAAAGAAAGAAGTTCAACCTCGAGAGAGCGTTTCGGAAGTTGGATTAGAAGAGATAAAAGAAGCCGAAGAAATGTGGATCAAGCACGTTCAGAAGTTCGTCAGGACAGAGGGAAAATATGACCAAATGCGAGTTTCAATGGGTCTTTTCGAAGACGAAAAAGGAATCTTGAGATGTGGAGGAAGACTTCACAACGCCCCGCTGTCATACGATGCACGTTTCCCTATTATTCTACCTCAGAAGCATCCCATCACCGAGTTAGTCATCAGAAGGTATCATAACCGCGTAATGCATAATTGAGTGAAGGACACCCTAACCGACGTCAGGTCAAGATTTTGGATTGTAAAGGGACGTCGCGCTGTTCGTGACGTCATCTCCCGTTGCGTTACATGCAAGAAGCTTGAAGGTCTGGCATACAGTGCTCCGCCTCAGCCGCCCCTGCCAGACTTCAGAGGCTCAGACGACTTCGCTTTTTCTCGTGTAGGAGTCGATTTCGCCGGACCAGTATTCGTAAAAGACGTATACTCAAGGAGCAAAAGATGTAACAAGGCGTACATCGCGATCTTCACATGTGCCTCCTCACGTGCAGTTCACCTCGAGCTCGTGCCGGATCTCTCAACCCCTTCCTTCCTAAAGAGCTTTAAGCGGCTCATCGCTAGAAGAGGAGTGCCACACCTTGTTATTTCAGATAACGGAAAAACTTTCAAGAGTAAAGTCCTGAAATCCTTCCTCATTCAGCATGGGATAAATTGGAGGTTCAACATACCTCGAGCCCCTTGGTGGGGTGGATTTTTTGAGCGGATGGTATGTTGCTTAAAGAAAACACTGGGAAATGCGCGAGTTACTTATGAAGAATTTGAAACCACGCTGATAGAAGTCGAAGCCGTGCTCAATTCTCGTCCATTGACGTACCTCACCGAAAGCGTCGAGGAGCCGCTCACGCCCTCTTCTCTGTGCCTCGGACGAAGACTTCTTAGTCACCCGCCAAACACCCAAGGATCTATCAGAGAAGACTGCAATAATCCTGCAGCAGAACTCTCCAGGCGACAGAAGTATCTGTCTACGGTTCTACAACACTTTTGGGACCGTTGGAGAAAAGAATACCTCACGGAGCTGCGGGAACACCATCGCTGTAAAACGTCTCCTCAAGCACGAATAATAAAGCATGAAGATGTTGTGTGTGTATTCGAGGATTCTACTCCCCGTCAAAGGTGGAAAATTGGAGTTGTTGAAGACCTAATTTACGGTCGAGATCAGAATGTCCGTGCCGCAGTGGTTCGGATGGCCTCACGCGGAGGAGAAATGCGGCTCAAGAGGCCTGTCCAGCGTCTTTATCCAGTCGAAGTCCCGAACGACACTTCTCGAGACGTTGTACACAGCAACGGACGGAGTACCTCAAATGCCCAAGAATTTGCCGTCCAATTTGTTCCAGATGAAGAAGTTCAACAGATTAGAAATTCGTAAACAGTGACAGTCTCTTTGATTGACCAGGTCAATCAAGGGGAGGAGTGTGTTAGATTAGGATTGCATTTCCACGTGAACTGTCTCGTTATCGGAATTTTGATTGACATTTAAAGGAAATGCCCTCTTTTAGGATTAAGTTTCACCTTTATATTTTTCGACTCTCTCTCTTGGAATGTAGTTCGTGTTTTGGATCATTATTAAACGGTACGGTTTACCAGGGAAAAGGTCTGGAAGTTTTCTTTTGCGATTATTTTCACTCTAACAGTTACTTCTACAACAATTACGAGACGCGAAGGGCCAAGTCGACTATTTAACTGATAGAAAACTCGAAGCCCCAGTCTAATTGTGTATTAATTATCGTTTTTTTCCCAGGATTGCTGGTCCACAGAGGAGGAAGAAAGCTTCATTTGCGGGAAGGCTGTTGGAGTTGGCTGAAACGTAAGACAAACGTCTCTATCACTGAGATTTAATAGAAAGTAAATTAGTATAAAGATTAAACAAACTTAACTGTCCAAAAAGACTAATTTTAGAAGGACCCTTTTAGGACAGAGGGGTGCCGCATCTGTCGTAGTGAACAAGACACTCATGATAGGTTCCAAATCTCTGTTGGAGGCATGTCAAAGGAAGCTGCGGGAGGACAAAAAACCTAGCTTTTGTTTATGTTCTTAAGGAAGTGTTTAAATCAGTTTTGTCTTTTTGAAAAAAGGGTGCGCACGCCCAGACCGTCACGGCCTTCCTCTGTGGTTGCCGAGGAATCCGTACCACTAAGACCGGCAATGAACGCCCCTTCAAGACCATCAAGCTCGCTTCTACCCCCCCGGGGAGCGGAGTCCGATGGAGGCTCCCGACCAGCGTCCATGGCACTGAGAGACGCCTTGATCATGATATTCGGTGGAATTGACTCTGGGTGAGTACATCATTAGATACTCTTTTTTCCGCGTTTTGATTGGTCATTTATTAAAAGAAGATCATGGGAGTGAATGGCTGAACTGATTCTTATGGCGGTACGTTTGACGGAGTAACACAGGACTGAGAATAAATAGGATTTTATGAATAGCGATAGTATTCGTCCTGTAATGTTGCACTGAGGAATCCCTGTGATCCTCTAGCATCCCATAAAAGAGTGAATAATAAATACTTTCAGATGTGGGTCTTCTGTGGTACTATTGATATAATGCTGTGGGTAGTTCTCTAATGGACTAGCATCCCATCAAAGGGAGAGTAGGAAATGCTTATAGGTGTGGGTCTCCTGTGGCAGTTGTGGGTCTCTTATTGTACTTGTGATATAACGCTGTGGGTAATTCTGTGATGGACTAGCAACCCACAAAAGGGTGAGTAATAAATGCTTCAGTTGTGGGTCACCTGTGGTATCAGTGATATGATGCTGAGGGTAACCCTGTGATGGACTAGCATCCCGTCAAAGGGTGAGGGATAATAAATATTATTATATACTAAAACAGTGGATAGCGTTGAAGCTGCGCTCTGATTGTCAATCTCCGAATATCCTGTGCTATTTACTTCCGAGCAATTTGCGAGTTTTTCGCTCCGTCGCGCGAATTTCGAAAAAATATGGCGTCCCGAAATTGAGAACGAAGCAGTCCCTGAAAACACAAAGAAAGTAAGTAAATTTGGCTTAGCCGTGTTCAAAGCTAATGATTTATGTTTTTAACCCGGAGTTTATCGATAATTTCCAACGAGAAAGGTTTTGTTCATAAATGCAAATTAATCTTGCGTAACCAAAGTTGATGTCACTTGTTCACTTGAGAACCAAAGTTGAATCATATTTTTTACAGAATGGTTTCAAACACAAAAAGAGTTTGCAACGCCATTTGAAGAGATGTCGCCACAAGAGCGACACAAATTTTTTTCTGTCAGCGAGAAAACGAGACGCACAGCAGTCATTACAACAAAAAATTCCTTACCGCGATCCGAACTGCGTTGGATTGTCACTTGAGAAGTCCCCCGTTTTTCCAAGCCGTTTTCTTTTGGTGGTGGATAATATCTTACTGTTTTAGTATATACTAAAACAATTATTCACCTCAGTGTCGGTGGCTAATGGTGGATATTATATCTACCACTAGCCACCTCCACTTCGCTAATGATTGTTAACTATCGGAATGGGCCTCCTGTTGTGTGATATGGGCCTCCGTCTGTGATATTAGGTCATAAACTGAAGGACTGTCAAGGTTTTATTCATTTCAAAATATACGAGCTCTTTACTTTAGCTATTTTCTTTTCTTTCTTGGAAAAAGAGAGAGCGAGAGAAGTGGCTTTAGTACTCAGTCCAAACGGCCATCGAAGCGAGTCTCGTTCATTGACGAGGATGGTCAGCCGCAGGTCAGGCACGAACCCAGTCCTCCTCAACAGTAAGTGTCCGCGTTCAGTCTTGAGGCTTGGACCGATCCATGTCCAGCCGGTTTTTTTTTGGTTCACATTTGAAACGCAGTTTTGCAACATTAATTTGCTTGATCTAGACATAGTAACTATGATCTACATGTTTTGGTTATCACGTTTCCTCCCACCCCAATGAGATAAAGCCCACTCTTCAGTGATCTAAACATTCCCTGAATCTTCCAGGCAATTATTAATTACTATATTCAACTTCTGTTTTGCAGACTAGCGCCGGAGGTCCAGGATCAACCTTCTTTGCCTGACAAGGAAAACGAAGAACCCGAGCGGACACCTTCCAGGCACTTTAATTCTCCCTGTTTATAATCTTTTTTTTTTTTTTTGGATATTCCGTTAAGGATAAACGAAGAGGATTTTGTGAAGGTTGTATTTCTCTGCAATGTGAAATGCGAACTCGGGAAATGAATATCCGTGTTCTCTCAATGGAAGTCGAACCTACTACCTTATGATTAATAGTTCGGACGCTTTACCACTGAGCTATAGGAGACTCGTGGGAGCAAGGCCGTTAAACAAGGTTCATGGGACAAATGTCCTCTATACTGCGAGGATTTCAATGTAAAAGTGAATAGATTGTGAAGTAATGAAAATGGTGTATGCATGTTGAGCCCGGTGGATTTGTGGAAGATTTATTTTTTAGCATGTCGCTGGCAAAATCTGATTTCGTTTCAGTCCAAAGCAAACATTTCTGACGCCCAATTATCAACATATCTAGAGAGGAAGGAGAAGACTTTTTCATTTTTTAACTAAATAATTTTTGTGGCATACCTTGTTCAACATGAGATAAAACCAGCATACTTAAAAGTTTTGCATAACAAGATAAACAAACAACTTTAGGGTTAACAACAAACACGACAAGTCAAAAACTGCGAGTAATGAGTTATAAAAGTTATTATTACAAAACACTATTTCGTTTAGAGACCTTAAAGGTTGAAATATTTATCAAGTGTGAAGGCGAGCCTTCTGAAATAAACACAGTATGGCTGTATCTTTCTTCAGGCCTTTGCAGATTCCTGCTATTGTTGTTCGACAACCAAGTGAGGAGAAAGACGATAGGAACCAGTCCCCTGCGTGCAAGAGAAGGAAACAAGCCACTCCAGAGTAAGTAATCAGTCAATTAGTCAGTCAGTCAGTCAAACAGCCAATCAACGAGACTGTCAAATCAAACATTGAATCGATCAAACAACCAGCCGACGAACCAGTCAACCAACTTAATCACCCAATCAATGCTTCAGCCAGATGTCATCTCAATTACTAAATCAATCAAACAACCATTATAAAGATGTCTCTCGCCTGATGTTGTCCGTCTCGCAATTTTCTCGCAATAACGGATTTCTCACATGATCAATTTTTGTACTTTCAAAACCTTCTTAAAAACTGTTCGGAGTGGCTCATTTTACGTTTTCAGTTCACCAACGGAAGAAACATCAGATGCTCCAAAGGACGATTCCGTTTCACCGGATATCCTTGTCGGGGCGGAAGACGAGGTGTTCCAGGAAGAAGTACCTGATCTGGAGGCTGCAGTTCCAGGGGACGTGCCTCCTCGTGATAGCCAAGAGTAAGTATCTAAATCATAAAAAACTTTTCAAACCTAGGCACGTCCTGATTCAATGCATTTGGACGTTTTACAAAAGTGAAAATTAACATTCGAAAAGTAGAAATTGTTCATAAGAAATTAGAAGACCACTTCTTTGCAATCTCATTGCTACTGAATGGTTTCCTATGCCCGTCATATTGACTCTGAAATATTGACTCTGAATATTGACTCTGAATATTGACTCTGAAAGCCACGCATGCACATTGTTTGACCGCTTTAAAGATGGCGGCTCCGTAAGGAAATTTTGGAAGAAGCAAAAGTCCATTTTGTCGAACGTCTCTTTTTTGTTAAAAGAAAATTCTTATTGAGAAAGTATTCACGTGAGGTCAAGAGAAAGAGAGAGAAGAGATTTCGGAAAATGAGACGAAATAGTCTGCAGGTGTTCCGATACTTCACTAGTTTAATGACTTACGGTTTCAACTCACAAAGTCCTATGGCTCACAATCACAATTCGATCAACTACGTTTTCTTTTTTAGCCTTGAGATAGTATCTACAAATTTGATACTTGTTTATCTTGTTAATGTGCGGTTTTTCTTATCTGGTCTAACATGCATGTTTAGAAGCGGAAATGTGATACCATAATAAGTCACGAACAGTCTCCGACAAAGAAGAGAGTAAATGAGGATACAGAACACTTGAACCACTTCATGCCCGGTACTCAAGTTTGGTTTTTCAACAGGCCTGATCCCTCAGACATTCCAGATGATGCAAACGAAGATGTAGATCCAGCAGATACAACCTTGTAAGTTTCCATAGCAACTGATGCTCTGTCTAAAAATGATAAAAGTATGGAAATAACAGCGTAGGGGTACAAATCTCTTGAAGGCGTTTAATGCATTGTTTCTGTGTGTTTTTGGTTTGGTTGTTTTAAAATTATTGAAATGTAATAGTTCATAGTTTAAAATTAATGTTCTATTACTATTCATTATCATTTACGGAAATTCGTTATTTTATCACCGAAATGTAAATAGCTTTCTAGTTTATTTTATTTTATTTTATTTTATCTTAATTCGTGTATGAAGAATCGCGGAAGAGCCCTCAAGGGGGAGCTATGCAATAAAGTATGTATGTATGTACGTATGTATGTACGTATGTATGTATGTATGTGTTTGTGTGTGTGTGTGTGTGTGTGTGTGTGTGTGTGTGTGTGTGTGTGTGTGTGTGTGTGTGTATGTATGTATGTAAGTACATTAAAAAATAACTTTGGGAAAGAGTGCGATATGATTGGCTAATACGCGCGATCTTTTTGCCCATGGGTTGCATGTTGACGCCAGATTGTTAACCAGTATAAAAGTTGTAAAGTCATATGTTATAGAACAAATGGTAAACGCAGCAGCTGTGCAACCATCGAGTTTTAATTTGTAAGAATTTGCTTTCTACGTACGTTATCCTGAAGGCGCGCGCGTTTGCACTCAACGGATATAGCTGTGCATGTGATATCATCCATATTTCACTTATCATCCCATGTCGTACGTGATCGTATCTCTTCGCAGATTGTTCCCTGATCTGGAGGACTTCCTTCTCAACTTAGATAAGGACTCCCCGCTTGAGGATCCGCCTTACAGTTGGTAGGTACTCCTCTCGCCTGCTTCCCCCATGCACCTATCACGTGAACATCGATACACCAAACACGTGCATAGCATTTTGTTGTTCGCTGCACTGTGAGCGAGCTTTGCAGCCTGCTTAAATTTTTTTCTTTTTTGCACTTTTTAGCTTTGTCTAGTTAGAGGTTTCTTTACAACTGTAATACAGCGGCTGTTTTTCACGGTGGTTTGTGCCTGATGACTCCCCTTTACTTAATACTGTGAATGTTTTAAAAGCTGTGGATATCACTCATGTGTGGTCAACGTATTGCGAGTTGTCATTAGTATATTAATATACAAATGAAGCAACCTTAGTAGGGAGATATAAGCAGACACGATATAGGGAGATATAAGCAGACACGATATAGGGAGATATAAGCAGACAAGTTATAGGGAGATATAAGCAGACAAGATATAGGGAGATACAAGCAGACTCGATATAGGAAGATATAAGCAGAAACGATATAGGGAGATATAAACAGACACGATATAGGGAGATATAAGCAGACAAGATATAGGGAGATATAAGCAGACAAGATATAGGGAGATACAAGCAGACACGATATAGGGAGATATAAGCAGATACGATATAGGGAGACATAAGCAGACAAAATATAGGGAGATACAAGCAGACACGATATAGGGAGATATAAGCAGACAAGATATAGGGAGATATAAGCAGACACGATATAGGGAGATATAAGCAGACAAGATATAGGGAGATACAAGCAGACAAGATATAGGGAGATATAAGCAGACAAGATATAGGGAGATATAAGCAGACACGATATAGGGAGATATAAGCAGACAAGATATAGGGAGATACAAGCAGACACGATGTAGGGAGATATAAACAGACACACACACAAATGTTGTGGACTCCTTCAGCTGCTCCTCGTGAGTCCACAACATTTTGACCACTGTGATGACGGGTGCTCGTTGTTGTTAAGAGTACAGACAACGCTAAACCACATTCGATTTGTTTTTTTTTTGTTTTTTTTTTTTACCACAATATCAATGTCAAAGAAACTCTTTTTTTTTCGGAGCGTGACCAAGATCGTGACATAAGGAAAGAGTAGGCGTTGTCTATAACTCTCTCGCAATCTGATTGGGTTATTCTCAAAAACGAGCGTTTCTGATTGGCTATTGCATTGCGTGACACATTGACGCGAGCAGCGTTGTCTAGACTCCTATCGACAACGGCTCATTAGCCAGTCAGATTGCAAGATTAGTAGCAGTATTGTGATAAAAAATTTGGCTTGCCCATATGTGCTGCTGGTGGAGGGCTCGTTTCATTTTGTGCCACTATTTACCTCGATTTCAGGGAATAGTTTTTTTAATTATTAGATCATGGACAACTTGTTCTTGAGGAAAATCCGAGCCTTCTGATTATTTTTTTTGGTGGGTGGGGGGGGGGGGATGCCGTACGAACCCTTTCTAGGAAAGCCGGCAAATTCAAAATTAGCTGAGAATATCTGCCCTCTTTGGCTTTTGTACGCACCTGGTGCCAACATTTCCCAGTGCGACTCTCGCGCTTGGTTAGTAAGCGGTTATTACTTCATGTTCATTTGATTTCATTTCATTTGATTTGATTTCATTTCATTTGTGCTTTACAGTGTCCCCAATTAGTACAGCAGTGCTAAATACAGTTGACACTCAAATAAAGTTCATTGTTCGTTTAACTGAAGTGTTAATATTACTTTAAAAAATTACCTTTCGCCAACCCAATGAATGTAATGCTGCCATAAATACGCATTGCTTTTGGTATTGCCATCATCGTATATAGAAAGGCGAAAGACCATGCTTAATAATGACTTGAACAACCATTACTAACACTTTGCAAGAAAATGGTGCTCCCATGCATGGTTCAATTTTCCCTGTCACCATTACCCCCGGGTAATCGCCGGGACAAGTTCAGCGTTCCGGGTCCCGAGGATGGGGAGGGGGGGGGGGGGGTAGGAAATTAAAAATAATTCCAGTTTGAATAAATAACTCCTCGAAAATTAGTTCTTCGTTTCAAGCTTTCTAGGAGATATTTAAAGCTTGTCGAAAAAACGTTCAGCGATCGTTGTTCCCGGGGTGGGGAATTGTCCCTTTCGGCCTGCCCGGGGGGTTGGGGGTGGGGGGGGGGGTGGGGAATAGACCGCCGAGAAAAAAGGAAAACTTGCAAATTCCCGGAGGTATGCCCCGGGAGGGGGATGATGATAGGGAAAATTGAAGCATGCAATACATGTGCCTTATATTAACTGGACTTGTTTGTGGAACTTTTTCAGTGCTGGGCATATTCAAGATATTTTAAGAAAAAGCTACGGCGATGAAGGTCCTGGCCGTCTGGGACCTGAGGCAGTTTTGTCTGTCCCTGAAGGTACGTCACTTTCATCCACAGGCTAACAGAGACAGTAGTAGAAAACCCAAATGGCGCTAACTCACCGAAATCGCTTTTGAATTGCTAGAGAATCAGGCAAACAACTTAAAATAACAAACAGGAACAAAGTCATTCCATGTTATTGAAAAAGATTAAATTTTCTTCCACTTTAAAACAAAACGGCTGAGACCCCGTCAAATAGGGAGTTTGGGCCGCTTGTGTTCTAATTAGTCTCGGTCAGACTAATCCGAATCCCATTGACCAATTAGGTCTGGTTTCAGAAATCTGATCGACGCCTGCTCGCTGATCGAAAGTAAGAAGCTATTTTAAAATATTTGACGCTGGTTTTCGGAAATAAGGATACTTATTTGTGGTTAATATTTGAAAGCTCTTGAGGCTGGTCTTAGTAATTGACGTGGTTGTTCAACTGTATTTCCAATCGGCGATTTATGGCGTCTTTGCCGTTTGTCTTAGAATTCCTGGGATTGATTCGTGGTGGCCCGAGGACCTCAAGTGAGAGCGAGGCTGAGAAAGAGGCGGAACAACTGGACGACGTGGATTAGTCAGTTAACCGCTGACCTGAGGCACAGCACAGAAAACCTATCTCATCTTCAAGAGGAAACTGCCCATACCGCTCTACATTGCATTTGAGTCACAACGGAGTTCAATATATGTTTGCGACTGCGTTTCATCTTGAGAGCCAGTTCTTATTGCAAGCATTGAACAGTTCATGGCTAAAGACGCCATCTTACAGTCTTGAAAAAAGTACTTGCAGTTTGCGCTTGGGTGTAAAGTGGAGGAAAGAGTTATTGTGAAGGAACAATTTTAAAATAGACTTATCCAATGCAATTGGAAAACTTTAAATATAAATTGCTTCCAAAAATTAATTTTGTGGACAACTGCGTTGTTAGTCATAAAAGTACAAAAAAAGAGAAAAACATCATGATGCCGCTTGTGTTAGTAAGTTGAATTATCACTCGGTGTTCGGCATTTAAAGTTAATTATTTCGAATCACATTGACCCATTAAGCCCCAATATCAGTGATACCTACTCCATTTATTACAGTACTAGTAAGGAGAAATTGATGTACTTTTATTCCCTGATATTCTTACAAAGTGTCTTCATTACTGTGTATTGATATCACTGGACGAAAGAGAATGCCGATCACTTGTGACTTCGATGGTTAAATAAGACCAAAACGTAACCTTGACTTTTGTGAAGATAAGAAGTAGATAGACTGTGAACGGCGCCAATGAAAATCGAAGTTTTTTTTAGTTACCTGCGACACAAAGTGGAGAAAATCAGAAAAAGACTGCTGTTAATTCATAATTTGATGATATTTTTGTACCCAATTTAAGTTGTTGATGGTTGTCATCAGAAGGCCATCAATTGCAATTGAAATGCGCATAAAATGTGAATAATGATAATACAGTCAAACTTTCGTAAGTGACCACATCAGGAATTCAAAAAAGGAGTCGTAACTGGAGCTACAGGGCTGGTTGTTCGAAACAGAGTTAAGGTAACCCAGGGTTAGTGCGAAATTTAAATGCAGATATGAGCGCTTAAAGAGCATATTCAGTATAATTCTTTTTGAATACAATTTGATGATTGTATGCTCTGAATAAAATATAGAAACTTATCGGAGAAAACGCTTTTTAAAAAGAGGAAAAGAAATCCAGGTTAAAATTTAACCATGGGTTAGCGCTAATCGGCCTTCGAACAACCGGCCCCTGGTCGCTAACGAGAGTGCGCTCTCGTAAGCGACAACGGGATAACACAGTGGGGACTGGGCACTTACAAGAGCTGTAATGTAATTAGCGTAAAGCTTCAGAAATATGAAAACATGTAGTGATTTATTAGTAGACGTATAGCTGTAATTTTAAAATATAACTTTATTTCTCCTTGTCAAAGAAGAGTTTTGCAAATGAATAGTTTAGTTATCCAAAGAGATTGAAAACTTGTTGAAACTGTGGAGTTATGAAAATCAGACTTGAGTGGTCGCTTACGAGAACTGGAAAACAAAAGAAAAGTTGGTAATTCTTACAAGAGCCTTTTAATACTGAGGATAAGTGACAGTTTAAACGGGAACTCCTAAGGGTGGTCGCTTATGAGAGTGGTCTCAAGGAGAGCTTCGACTGTTATAGTTTAGTTGCTACGGTTATTGAGATGATGAAGTATGCAAATACGATAGAGTCGGCTTCAAATTTCTCACCAAATCAAAGGCACCCAGCACGCTCAAAGACGTACTGGACGTGAATTGTGAATTGAGAATCTGGTTTTGAACTGTTCTGGATTTGAAATAAAATGATTATGAACCAGTTTTAAATAATGTGAGAGAGACTTGGTTATCTTTGTTTTACGGCGTCATACAGCTGTAAATCGACTGTCACTGAAAAATGAACAAATCTTTTCTAGAGGGGGGGGGGGACTTTGCTTAGCAAAAATGGAAGATTGTTTTGTCATTTTGAATTTCCCGAGCCCTTTGCCAGTAAAAAGGCGTAGGAAATTTCACCGTCCGATTCCGTTATGGCTTGACTTAATGTACCATCATATCTAAGACGTCAATTCATGTATATGATTCCGTCTATTAGATTTTGTTGACGAGATCACACAGTGCAACTATTCCTTTGCATGATCTCCATTCTTCATAGTTATCTTGGAGGTGCTAGAACCGATTTCTCAAGACTGCACTCGTTGAGTGGACTGTGGATTAAGCTCTCTTCCTAAAGAACTGCTATTTTAACAGGGTGTGTCCCTTAGCAGGAGTCAGTCTACAAAATTCTCCAAATGAACATAAAAGGGAGTGCTTACCCTTTTAGCAGTGAATTTTGCTTAATTTTCTACTTAAATAACCAGACAAACAGTGCTGTATTCCATGTAAGAGATCGGTTCATCTTGCGCCAGGCTGTTGGCGTAAATTTCGTCATAAACCGGTCAAGTGTCCATCACGACATTATAGATGAATGTAAACGAGGGTCTCCCAGGGGTTTTGGGGAACAAGGGAACATTGGCAAAATATCGAAGTGAACAAGGGCACATTAGCCAATTTTTGGGAACAGGGGAACAAAATTCGAAACATTACAGTACGAAAACATTCTGAAAATGTGTGGGAACACATTCTGAAAATGTGTGGGAACATGGGAACATAGGGCAAATTTGGAAGGGAACAAGAACCCCCCCTGGGAGACCCTCGTAAACAGTGTCACAGTCACAAAGAAGGGTATTCACGTTCGTCAATTCAACTCATAGAAAACGAGAAACGAGTGTTCTTATTGTCTTAGAACAAACGAGGAGTACCCAGCGGAGCCGCTCCTCAAATTATCCGCTCCTTGGTATTAAATTCAGTTTGCTGGGAACCTAACTAAAACAGTGATACCTTTGCTGGGAATTTACCTTTACACGAAAATTGCTGGGGAAAAGTTCTGAAAAGTAGTTCCTAGCTGGAAAAAGAAAAACAATTTTCTGGCTGGTGAAATTTGCACTGCATTCTGGGATTCATTGGCCCGACTATGTTTGCTGGCTACGGCATAAGCAAGGAGGCGCGTGTAGAGTAATAAATTTTCTTTTAGCCATACAATTTGAGTATTTATTGGCATCTGATTTCTGCTGCATTCCTCGCTGGGAGAAAAGATCTCCGACACAAAAACTGGCTGGGACTTGAGTACATTTTGTTATCTTCGTCTGGCTGGCTCTGGGGAGTGGATATTATTTTCCCACGAAAGTTAATTATCAACCGAATATCACCCAGGGACTGTTAAAAAATCGTTTTGGTCTAAAACGAATTAATTTTGGGAATTTTCTCGTTGACTACTCCTGACAAACCAACCGGCAGACTACTTTGGATTTTAAGGAAAACCATCTCCAATAAAGGCTACAAAACTCTTGGCTTTCTAAAGCGGAACTTAACACATTGTCCACCCAAGACCAAGGGAACGGCAGACAAGGCCCTAGTATGCCAGGAGCCTGCCCAACTTTGGAATACTGCTCATCTGTGTGTGATCCATACACAGCTAAAAAAATATTATGGTTAAGATGGTCCAAAGGAGAGCTGCGTGCTGGATTTTAAATCACTTCAGCCGTAAAGATAGTGTAACCGAAATGCTTTCAGGCCTGAAATGGAAGACACTAGAAAGTAGGCGAACCATAGCACGCCTATCTATGATATACAAAATGCGATACAGGCGAGTCTCTCACGAAAATGCCAAACTTCAACCAGTTGCAGGCCATTTGTACTCAACTCGCTCCACAAGGGATTATCAGAAATATTCCTTCTACCCGAGGATAATTGCAGAATGGAATCAACTCCTAAGGGGAACGGCATTGTTTGTTTCACTAGCTGCATTTATGCAATTTCAAGCATTAATCAACTCTTCATTTTTTAAATAAGTTTTTAAAGCGGTCTTAAATGCTCAGCATTGAGCGACAGACCTAAATGGTAAATGTGAATCTAAATGTAAATGAAACAACAAGGTACCGAGTCTTCACTTCTATATCAGCCGCGCATCTCAGCAAGTAAGCTCCAATTTTTGGCGCCTGCAAGCTTACCAGTCGGCGGGTTCACGTACATAGATTCTAAGTGTGTATTAGATCACAAAATACGTATCCATGTCATAAAATATCCTTAATTCTTAGATTCCAACTACTGTGACAGAAATACAGCAGGTAATAGAGATTCCGGTAGACAAGGTACATTTCAACAGAATAAAAGATCGTTAAACCATAGTTTAAGAAAGATCGTTTGAGAAAGACTTGAAAGGACCGCCTATGAAGGCCCGTTCTGGTCAAAATTGCATGATTAATTTTTCCCTCTTGATGAATTAATTTGATGAGTACCTGCTATTAATATTTTGTCTGTTTGTAATTATTTTTTCCTATGCCTGTAATTATTTTCGTGTTCTTTTTAACTTTTCCATGCGTCACAATTATTTTTTCCTCACCAGGAATTAATTTTTTTATGTGCCGTCTTTATTATTATGCTTCTTTGAAATTATTTTTGTCCTTTACACAGATTATTTTACGGTTGCGGATTAGTTTTTTGTGTGCTATAATAATTTTTTTGGATAATTAATTGATTTTGTCCTACGCAACTCATAATATAATGATAATTTAATTTTTTCCATTCGAGAATTATTTTTTTGTTAGTCATAATTATTTTTTCGTAGTTTTAGCAAATGTCCCATAAGCCTCTGCGGTAATGCATGTAAAACAAACATGGCGGCTCGTACTCGTCGGTCACGCCCAGTGGTGTTACGAGAGAGAAATGAACGTGGGTTCGCGCTTTTCTTACAGAATCTAAAAAGCGTTCTTAATCTGTTGCCTAGTGTTGATGAGTTAGAGACAGACGTTCTGATTCAAACGAAGAGTCGATTAGTGGATGCTTCGGGCACGTTGTCATTTCTGCTGAATGACATGTCGAATGGTCTCACAAGTGCTACTGGTATTCCGTCAAATGCGATTCAAGTTCCTGTGCAGCACCTGAAGAATTCTTTTGAAAAACAAAAGATAATGACAAGTCTACACGGACTCCCCTCGTGAGTTCTGGTAGCGATGCATTTTAGCCTTCAGTCAAATCTTCGTTCTAACGAGCGTATCTTTAAGAGATTTGCCTCTCCTGTATGATATAATGGGAGGCTTTGTATAGATGCTTTTCAGCAACGGCTGGTTTTGTATGACAACCCAGTTTTCCATTAAAATTTTCTTTAGGTCAAGCAGTAGTAGCAAAAGGCGGGTTCTGGGACAAAATCAAAAATTAAAAAAAAAAATTTAAAAAAGTTTCTGAGACAGAGGAATTAGTCTGAGCAATTTTTGATTAGGTTTTAATCAATCGTCAGACACTAGGTCATTAACCTTTGAAAGATTGTTGGGGCAGGGTAATTTACCAGAGTGTGGCTGGACTAGGACAAAAATAAAAAAAAAAAAGGAAATTTACCAGAGTGTGGAGGGACTGGGACAAAAAAAAAAAAAAATGAAAAAATATACGATTTAAAAAGAAGAATAATGAAATACAAAATGGAGAATTTAGAAAGATTAAATGTGACTCAATTGAAGCAACTTGCTAGAGAGCGAGGTATTCCGAGATATTATCAGCTGCGCAGAGCTGATCTTATTGAAGCTATTGGTAATATAGATATCAACCCACCCGAGATTGATAAAGCAAAAATTAATAATTATAATTGTATTCACGGTAAAATAAAATATGTCTGTAAGTTATGTAGAGGATCTCAAATATGTGAACACAACAGGCAGAAATCGCGCTGTAAAAAATGTGGTGGTGGCAGTATTTGTGAACATAAACGGGAGAGGTATTTTTGTAAAGACTGTAAAGGTAAAGGAATATGTGAACATAATAAAAAAAAACAACAATGTAAAGAGTGTGGTGGGTCTCAATTATGCAAACACAACAAACAGAAATCGGTTTGTAAATTATGTAGAGGAACACAAATATGTATTCATGGAAAGTTTAAGTTTCAATGTAAAGATTGTGTTGGGACTAATATATGTATACACGATAGACAAAAATGTTTTTGTAAAGAATGCGGGGGCTCGCAAATATGTGTGCATGATAGACAGAAGGCACATTGTAGGGAATGTTGAAAATAATGGAAATTAATTATAATAAACATGATGATGGCGAAAAACTTTTACATATCATAAATTAGAAATAATTATGTTGTATAACGCCTGCATGTGTTATATAACAAAAATTTATCTGAATCTTAAACTTATTGTTATTGGAGAACCTTTAAGATCAAGTTTTTTCCATTCATTATCTAATATGGTTAAATCAAAGTGGTTTATTAGAGTTTCATATTTTCGAACTGGAATTGTTGGATAATCCTTTGAGGGTATGTTTGCAAGTAAGTGCGATGGTGAGAGATTCACAAGTTCTCCATATTTGGTTTTATTAATATATGAAGACTTATTATCAACTATACTACACATAAGTCTCAGCGGCTCCCTAATCTGTATATTTATGGGGTATAATTTACCAGGATTTATAACTTCAGGAACCCCTAAACCAATCGACAATCCTCTAGTAAGTCTAATTTTGAAGTTCTTATTTGAATATAGATAGTCAAAAGTATCAGTCTCAATTATTGTTATCTTTTCCGTATCAGGATCATTAAGAAAGACTGATTGAATATTACGAAGAGAATATGTACCGGGTTGAATTATTATGAAGCCCTGATTCTTATCATTGAATATTATCTGTTTATCCTTGAAATTAATCAATCTTTTGGTTTTTATATTACAATCCAGAAGTTGTATCTCCCGAAGATTTTTCAGCGGAGGATCTAAATAAATCCTAGTTTCTGAATCATACATTGTTATGCTTAACATTTTGTTTGATTATATTCATCTTTTTAAATTTTCTATAATCACAGTCTGTTATAAAAACGACTTACGCGTAACCTGAAAAATTGTTATGTTAATTAACCTGTGATAAAAAAACGACTTACGCGTAAGCCGAAAAATACAGTCATCTACCGAAATAGATACCACGCTAATCCGCCAGAGATAATTATAAATGCTAATATATTCTTTTCATGTTGCGTTGAGTCAATATTATTTTCAGCGGATCGGGCAAAGCCCTCCCCAGCGGAGCTGGAGCTGGTCCTGCGGATTTCCTGTTTCATCGAGTCTGTTTTCATTAGTGGTTTTGGTTCCTTCGGGTTTTTCTTCGTTTCAGTTTTGCCTTCCAGACGAATATGAGGTAACTTTAACTTTGAAGATCCTAAGTTATGACTTATTCCAACCTGTTTTGATTCAGTGTTTAGGGAATTATTCACTCCAAAATTCATATCATTACTCGCTTTCATAAGTTTGTTATTAAAACCTGTCACGCTTTCAGTATTAATTATCATATTACTTGGCATCAACCATACACCAGGAGCAATAGCTAAATCAAGCCGTAATTTCGCTTCTTGTACAGCTAATTGATACCTTTGGATAGAACTAGAAATGTCATTCTCAATCACACTACTTTCAAATAAAGACAAGAATTCTTGTTGAGTCTCTATCGCTCCGCCACCATTACCATAAATCGAATTTCTTGTGTTAACTTGTGCTCCCAATATACAGTAAACAAAAGCTTCGGCGGATCGATTTAATCTACCAAGTCCAGCTTTAGTGAGTCCATGTCCACTTGTTGGGATAAACCAAGCATATTTGAAATCGGCAAAGTCATCGTTACGGATAAATGAAATGAGATTACCCTTTTCTTTCTTACCTCCTTCATCAGCGAATTTACCGTCTTCACCAGGCCATTGATCTGCTTCATGATCATAATTTCTTATAATATGTACATTTTGATATCCACCACCTTTTCCATTAGTTCCTCCCGTTGGTCGGTATCCCTCACCATAATCAAGGAATATATCGCCCAATCCGTTGTTTCTTCCACCTTTCCATCTAAAGTCAGAATTATTACTAACCCCAAATTCAGCACACAATCGTTGATATGCAACTTTACTATATGGATTATTATTTATCACAAAAGGTTGCTCATCAGGTAAGGGAAGACTCAATTCATATAATATACGCCTTATTGTGAAATATATATGAAACTTTATGAAGCTGTTCACTACTTTAGGATAATTTAAACTTTCAAAAGGACTTATCCCACAACCAGATGTTGCACACCAAACTGAAAAGTTAAGTTGTTGTGGCCAATAATTCATATCAGGTGAATTTAACCATTTTCTACTCTGTTTTCCAAATTTGAATGTTACAACTTGAGATTTAAATATGTTTCTCATCTTTGCTGTAAATTTCTTGGTATTTGAAACGTAAATATCCAGTAAGGTTAGCATTTTTGTTAAATCATTTGTAAAGTCATCAAAACCAACTGCAGGTATTGGATAAGATCGATTGGTTATTGATAAACTATTTGGAAACGAACCCACTTTAGTACTTTCCAACCCCAAATCTTCCTGCAACATTATTTTTAAATTAGTTGATAGATCATCAATCCAGGTTTTTCCGGCAGGATCATCATTAGACATGACAGTCATATCATTATATTTCCACTTAATATATCCTCCATATAAATCATTCACAAATGTAAATTTATCAAGGTTAGCGTTTGGGTATCTATTTTTAAAGTCTGTGAGTAACATTTTATTCTTTGTGTTTCAACAAAGCTGGTCTTTAGATCTAGAATAAAATGTCAATTAATTTTCTTTTCTAACACCAACAAAAAAATTACATCCTACATCAGTTCTCTCATATGAAATTTTCAACGTTCGGGATCGGGCGATCGGCCCGTAGGGCCTCCCCGCGAAGCGGAAGCCCTCCCCAGCTAAGCTGGAGCTGTTCTCCCCCTCCCTTCGGCCAGGTCCTTTAATATTTCCGCTCGAACCTCTGTTGTTATCTGATTCATATTTAAGTTTTTTTCTGTATCTTTTCTAGTTTTTTGGCGGATTTCTAGTTTTAGTTTTTCAAACTTGTCCACCTCTGATAAAATTAACGAAAATTCTTGATCAGATATAACATTATCTTTCAAAGCTTTTGAAACCAAGTCGTGAATGGTGTTTACTTTTGCTTTTGCTAGAGAAACTGTCTGTTCATGTTTACTAACTTTATGAGAAAGTCGTTTAGAAGCTGAACCGAATCCAACCGATATTACCCCACAAATACCCCCCAAAGCTCCTAATGGTATACCAAAAACAGCACCAAAACCAGTAAGAGAGGTACCCAATCCACTTGCAGATAGGATAACTGAAAACACCCCACTACTAACACTTATTTTTGTAAATATACCTCTCGCTCGATTATATTTTTTTCTAACTTCCTCATAATGTTTAATTTCCTTCTCAAGATTTTGTAGTACTTCACATGATTTTTGTAGTCTGAAATTATTAGGATCACCATTCGTTGGTAATTGTGGATAAATTCTATTGTAGTCATCCATATTGTATTTTACTGATCAACATGATATCTTTAAATTTGTTACTTTCTCTTCTTCTTTATCCTTTCCACAAAATATAGAACCACAGCCATTATCAAAAGCCAAGCATTCTTACCTAAAAAACCAATAACCTCACCAGCTGTTTTGAACAGAAAACTTACAATCGCACCAACCATTCCAGGTAATATTTCACCGAGTTTCTTACCAATAGCTTTAAAACCATTACCAACGCCCCTACCTAATGTGGATAAACCTTTGGAAAGATTAGAAATTATAACACCAATGACTATACCTACAGCACTTACAACTGCAAATAATGTAAAACCATACTTTTTGAAGATAGCCTTAACACGTTCCCGTAATGGTAGATTTTTAAGTATTTCTTCATTTTTACTCTCCAGATCAGCTATTTGTTCTTGGTTGTAAATAATACTCTTTCTTGTTAGTTCCCTAAATTTATCAACTTCAGCTTTTAATCTTTCATGACTACGTTCTAACATTGTTAAATTTGACTGCCCCTTCTTGTACTTATCTATTTCATCTTTGTATACATTCATTTCATTCAAAAGTTTCTCTTTCTGTATTTTTAATTCTATATTCTGTTTAACAGTTGCATCAAAAAGACTTTTATTTTCAGCTTTTCCCAATTGTTGTTTCTCAATGAATTCACGAAGTTCTTTTTCCCTTTTAACATAAAGGTTTATCTCATCTGTGCGTGTTACTGCAACTGCTTCTATTCTTTGTAACACGGAAAGTAATTCCGTATTTTGTTGATTAGCTTCCTCCAGTTGTGATAAAAGATTATTATTTTTTATAAGCATGGATTCATAATCAGCACCTAACGATTTTATGATTGTTTTACCCAGCTTATCAAGTTTTATTACTCCATCTTTATCAATCAATATATGTCCTACAGCATTTTTCTGATTACTCAATTTAACCCTCAAATTACCCTCCTTATCCCATTCTGCTGTAAATGGAGAATCCAAAGGGTTGAAATTTGGAAACAAACGTTTTATATGTTGTAGTGCATCTCTCCTTTCATCATATCTATCACCCTTAACCTCATCCTTACTCTCATCCTCATCCTCATCATCATCATCATCATCATAATCCTCATCATCATCAGGGTTAATTAGACTAGTGGTGGATGATATTGGATCCATTTCCATGTTTTCTCTATCAACATCAACACCTAGATCAGCCGGTTCAAAGTCTGGTATTTCTTTAGGTATATCTCCTCCTTCTGCCATGATTTTTTACTCATCAGTAAGAAATCTTTAGATCTAAAGTTATTTTGAAATTATAAAATTGGTTTTTAAAAATAAAAAAAACTAAAAAAAATAAAATAAAATGTCTAATGAAAACACACAATTAATAAATGTTAACAATTATATTCCCAAACAACGTATGATCTTTTCTAAACCAATTTTAGGCAAAATTCCGAGCAGCAAACCAAAGATTGAATTTAAACGAATTAATATTTTTACAAAAAATGAAGATGGAACCGAAGGAGAACTTATTATTCCAACTGGGCGTTTGTATTCATATGGAGTTTCCGTAAATAGAAGCCAAGAAACAAATAAAATTACAGGATATACTTTTCCTTTGTGTTTATGGAGTAGAGATAAGCCCACACCTGAAGAGGAAAAATGGATTGATACATTTAACGAAATAGTTGAGTGCTGTATCAATCATCTGGTAGATAATCGAGAAAAAATTGATAAATTTGAATTGGAAAGAACTGACCTTACTAAAACCAAGGGTGGTTTAAATCCGCTGTATTGGAAAATGGAAAAAATTACAGATGAAAAAAACAAAACTTTTATGCGTAAAGTTTCTGGCCGCGGTCCAACACTATATGCAAAATTAATTTGCGCTAAAAAACAAGACAAATTTCTTACTAAATTTTATAATATGAAAGATGATGAATTAATAGAACCTGAAGATTTAATGAATAAAGGCTGTCATGCAGAATGTGCAATCAAAATTGAATCAATATTTATTGGGTCTTGTATTGCACTTCAAGTAAAGCTTTATGAGGCGTTTGTAGAACCAAACATTGAAATGAAACGATTATTAACCCGCCCAAAAGTAATTATTTCTGAAGGTAAATCAGCCGCTGATGTTTTGGAAAATGACCTAGATTTAGATACTGGAAGCCTTATGTGATCTTAATAAGAAATGGAATTATGTTATATAACCTAATTACTGGTTACATAACAAAATAATGTGATATTTATGCTTTATAAAAATTTACTAACCGCATAACCTAATGCCAACATTCCACCACCAACATATAATATTTCCCCCGTCTTTTGATTACTACTTGGTCTATAATAATCAGAGAATTTTGGTTCATGCATTTGACTATATAATTCTAAAGATTCATCTGTTTTTGAAAGATTTTTTGAAGCTTGGTATTTATCATCCTTTCGACGTATTTTCCAATCAATTAGTTTCTGTCTATTTTCCTGATATTCTGCATAATCTTTTGGATATTTTTCTAATGCCTTATCGTGTCGTATTCGTTCTGCATCTGTTTTATCACCCGAGAGATATTTTGCAAGATATGATCCACCAACGAAAGTAGTTGCATTTAATATAGCTCCACCAACCATCATTGCTATTGCTGCCATTTTTAATTTGAGGTTCCTCCCTTTAGGTCGGTAAAATCTTTTGATCCTCTAAATATGTTTTTAGGTACATACTACCCGACAATACAGCTACCCATTTTGCATAATTTGTAATACTTGAGGATGGGTCGTTCATAAATGATTCTTTCATAACCTTTTTAGCTACATAACCAACTCCAGCTGCTAATCCAATAAGTACTGCAGAATCAGTAACAGTTTTCACAAGTTTGTTTTCGTTTGACATGATTTTTTACTACATCAGTAAGAAATCTTTAGACCCCTTTAGGGTTTAAAAATAAAATTATATCATTCCAATTTTTAGTCTATCTATCGGTTGTGGTTGTGGATTATGAATCTTTATGGGAGGGGCTTGAAAAGGTTGTGTTGGAACTTGAGATAAATCAGGTATTATGTTTTTATTATCCTCCTTTTGTCGGTATCTCATAAACATATCAAATGCTGTAAACCCCAATCCAACAACGGATAAAACAGTAGTAAAAGATAACTCCGGAAGCCATGATTTCACACCGCGGGAGGGCTTTGCCTGATTAGATTCACCTTTTTCTTCTTCATTTTTAATCGCTGCTTGTTCTTTTTCCCGTTTCATCTCCCTAGATAATGCTTCTTTTGCTTTTTTATTATATTCTGCCAATTTCTTACCAGCTGCAACTTTTTTAGGATCTTTTACCTTTTTTCCTGTAGTTTTTTCCTCTTCTTTTGGAAGATCTCTAGTAATTTGTTCAACAACTTCTTCTGTCATTGTTATTTTATTTAACAAAGTAAAGAATCTTTAAATTAGTTGTTCTCAGTAAACAGTATCAGTACCGCTTGCATCTTGCTTAGTAGAATGCTCAGTTTTGTTGGAATCCTCTTGTATTTTATGCTCAGTCGTACTTGTAAATTGTTGATTTTTGTTGAATTTAATGTGTTTAGCTACTTGAAATAGTCCGCTAGCAAGTGCTGCCAATCTTCCTGCTTTCAATGCTAAGAGACCTACAATGTTTGTTAGTTCACGATTAACCAAATCATCATTCTTCAAATCCTTACAAAGATCTTCTATATCATCCACAGGAACCATGTAAGA
The DNA here is from genome assembly GCA_949710005.1 of Ricordea florida. Taxonomy (NCBI): domain Eukaryota; kingdom Metazoa; phylum Cnidaria; class Anthozoa; order Corallimorpharia; family Ricordeidae; genus Ricordea; species Ricordea florida. The sequence goes on from OX453284.1 coordinate 21,430,577, forward strand.
AATAACTTTAGAAACTAATTGAAGAGATGAATCCACTAATCCACCACTAATTTTCTTACCTAATACCGCTTTATAACGATTATAATATTTTTCTACATCTTTTACTGATAATTTTTTTACATCTCCCAAACTCATATCAACTCCTAAATATTCTTTTGTAGTGCCCAGGGATGCGAGAATAGCTAGTGATTCTTGTTTAATTTCAAGTTCCTCACTTCGTTCGGTATCATCAGATTTTACATTGTCTTTTACCTCAGGCTGTTCTTCTATATAATCTTCAACTTCTGTCATCTTATAATTTTCTAATAATACAAAGATTCTTTTAAATCGGCTACGCCGGTCCGAAGGAAATCACCTCAGGTTGCTCCCTTTGGTCGAGTTCCGCACTTCGCTACGCTCCGTTTGGAACTTCCAAATAACATTGAAATGGAAATCTTAAACATAAACATAGTCTAGAATATTTTTCTTTTTTCAACATTTCCACAAATTTTTTACATGTTTCAGAGTCTAAATCACCCCCATAATCTTCGAAAAGCATCTTCATACCTTCCTGCGATGGATTATGGAATGAGACCACACATGCCACATTTTCACGGAATGGTTTTGCTATTGATGTTAATTGCTGAGTGAGAACCCACATTGATAAACCATGATGCCTTCCAGAGAATGCTAAATCTATAAACTTGTTTGATCTTTTCTTCAGGTCATTCGAAACAGCGCAATCATCTAAAATTATTAGTGTATTTGTTCCGGAGAATAAAGTTTGACAATCAGTTAACAATTCATTAATCTCATCTATATTACTTGCATCTGGTGATAATACAAAGAAACGTTTATCTCCTCGAGCAAAATTATGATAGGTTTTATTTTTAGCATAAGTTGGGCATATTAAAACAATGAATTCAAACAATTTTCGAAATGGCCCTCGGAGTTGATCTATGATGTACTTTGTTTTTCCACAATTTGTTGGGCCTGTTATAATACAATGAAAAGGAATTTTATCTCGTAATTCTTCCATCTTTTTAACTAATACATTATTGATCTTAAGTTTGAATTCATAACCTCCATTAACGCATCAGCCACAACAAACATGTAACAAGTCATAATACCAGAACCAATAGCTATTCTTTTAATTTCTATTTTTATACCATCTTGTGCGTTGTTTAAGGCTAAACCGCCTCCATGAATGCTATTATCTGGATGTGTTCTCAAATCGATCCACATAGCAAACTTATTACCATAAAAATCCTTTTCTTTTACCGACCAACGGGAGGAACCTGACCATCGAGCAAAGCTCTCCCCGGCGAAGCCGGAATGGGAGGAATCACTGAAACGTTTCTTTATTGACTCCCAAAGATCTGACGGCACCATTCCTTTTGAGTAAAAACGATTTGGAACACCATTAACATCTATATTGATTGAGGTGATACCAGGATTGAAAAAATTCTCAGAGTCTCTGGCTCCTCCAACGTATGGTATCATAAACAAACATAATATCCCTGTAATTGACCTTCTAGGAAGATTAATATGCTGGTTTATAACACTATCAGTGGGTCTGGATATGGTGAAAGTTTTGTGTAGAGTGACATTTTCATAAAAGAATCCTTTACCAACCTGATAAGCTGCTTGTGCCTCACGAGCTAAGTATTCGCTTAATATACAAGAATATTCCAACTCAAGGTTTGTGATTTTGTAAGTTGGAGTCTTTGTTGTATCAGAATAAACAACAATATCGTGAACTGGGGCTAGCGTAATCTCAAATATTAGTTGATGATCTAACGCTTTTGGGTAGAAAACCCCATGATCGTTGAGAATAGGATGATTTAGTGGGATGTGGTACTTGGTGTTATGTACTACTGCAAGTGCTACTTCTTTTGCGTCTGTGTCTACCTCATCACCCGCATTTGACCTTAGCTTCCTCATGTTTACAGAAGAAATACCTTGCCTTAATCTATCCTCCCGTTCTTCATCTGATAAGAATAAGTCATGGTATGTTTGAAAAACATCGTATCTTTGAGTATCCTGTAGTGTTTCACCTCCAAAAAGAACCTTGAGTCTGGATACAAGGTTACTACCTACATTATTCACTAGGGTGTTATTTTCATGCCCCTCAACAGTCAATTTAAATACCAGATATACGCTTCCTGGTACAATCACTAAATTTTCAGAAAGTTTAGGAATATTTATGTATAGAGTTTCTCCAGGATTGGCTGATGAGGGGTTTAGTGTAATTCTATTCAATGTTGATTCCGCTTTCAAACCTAGTGGTACTCTCGGAATCCTGTTTGGGTTAATTTTTTCAGACGTCATATTGATTTATAAGATACTTTGGTTAATCTTTAAATGAGTTCAGACTTATCGAAAAATTTAAGTCGGATAACAGCGGATCAGGCAAGGCCCTCCCACGAAGTGAAGCTGGGCCCGCTCTTCGAGCGGATATATTATTCAACTGAAGGATATTGGAAAGGATATTCTGCGATTAATAAATTAGCTGAAAAGGCGAATCGGGTGAAGCCCTCCTACGAAGTGAAAGTAAGTGAAAATGTAGCAAAACAATGGTTAGAGAAACAAGCAATATGGCAAATCTATCTACCAGCTCCCAAGTATATACCTAGACCGCACTGGACTGTGGTTAAACCTAATCAGATTCACCAAGCAGATTTATTATTTTTACCGCATGATAGAGTTGGAAGAAAAACATATAAATACGCATTAGTTGTGGTTGATGTTGCCTCTAGATACAAAGATGCTGAACCATTAACCTCAAAAGAAAGTCGTGAGATATCTAAAGCTTTTGAAAAAATATATTCTAGAAAAATAGACCGCGAATCGGGCAACGCCCTCCCACGAAGTGAAGCGAAATTGAAATATCCTAAAACATTAATGGTTGATCCAGGAAGAGAATTTATGGGTGAGGTTACCAAACTTATGAATTATCATAATGTGAAAATACAAAGAAGTGAAGCTGGAAATCATAGAGCCCAAGCGTTTGTGGAAAGAGCAAATAGAATATTAGGTGAAAGAATATTTAGTCATCAATATGCACAAGAAATGATCAGTTATGATCGATCCGCCGAAGGCGGGGAGGGCTCTGCCCGATCGCGGGTATGGGTGAAAAGATTACCTAATATTCTAAAAACTTTGAATAATACACCAACAAGAATAACTGGTAAAGAACCTTATGAAGCTATAAAACTGAAAGAGTTGGATATTGAACCTAAAAATTACCAACGCGAGGTGGGGCTTGATGAGATTAGATTACCTCCTAGTGTTAAAGTTAGATATTTATTATCTCCTGGGGAACTTGAAGGTGGTGAAAAAAGGCGAGCCACAGATCCTATTTGGAGTATAAAAATTTATGATCTTTCTAGAAGTGTTGTTTCACCCAATCAGCCGGTTTTGTATTATTTAATTGATGGGCCTAGTAGGGGGTTTGTAAGGGAAGAATTACAGGTTATACCTTATGATACTGAGTTACCACCTAATTCTGTGTTGCAACGATAATGCCCGTATGCAAAAGTATTTATTCCATCCTCACAAATTATTCTCTTATCATCATCACAAGACAGTGCAACTTTGTTAACAGTTTCGGTGTAAACATCATGCAAATGACTTCTGAATATATTCATCTGTCTCATTTGTGGCTGTTTATTGAATAGACAATCCTTATAATCATCAAAGCTTATGTTCTTTTTTACTACTACCTTCTTCATTCCCTTACATTTCTTTTCTTCTTCACCTTCATCCATCCTGTAGGAGTAAAGCTTAGCTCGTAAACCTACAAATTCAGTTATCTGCTTACCGCCAGCCTCATCTTTAAACATATTGATAACTTTCTTATTCACACCAGTCTCAATACCAGATGGATGGTTTTTGGGATAATTACTGGTGTCAAACATTTCCCTCACATCTGGACTTATATCCTTGTAGAAGTCTTCTGTTTCTATTTCATATGCAAGACTATCCGTATCTGTAAAAAGCAATTTAACCATTTCACCATATTTAGGTTTGATATAGTTATAGTGAAATTTAAACATTGTTGTTTTACTTAGATCTAGAATGCACATGCCTAAATAAACAGGTTTATTGAATACTAACTTTGTTTTCTTCATGTGGATAGCTACAAGATTTTCACAAAAGATAGTACGATGATGATAGTTAGGTTTTGATATTAATTTTTTCGCATCTTTTTTATTTGTAACTAATCTAATGTCAACCCTATTTCTAATGTTTTCCATGGTTTTACCAAATACACAGTTATTCATAAGTTTGAAAAAATCTTTCTCAAAATCATTATTTGCTTTAGCTCTGAGGTTGGTATTCAAGTCAATATATGGTTTTAACCAAGCAGACTCTTTAAATGTAATACCCCTATGAATCTTTGTTATTTTTAATCCCAAACTTTCATAAAGTTTTAGTGTTTCATGATGAACAACATAATTTACCTTATTTTTTAGATTTGGGATTAATTTCTCCACCTTATTAACTACAAGCCTCTCTGGAGCTAGAGGATAATCATTATGTAAATCATGTAGGTGATTTGGGTATTCTAAATCAACCTCTAGTATACATGGTATATTTTTCCAGTCTGAAAGATCTTTATCAGACATCCATCTAAAATCATGAGTAGGTAGCGGGTTACTCATTCCTCCACCATATAAATTATTAGCGTCAAGATATTGTATATACTTTATTGGTAGTTTTGGATCATATTTACTCATGTATGGGTTGTTTGCTTCACCATATCTAGTAGAGATCATAGATACACCACCCCTAATACCTTTCTCAATCATAAGCAACATGTCAACGTCGGTTAGCAACTCCAAATTCACTTTCGTTAACTTTAATGTTGCATCCCAAGCTAGTCCTGGTGCTGTATAATACCAAGCAGGATCTAAACCATAATTCTTTTGACAAACATCTCTAAAGTTCTCGAATACATCCGCTAAAAGTAGTACATCCGACTTTAGATATAGATCATGATATTCTCTCATTGTTTTCGTATTGAAGGTTTTCCATACATTTTTAGCGTGTTGGTAGTTATCTTCTGTTATATCTTCATAGTTGAGTTTTGAGTAGAATTCATCCTTTGGTGGAAGTTGGGTTGCATTGAGTTTATCCAATCCATCGAACCAATCATATGGATATACGCCCTTTCTCAACAATAACTTTAATTCTTCACCTTTATAGAAATTATTTAAGTTTTTGAAAGATTCTTTTGGTAGATTAGTTACTAATTTTTCTAGACTTGTTGCCATAAATTTAAATGAATCAATGAATCTAATATCTCGCTTAACCTCAACCTGCTTACCTTCTTTGTTTGTAAATTTATCAACCACAATCTGTTTTGTGAAAGAAATATACTTTTCCTCATTATTAGGTATGCATTTTATTTTACCTTCTGTTGTTCCAAGATTCTTTATAAAAAGATGGGCGTCATACCCAGATAGGTTGTGAAATATTACTGGGAAAAACTTTGGAATCTTATAATTTAAGTTACATTCATTATGAGCCGCTCCTCTATACTTTCCTGTAAGGTGGCAGTGATCTATTACCTTATCTTCTCCCAATTCATATTCACAAATGTGGCAGTGAGTAGCATTTTCATATTCTTTTTTATCCATTTCTGACATATTCTCCGCTTTTTTATGGTATTTTGTTTTATTATAAATTTTCTTAATATCTTGCTCCAAATTATCTACAAATATCCGAGGGATATCATCATCTGGGGATTTGGCAGTATATTTTACAAGCTTGGGCGGAAATAATTTATCATCAAAAGACTTTATGAGATAGCAAAATCCTGATGCTTTATGTTTCTGGTATTGATTAGTATAACTTTTACTTTCATTTGGCGAACAGGTATGTATTTTCTCTACAAAGCTCTCAAAGTCTGCATATACAACAAATGGAACGCGCATTTTTCTATTATAATTATTAAATTTAATATACTTGGGATTTCCATCTTCATCTTTAGGCATATCAATCTTAACTTCTTCATTTGTGGCGCAATATTCAAGATGTTTTTCCAATGATTTTTCGGCCTGGAATGCGTTTAAACATCTATGGCAAAAATGCATCTTAGATTTATGTTTACTAACTTTTGAGGCCAACAATCTACTAATATTCTTTATCCAACAGTAATGATTATTTTCATCTTCTGATATTAGAAGTAGGTTGATTAGGTAACCTTTTTGTTTTTTACTTATTCTTAGGGGGTATACATCACCTTCTTCATATCCATAGACATTAATAGTGTAGTAGGGGTTTTGTTTTTCAAACTTGTTAATTTGTTTTAGTGAGGTAGGAAACTCCATTCCCGACCAGTCGAAGTTCTTTGAGTTTTCTATCATTTGTTTGTTTAATCTTTCTGGATGAATGTTTTGTATGTAAACAGCAGAGGTTACAGCCCACTTAAAACACTCATGATCATTTTCATTCTTAACATTTATAATGGCCTTCTTTTCTGCTAATATTGGTTGTAATTTAATATAGGAACTTCCAACAAAAGGTTCGAAAGGGTCAATGTTGATATCAAAGTATTCAACTTGATCGAATTGCCAACCAGAACCTTGATTTTGAAACTTTGCAACCAATTCAAGTAAACGATTTACCATAGTATCGAATAATTCAGAAAAATCAGTTGATAATGTAATCGTTTCTACTTTTGAATGAAAGTATCCTAAATTTTCATCAATCTGTCTTGTAGCGGGATTCTCTTTTTTAAACTTACACGTAAATATAAATTTCACCTTGATCGGTTTCTTTTTCTGGTTAATTAGATCAAGAACTTTTGGTTTGATATTATTTAAAAACGCCTTAGGCCCATACCCTTTCTTTCCATCTATCCTATAAGTTTTCAAATAACCTCTTAATGCTGTTTGTTGTTCTTTTATATTTAATTCTTCTTCAGCCAATTCATCTCTCACACTATCAGATATATTTACCTTTTTTCTAGGATTGGGTTTTGTTTGTTTGTTATTAGTAAGTTTTATAATATTTTCATTGGTTAAATCTGCAAGCTTTTTAGAAAACTCATCTTTATCCATAACCTTAAATGAATAATTTCCCCAATTAAAAGTTTTGTTTGATGATTTTTGTGGTTTGGTGGTTGTTAGAATTGGAACATTAATCTCAGGTATTGGCTCATCAAGAATAGACCTTTGCGGTTGGTTTGGTATATTATTTCTGGTTTCAGGAGCGGTTCTTTGTTGTTGGTTTGGTGGATTTTCAATATTATTAAGAGCAACAATAAGTTCAGCTTTACGCAGCCTATAATAATCAGGAATACCACGATCTCTAGCAAGTTCTTTCAATTGTGGTACACGTAATCTTTGTAGTTGGTTTTGTATATTATTTCTGGGTGGATTTCCAATATTAAGAGCTTCAATAAGATCAGCTCTGCGCAGCTGATAATATCTCGGAATACCTCGCTCTCTAGCAAGTTGCTTCAATTGAGTCACATTTAATCTTTCTAAATTCTCCATTTTGTATTTCATTATTCTTCTTTTTAAATCGTATATTTTTTCATTTTTTTTTTTTGTCCCAGTCCCTCCACACTCTGGTAAATTTCCTTTTTTTTTTTTATTTTTGTCCTAGTCCAGCCACACTCTGGTAAATTACCCTGCCCCAACAATCTTTCAAAGGTTAATGACCTAGTGTCTGACGATTGATTAAAACCTAATCAAAAATTGCTCAGACTAATTCCTCTGTCTCAGAAACTTTTTTAAATTTTTTTTTTTAATTTTTGATTTTGTCCCAGAACCCGCCTTTTGCTACTACTCAAGCACTGCTGGGTGATATGTCGTGACAAATGGTAAGACTCTCGTTTGAGTCTTTTTTCTTTGTTGGAGTGCCAACCTTCTGTCTTCGAAGCAGACTCCTGTTAGGGACCTCTCAATGAATTTATTAGGGTATCCTCGTGTTTTGAGGCGTAGTTTGAAGTTTGAGAGGCACTCTTCAAATGTAGTCTGTGAAGAGTTTTTTGAGGAGTCGTGTTGCTTCACCTTTGACAAAACCTCGTTTTACACCCGGAGGGTGACATGAGGTGAAATGCGTGTATTGGAAGGTTTTTGTCGGCTTGTATTGGGTCCTGATATCTAGGATAGAGTCAGTTTGAAATCTATCCCCTTTATATACTATTGTGTCGAGGAAAGTGATTTCCCTCTCTGATGGTTCAGAGAATACACTGTTGTAACTTTCCACACGTTTATTTGTGTTGCTTACAGGTGTTGACACAATATTCGTAAGTTCCAGGAGCCTTTTCTCCAATTCGGCTAGTTTTACATTGTCGTTGTTTACAATGTTTGACGCCGATTGCGACTCAAAACGACTCTGCCTATTTACATCAGTACGTCTTCTGGACGAAAGTAAAGGCTTAGTCCTTAATTTGTTTCTAAGGCTTTCAAGCCTTCGTTTGTGGAAGCGCGTGAGGGCGTTAACAAATACCTGTTCGGCAGTTTGTTTAATGTCTTTGATTTCCTTCTGGAAAGTAGTATCAGGCGCGATGTTGGCCCGAGCAGAGTACTGCAATGATTTCGGACAAGTCCGATTGTTCAAATGTCTTTCCAGTTTAAGGATTGAATCCTCTGTTTTGCGATTCTTGTCGCTATGGAGTGTTGGTCGACATATTTTCGTTTGATCCCTCGTTTTTCTGGATGCTTCTGGTCTAGAGTATTGGATCTTTCATACCTTCCTGTTACAGAATTCCTGCTTGACCTTGCTGAAACTGTTGGGAATCGCCTTCGTAATTGAAATTCCTCCAAAGCAGTACCAGCTCGTGGAGTCGCTACTTGCAGCTCGTTTGAAGACCTTGATGCCGCTGTTGGCCGTTGTTCCACTAGCGAAACAAGCTGTTGGATGTGGCTGATTCCAGTGCTAGCAATGGACTGAATAGAAGCGGGATCGTTGTTGGAATAGTTTGAAGACGCCATGTTTGTTTCAGAAAGCACATGGCAAGAGCTTCGCCGCAGAGGCTTATGGGACATTTTCTAAAACTACGAAAAAATAATTATGACTAACAAAAAAATAATTCTCGAATGGAAAAAATTAAATTATCATTATATTATGAGTTGCGTAGGACAAAATCAATTAATTATCCAAAAAAATTATTATAGCACACAAAAAACTAATCCGCAACCGTAAAATAATTTGTGTAAAGGACAAAAATAATTTCAAAGAAGCATAATAATAAAGACGGCACATAAAAAAATTAATTCCTGGTGAGGAAAAAATAATTGTGACGCATGGAAAAGTTAAAAAGAACACGAAAATAATTACAGGCATAGGAAAAAATAATTACAAACAGACAAAATATTAATAGCAGGTACTCATCAAATTAATTCATCAAGAGGGAAAAATTAATCATGCAATTTTGACCAGAACGGGCCTTCATAACCGCCAAATTCTCTATTCATAAGTGCTTTTGGTTGCATAATATTCAGGTTGTCTTATTTGAAGTACTAACTAACAACAATTAGCAATGGCGGACGAAGCTCACTATTCGAACGTGAGTAGCCAACAATATTACTCCTTTACTGTTACATTTTTCCCCTAAAAAAAAACTTTAGTTTACGCTTAGTTTAGTATTATAATGGTGGTGTGTGATCTATGATTTCTTTCCGTTATTGAAGATTCAAGGAGTTCGCGATTGCCCAGTGAAAAAAAGAATGGCGATAGAAAAGGGTTGACTTCGAGGTTCGACTACGACCAGAAAAAATAAAATAAAATAAAGAAAAACAGAGATAAAACAAATTAAGCCGTAATTACTTTTAAAAGGTGTTTCTCACTGAACAGGGATCAAGCAATGACGCGATATCGGTTGTTACAATGCTTGGGAACGTGGGTTGCTGTCAGCGATGTATTTTACGTTTTTTTGGAGAGAAAGATGCCTGTTTATATCAGGAACCAACTGAGGTAAGACTAACACATTCTGTTGATTGTTAATTGAGTTTGATTACAATTACCTGCAACGACATTTAGACAACAGACTTAATAAGCAAGCAGATCCAAACTGACAAATATTGACCAATGACAACTGAGTCTTTACAGCTAATAACATCGTCTTTAACAACCAATCAGGACATAAATAGAGACATAAATACCACCGCCTGAAGACACGTAAATCACTTGACTCTGATAACGACTTCTGCTCAGGTTGTTGAAACGTCAGTTAACGTCATCAACAACAGTTTTTTTCAAAACGTGTAACACCAGGTCATTTATCAAACTCAAAAATCAACTACTGAGACGTGTTGAATCCAAACCATAGATAAACAATACGGTAAGATTTCCTCACAGGTCCCTACTTCATTATGCATGCTGTAATTGAATTGTCTTGGGAAGTGCGCATGCAAATATTTCTTGTGTTCAAAGAACGAAATAGTATAGTTACAGCTAGAATGCATAATGAAGTAGGGACCTGTGTGGAAATCATTCCAACAATACATTTATTAATGAGATGGTTGAATTTACTTCTGGCTTGGTTGTTTGAAGCAGGGTTAAGGTAACCCAGGGTTAGTGCGAAATTTAAATGGAGATATGATAACTTAAAAAGCACATTCAGTAAAATTCTTTTCGAAAACAATTTGATGATTGTATGCTCTGAATAAAATAGAGAAAGTTATCAGAGAAAACGCTTTTTAACAAGAGGAAAACAACCGGCCCCTGATGTTTTTGAGGGCGTATCTGTTGTAGTTCAATTTTTTCCTTGGTTCAAATTTTATTTTCCTTTGTTTCAAGCTCACTATCATACATTACCATACCAGTAAACAAAGGAAAATAAACTTTGAACCAGGAAAAAATTGAACTACAACATATCCATGGTTTCCTCTAAAAATTAAATAGTATGCAAGGGATCAGAGAAAAGAATTTTATTATGCAATAAAAACACATTGATTAATTAGCAAGACATTACTGTAAGCCAACAAGACTTAGACATTAATTGTTAACCCTCTCACTCCCAAGGGGTCTCCATTTGACGAGTAGAATCATCTGATGTTAGGCAGAGTAAAATCTATAAAGTCACTCTCAAGAGTGAAAGGGTTAAGTTAAACATAACAGTTGTCATAAGGTTTAATCATTATTTAGTTATAATATTCACATATAGGATGATTTTCCTTATTTAATTTTGCAGATGAAATGTCTTATTTGTTACTAACAATTTTGTTCCTTTAGGTGAGATTTCCTTTTTCCCTGGTTTAATACAGCTAAGAATCTCCAAATTTAACCCTTTGTGCCCCGAGGGGTCTTCCTGTGACTAGCAAAATTGTCTGGCATTAGCCGGAGTAAAATCTATAAAGTCACTCTCTTGGCACAAAGGTTTAAATGAATGGTTCTTTTTGTTTGTTTGTTTGTTTGTTTGTTTGTTTTTTAGACTATTATCTCTAAGTTTGCTGGACAAACAGGAATTGATACCACAAGTATAGGAAATAGGGAAAGGCCACTCTCTGTAAACAAAGTGTGCCCATTCTGTCTTGGTATACTGGAAAAATCACAGCAAGGTGTTTACACCCATAAGGTCAGTATACATTACTTTGTAAATGAGATGGTGCATGAAAAAAGTCACAAGTGTAATTTGATAAACTGCTAGCTTCTCCTTCATACTGAAATGTTTTTACTTTTAAAACATAAGGAGGAATTGATATTCAATTGGGATGTACTCTCAGTCCCTTGCTCACATACGCCTTTAATATAAAGCTTTATTCCTGGTTTGTGGTTTCCCAAGTTATTTACATTTATTTGCCTACCATTGCTCAAAAACTTCAATATTTTTACAATGACTTCAAATGCTAATTTCTGCTGTTATTTTGTTGTGTTAAAATTCCATGAGGGATACTTTTTTGCACTTGCTCTGCAATGTCTTCCCTCTTACTCTACAAGTGATGTATGCCTCTATTTCTTTTCCACGTGTTATATTAATAATTTAAAGGCTTCTTTTCATTTTTTTTATGCTTTGTGTAAATTTGAATAAGCTGTAATGAAACCCTTCTTTCTCTGTCGCTTCCTGCCTCAAATAGTTAATGCAAGAAGTGACCATTTTGTATTTTTCTTTTGTCTAATAGTAAATAAAAGTTGAAGCTCAAGTTGAAGTTGAGAACAAAAGACAAAAGCCACGATGGTGTCTTATGAACTAGTAACCCAAAGATTTATTTACCTTCTGTTAGTTTTTTTTCTATAGATACAATCATCAGTCCAAGATGCTGGATATGAATTTGACAATTTTGTATTTAATATCTCTCTTCCTCTTTCAATCATGTTAAGACAAGTAAGTATAATTTTGTGTTTGAAGTTGTTATAGTTACTGCTTAATGAGTTTTTGGGTGAGAACGGAGAACAACTACATATACAAAGTAATAAATTACTGAACTTTATATCACTTCCTAGGCGATAGCGATTTCATAGCACTGTGGCTGAAATGATTAATTAGTCTATAGACCAAACAGGATTACATATAAATGCTTGCTTTTTTCATTTTAGCATTCAGTCTCCATATTTCTTCAGGAGGAATTCAGGTTTGTGTTTTATGTGTATGTGTGTCTTCTTTAGGAAATTACTTAGCTTTGTTTTTAGTAACATTATTATTTTGGGAACCTCTTGCTTTTTAAATGCATAATTTGTCATCATTATGATAATCCTCGTTGTCCTCATCATTGTCATTATCATCATTGTTATCACTGTGGTCATGAATGTATTATTAAATCTGATGGTTTATGGGTTATTTTCAACAGAATATTTAGTTATTTTAATATTTTGTTTGGTAATAGATTGGTCTTTTGCAGGACAAATACAGAAGATATACCAACAGTTAAAGATGTGTTTAAGTGGGTATATGGGCCACTTGCAGAGAAATGCCTTCAAGTTCACTATAAACCACTGGTAAGAGCAGCGGTGTTGAAACTTGTGTGAATGTGCAAAGGGAATATTTGGTATTATGTAAAAAGTACAGTCTTGAGCCATTCCACACATCAGGAGCTTCTTCTGTAGCATGAAGTACCTGGGCATTACCTTACCTTAGCCCTCTCCCTCTTCCCTCCCCCCAACCTCCAACCCCCTAGATGGTCTCCTAGTCGATCACAGGGTTTCCCCTAGCCTTCCCTCCCAGGTAGCAAGGACTGAAGTTTCTTGTCAAAGGAAGCAATGCAGTGTAATCTCCTGAGCTTGAATACTGGTCCACCTGGTCTGAAGTATAACATGCTAACCATTACGCTGCTCTTACAAGGAAGTCTTATGTAATTAAATACAATTTTCATAATAGGTTATCTCTTGTGGACAACGTTGACTTAACATCAATTGACCCTTGTCGGTGGTCTGGAGTATTTTTTCTTAGTGAATTGTTGCTCTTTTTTAGACCAGTTCCTTTGAGTGGTGATATGAGTTATTGAATTCTCTCTGTTTTCAGGGTCCATTTAGGATATCACTGACCTTTACACATGAAGATAATGACAAAGAACTAGAATTTGTGTAAGTAAATTGCATATCCAATCAGTGCTTTTCTTTCCTGGCAATTCAAGCAATGTCTTGAGCGGGATGAAATCCTAAATCCTCGAATTTGATTGGCTAATCACGCGCGCGTCACCTGTCCATCTTTGTAGGATACGGCCCTCGGGTCGGATTTTTTCCCCCGCTGTAGCAATTTCCTATCTCTTTTCTTACTTTCAAAGGAAGACATCCAAAAAAAATAAATAAGTTATTTACCGGGTTAGGTCAGTCCGTGTAGGAAAAAACTGTGCCCTTGGTCCTGAGTACAGTTTTTTCCCATACAGACCTTCCACCCGGTAATAGCTCTTATTAACCGAGCTGGAGGTCTGTATGGGAGAATCTTGACCGAGGTCTGTACACATGACCGAGGTCAAGATTCTCCCATACAGACCGACTTAGCTCGGTTAATAAGATGTGTATTATATGGCAAAGAAGGAAACTTAAATTCGTTTAATGTAACTGGGTTGCTGACATTTTGCTTGCGAACGGGGATGATCTTAACTTAAACCTGCCAAAATTTGCTCGTCTTCTTTACTTTTTTTTGTCATCAGGCTTTTTGGCACTTATAAATGATTGAGACGAAAATAAAAGAAAATGGTGAACATTTTTGTATTTTAGTTTGCTAGTTTTCAACGCAAAATAAAACCGGTCTACATATGCCGGTCTAGATGGGAAAATCTAGACCGCGGTCAATATTGATTTCAGCCAATCAAATTCGTGAATTCGGTAGTTCCCAGTCCTTCTAGACACAGCCATATAATAACATATCTTTAAAGTTAAAAATTTAAATGTATGGAGATGTTTTTGTTGCCTAAGTTTTTATTTGCTCCTAAATTCCAGGAATGAAATGTCAGAATCAAAACCGTGTCGAAGAACAAAGCGACGAAGAGTGCAAGTAGGTGATGCAGAAGTTTCCTGAAATATAAAGATTTCAGGAATTTTTTTTTCAAATTTTGTTATCAGGGCATAGGCCCAACGCTTACACACCCTGCAGATTTATCAAACTTCATTGCATGTTTCTACTTGTTTGATGTAACCAGTCGCCTTTTTTTTTAAGCAGATTCCTCCGGAAGGAGCTTTGACAGCCCCAGCTTTGAAAAAAGCACTCAAGAAATTAACCTCTTCCGACGTACTCAAAAGGTATGTACACAACAACGAGTTCTCTCCATCTGTCCAAAGTGTATTGGCGAAGATTGCAGTTCGTCGCGTAACCTTTCAGCCCTTCGGTTCATTGTTGATTTACATGTACTTTGGTTTTCAGGCATGCAAAGTGTCCTCCAGAGTCGCCCCAGTCGCCAGCCGACTTATCAGAGGTGACTTGTTCTCATGAAGCCATTTATATTGCAGGTATGCGGACTATTCATTGGTTAGAACACTATTTTATTTTGAAATCCAAAAAGGTGCTAAAAGTTCCCATTATGATGATAAATCAGCCCAAGCCCAAGTTCCTTAAGAACTACCCTCTTTACAATTGCAACTCCCCACTCGACGTTTTGCATGCGGTTTTTTTTCCTTTTCTTTATACAGGACGGTACAACAAGTTTTCAAGAGTCTTACCTCAGACGCCGTGGATTATTGACGGCGTTCGTCACCATGATTCGTCAGTGGAGGTTTGTTTGACGTTGTGATTGTAAAAGTGCAGTCGTACATACATCTCCTAACATGTGTGCGCATAACCTCGCTATTTACCCGCTCTCAGTGTACACGGCTGGTTTAGTTTAGCTAGAAGAGCCTGGCACCGGTATTCACGAAGTCGTGTCCAGGACCATACGCCCGATCTAGCATGTTGTTTTATTTTGAGGCCTTATCGCAATTGCTAAAATCGTTAATAATGTGAGGGTAAAATCTTTATTTTGTTTTCCAGTCGGTGCAGGTAATTTTTTTCTTTCACATATACTTAAATCATCGCAATATGACCTGTCCTTTTAACTCTTTTGCGATGGAGAAAACTCTTCTTGTAATGAAATTAATTGATCATCGCTGTTATGTACGCTACTTTAGCAGCTGTGAAATTAAAGCCTGAAAAAAAAAAGAAAACTCAAGCCTGAACGGGATTCGAACCCATGACCTCTGCGATACCGGAGCAGTGCTCTACCAACTGAGCTATCACGCCAACTCTTCTTCTTTGACAAAGTTTTATGGACAAATTACAGTGTAAGTTGTAGCGCGCGAAAACGTCTCGTGACTTTTCGAGATTTTTGAGAAACGCGCCCCTGTTCCGTGATGGAGAGGAGAGGGCTCTGTACAATATACACCGTATTCATAAATGGCGGTCGCGCGGAACGGCCTGGTTTCGAAAACATGAAAGCGAGGCCTGGTAGGCCAGCTGAACCTTGAAGCGCACATAGATTTGTATTACATTGGAGTGTCTTTGCTGTAACCACTACGCGGAGATATTTGAAATTTTTATCTTTTGAAAAATAGCTGGGTAAAAGGTTCCCTTAGTCTTTGTAGGGGACAACTTTGGCCGACAAGAATATTTTCTACTCGGAGATTAGCTGAGAGATGCCAACACATTGTTGCTGTGGAAAGGGCGCCGCCCTTTTTTGTCAGATAATTCCAACAATTTGACCACAGTCGCTGTGTGCACGATGGCGCACATGACCAAGACAGAGTGAGTTTACTCATATCTCTTTTGGTTCTTTACCTTGAACTCGTACCTTTCCATCGTGAACCCGTTAAAGCTGGAAACGTGTTTTCATCGAACTCTTATTCACATAACCTCACATGTTGACGCTTAGACCAGTCAAAGAAAGTGGGTGTGGCTGTCAAACAAAGTAGGAGGGGTAGCGATGTGAGAATTTATGCCTATTCCACGGTTTGGTAATTTTCATAGTAAGAAGGTGATGATATTAAAGCTGTTTGTTTATTGGACAAGACTTTGATGTAACAAAACTTGCCTTGCAGGAGAAAATTTGCGACCAGATTAAATCCAAGCTTAAAGCCGTCGGTACGTAAACTTTACTGAAATCAATACTTGGCACTAGCTGTACCGTTGGTTGCTTGGTTGTCTTTCGTTTTCTCTCCTCCATTAAAATGCTTGCGTTTTGCGCTTCGTGTAACTACGCCACTAACGAAAGCATAGTGTACTGAAATATGATACGGTGTCATCTACCGGTCTTTCGGCAATCTGATTCCATTCCGGTTAATTGATAGAAGCCACTGAGTTCCGCAGTGGGTCAACTTTTGGCGCGATAAATTCCCGCGCATTCGCACTCCATGACAGTCAATAGCACCAAGGTTTCCAATTTTAAAATCGGGGCTTGTTCAATCAGAACCAGTTTCCAAACAAACTGGTTTAACTGGTTAGACCGGACAAATGGAGTTTAATACATTTTATATACGGCGTCCTTAAAAAACAGCTTTAGCCTGTAATTTACTAGTTATATATTTTAAGCAATAAACCGCAGTTTCTATGGGTTTACCAGAGTAATAAACCACGCGGGATGTTGGGAGAACACGAGAAGAAAATATGAATATTATATTAGTATAACTGTAACTTTAAATAAAAGAAACAGAAAATGTTTTTCTTTTCTATGGGTTTACCGGCACAATAACCCATAGGTGTTCAACCAATCAGCACGCCTGTAGTATAATTATATATCTAGTTTTATGCCTATGTTTTAATAACAGTTGGTTTAGTTAGGGAAAATAGTGTTTCATTTTCTCGATAATATTGTATGCTGAAGGAATTTATTTATCTGTCTATCTATCTTAGTGGCATTAATCAATTCTGTCTTTTCAGCACTTGCCATCCACGCAGTTTATTTATTTCTTATCAGCGTTCTTTTTTTTTATCAGACCACAAGTTTGCTTCAGCCGGGCGAGAAGACATCGACGTGCGAATGCTTGGTATTGGTGAGTGAAATTTGTGCACGTGGTAAAAACCTACATTGAACATTGTGGCTCAGAGTTTCCCAGGGTAAAAGATCAGTCAAATGAAAGACAATGCGAGAAAAGAGGTCCCCCCAGTACAGCTTGAATGTGTCTAGTGGGAATAATTCGTATCATGAACATTTCAGCCTTTTGAATTGCAAATTTATAGAAAACATGAGCCCTTGAAGAGGAGCCCCCAACATATTATGACTTGCAGTCAACTCTTTTCCGAGTGGATTTATTTTTAGAACGGCTCTCATTAGAGTTTTTACACATGCATAGTTTTAAGCCATACACTGCTCTTCTTCGATAGAATATTAAAACAGTAAATTTCAATTAAAAAATAAAAATATGCACTTCAACTTTTTCTTAAAACCTGAAGGTGCGTTTCCATAGAAACAAATAGTACACTTGTTTTTTGCTCTCCAAGTTCGTCTCTTTCTTGATTGTTTTGCCACTGCTGTGTTCGGTACTTGTTTTGTAGGAAGGCCGTTTCTTGTAGAGTTTATTAACCCCAGAGTGACACGGCTGAGTGAATCGTCCTTATTTAAACTTCAGCAAGAAATAAACTCCTCTTCTGAAGATATCGCTGTCAGAGATCTACAGCAAGTGACGAAGTGAGTGTAAGACAAAAATAAATACCACATGTATAAATAGAAGAATAACTAACTTCCATCAGAAATCCGTAAGACTTGCATTGTGTAACTGCCTTTGAATGTGTTTTTCCACAGCTTGCCAACATTCAATCTACCAAGCACCATATTTGGAAAATTAAGCGAAACCAAATGAACCAATCAAATTGGATTCAGTAGCATGACCTACTTTCCGGGAAATACGCAGCTCTGTTCAAAACATGGCGGACATGTCATTGTTTTCATATGCATGTTGTTTAAAATGCACAACGCATGCGGGACTGTTCCAACAAGCGAAGAAACTAGGGCAAGCAGTCTCCAAATATTGTACTTAAGAAATATTGAATCTGGACAAGCTTCGAACGCGTATTACACGTTTCAATTACACGTTTCATTTTAAAATATCTGTTATTACGAGCGTTAGCTCTTTGTCAGAGCGAATGGCTACGCTCAGAATCGTAAGCTGCCCTTGTATCATACGGCTGTACCACTTGCATTAGAAATCCCATGTTTGTTTGTGTTCTTAGTTCCCACTTGACTTAGCATCAGTTTCGTTAGAAGCTAATTCCTTTATCCTTTTTGGTTCTAGCAGTTAAGCTTCATTGTTACTTTGGCTTCTACTGCTTTGGTTTGTAGCTGGTTTATCATCGATACGGATTTTTCAAAACACACATTGACGTTGAAAGATGTATTTTTCGGCACTCACAGACAAACTCGGAAAACGAAAATCCGAGTTCTATCAATAGGAGTCGAACATACGACCTTCCGATTATGTTTGTCCGATGAGTCTAGATGAATGGCCTTACTCCCACGAGTCTCCTATAGCTCCGTGGTAGAGCGTCCGAGCTGGTAATCGGAAGATCGTAGTTTCGACTCCCTTTGGTAGAGCTTGGATTTGCTTTTTACGAGTTTGTATGGGACAGTGTCGAAAAATATATCTTTCACAAATTTTCTAGGCTCAAAAATCACATCTTCGTTATTGAACATTTGCGGTATTTTGGTGCATGTTATATTGAGAATTTTGGAACTTGCTGAAGCTTGCCAGCAACACACTACATTACCTACTACACTAAATTAAAAAACCGCTGTATAAATGTGATTATCAGCAATTCCGGAAAAGAATTCGTCAATTCCCTTCCCTTTAAGTTTCGTGAATAGTGTAAGGGTCCAATCTTCAGTTATGAAAAGTACCCTGTTTAAAAATACAGTCATTTATTCAAGCACAAAGTTTGTCTTTGGTTTCAATCAATGCTAATAAACGCGCGCTGAGTTACCAATGTCGGAACAATTCTATTATTTTAGATTACTTCATAAGCCTTCTTTACATTGCTCACAGGGAACAAACTCATGTACTGAAAGACGCAGAGACCAACAAAACAAAAACCTACTGGTAAGTTGCTTCATGTATCATACCGTGGGCATGAAAATGTGGCTGAGGTGAGGTGAAGGCTGGGACTGTGTTAGCGAATAATTCTCTGCACCCTCCCCTCCCCCCTGCCCTGCCACATAAAAAAAGCCTGTTCGATCCCTGTTTAAATCAATTAACTATATGGACGTTTTTCAAAATATCTTGTTTGGAAGGAAAACGTGGGTGGGGTGGGGTGGGGCGAAGCAGGCTTTTCAATAATAAGAAATGTAGTTGCAAGAGAATTGTGTAAAGTAACAGGAGAATATTCTGAAACAGCGACAATTGTTCCCCACACGGGGGGCCTGGGAGCTCGCCATATGTGAATGAGGAATTATTTGTTCGAGACATTCTGAGTATATCTTCTTGGAAAAAAGACATATTTTCGCCAAAGATAATTGTCTACTACATAACAGCTCCACGTCTGAATTAAAAACTAACTCTAAATTTCGCCGCAGAATTCTTCGATCTCTGATGCCTAATGAACACCAAAAAAATCTTAGACCTTATGGACGTTTTCCAAAATATCTTACGTGGAAGCAAAACCCTGTTGTGCGACTGGGAAATAACAGAAACTCCGAAGCCTTATGGAGTTCTGGCAATAAACATAAACGAAGTAATACATTTTCCTTTTAGTGCGTTGATTTGGACAGAGAAACAGATGACAAAACGTGACTTGGAGACACTTCAGGGGAAACTGGTAAGTGATGATAATAGACTACAAAACATAAACCTTGAAGAATTTAGTAGTGATTCTCGTAAGGCTATGTTGTTCGCTTTCTTAGATGCTGGTTTAGTCCTGTTGTCTTAGTTCTTTATTTTTTGAATACACAGTTTGGCAATTTGCGTCATCTGCTTGCCTGACAAAAGTTTAATACTATGTGACGTTCCATTTTTGTTTCCTTGGGAAGTGGAAGAAGCGAAAAGGTTAAAGAACTTCGTTACGTTGAAGATACCGCTTGGCTTTCACATTCTAAGTAATGCGTTAAAAAGGAAATGAGACTTCAATTTTTCAAGAAATACATTAGAGTTTTTCGTTTTTGACTCTTAGAATTTAAAGATTTTCCAGAAGACACCTCTTAGGGTACTGCATAGGTAAGTGTGGCCACAGAAAAACTGGTGTAAATAATAATAATAATAATAATAATAATAATAATAATGATAATGATAATGATAATGATAATAATAATATACTTTATTTCTATTGCACATATTCTATGTGCATAATCTAATAATCCTATGTGCGCATTACATCATCCGAAAGAATTCAAATCAAATCAAATGTTGGTTTTTGTGGAGAGGGGAAAAATAGGGAGCTTTCCCAATCATCCCATTGTCACTTGGTTCGTATGCTTTTTTTCCTTCTACCTACATGTTTCAATAGTTATTTTTATCAGAGTGGTCTTTGCATGTGCGTGGTTTTCTATTGATACGATATGTCACAGTATGTCAACCAATCATGGGAAGCCTGAATGTGTCTTCCCGCGCTTTTTACTGATGACCTTTGTTTGCATTTCTTTGAGTTTTGATTGGTTTTTTGGACTATATCCATCTGTTCTGATTGGCTGGACTACTATATAAGCGTGTTTATAAGTTGATTTTTAGCTTATTTTCAAATTTGACTGAAAATCTCTGTCCTTTTTTAGCTTACGGGTTATTTCTAGAATTGCTTGGGGATTTTTAGCTTATTTTCAAATTTGACTGACCTTTTTTAGCTTACGGGTTATTTCTAGAATTGCTTGGGGATTTTTAGCTTAAATTTATAAGTTGATTTTTAGCTTACGGGTTATTTCTAGAATTGCTTGGGGATTTTTAGCTTAAATTTATAAGTTGATTTTTTCAGATTACAAAAAAATTGATTTAAAAGGATAGGTAATATACATAAAGATTAGTTATGGATCAAAAAGAAAGTTCTGCAGAAAAGCCAGGAGAAAATGGTAAAATAATAAGAAGCTTAATAATAAAACAGCTAGAAAAAATTATCAAAAAAAAAGGTAAAAAATTACCAAAAAAGGTAATTATTAAAAAGTTGCGTAAAATTCCAGAAATTGATAAGTTTTTAGATAATAATCCAAGTCAACTACAAATACCAATTTCTGAAATTGGTCTATTTCACGATCAACCACAAATATCAAGAACTCCACCAAGAAGAAGGAAACTAGCACCAACTTTTATAAAACCACAAAAACCAATTCTTGATGAGCCGGCACCTGAAATTAATGTTCCAATTCTCAAACCAATAAATAAAAAGCTTGAGGATTTAATCAATGAAAATATTATAAAACTTACTAATACTAAAAAATCTCAACCAAAAAAGAAGGGTAAAAATTTTTCTGATAGCGTAAGAGATGAATTGAAGGAAAAAACTAAAAAGAAAAGAACAACAACCCTCAAAATATTTTCAATAAATCCACATGAAGATGATCCCCCAATTCAAAATAATCGGGAAAATATTATTAGAATTAGGAGGGATCTAAATAATGATTTGACAGAAACAATTTATAATGAGTTGGAACCCCAAATAGAAATGGGGGCAAGAATTGTTCCCAGTTTTACTGCTTTGATTCAAAGAGGAAATGGAGAAATAGCTTACCACACGCATACATTTAGAAGCGGAGGAACTTTTACTTCTCTTCCAGAAATAAAAAATTATATAGAGCAGTGCGAGGGAGAAAGATTGAGTTTAGAGGGTATCGCTTGGATGAGAGCATATTTACCCCCAGAAAAGAAAATTAATAAACCAGGTGTTAATGAGGGCGGAGTTGAGTTTAGAGAAGTACAAATAAAAGTTATTAATACTAGACAACCTTTAGTTGGGTGCGGAAGATTACCCGATGAATTACGAAAGAAAAGATGTATTTATTCCGTAGATGATAAAGATGATAATCTTTGTGTCTGGAGGTGTTTAGCTATTCTCATGAATATTATTGCTGGTAAACAAAATCCTGAAAAATATATAGAGAAACAAGCTCTAAATTTAGCTCGAACTTTTTACGGCAAAAAACTAAAAAGAGAAGATGTTAGATCAACAAAATTGGTTGATTTTGAGAAAATTTCAAAAGTTTTTTCCATAAATATCCGGGTTTATGAGCAGAAAGATATATCAAATTTTAAAGTTTGGAAGCTGGTGTTTGGGAAAAATAATTTCAAAGATAATTTTCCAACTTTAAATTTAGGTCTTTATAATAATCATGGTTTTTTCATTAAGAATCTAGACCTTCTTGCTCAAAACTGGGTATGCCAAGGATGTAATCAAAAATTTACCAGGCACGAAGATTTAAAAAGGCATTTTACCAATGAAACATGCACAGGAGGAAAGACAAAAATATTTTGCACAGGAGAAAAGATAAAACGCATCATGAATGAATCTGAAAAAGTTTTTTACGGGGGTAAAATCAATTTTAGTTATAAAGCGTGTCGGTGGATAGAAAACCAATCTAAAATTATGGGTAAACATATTCATCATGGGCTTTGTGGTCACGGGGGTGAAAGGTGTTATAGGGATGAAGAGGGGAATGAGATTTTATTTGATGGATACGAACCCGAGACAAATACCGTTTTTGAGTTTTATGGTTGTAAATGGCATGGGTGTCCGTGTTCAGAAACCGACAAAATTAAATATAATGAAACTATTGAAAGAGAGAATATGATAAAAAGCTTGGGTTATAATGTAGTATCGGTTTGGGAGTGTGAAAATCCTGAATTACCCAATATCTGGTTCAAAAAGAAATTTTACCCATACCCCTATTTTATTGATTACGATTTTGAGGGATTATTACAAAAAGAAGATAAACAGATTACCGATGATTTAATTTTTACCCATACCCATATTCCAGTTAGTGTCGCAATAATCGATAATTTAACAAAAAAACCCGTTTTTCTTTGCAACCAAAATCCTGATGAGCTTATAAAAGAATTCGTTGAAAAATTGGAGGAAATAAGAAAAATTATAGTAGAAAAGGTTAGAGAAGAATACCCGCTTCCTGATCAAGATTCTTTGCAAAAAAATGTCTTGCAAAAATATGAAGAATGGTGCAATCAAGTACCTGTTTTGGGGTTTAATAGTGGAAAATATGATATCAATTTGATTAAAAGACATTTTATAAAACACATGACCGAAAAAACTAAGGAGATTTTTATTGCAAAGAAACAGAATAGGTATATGTTTTTATCAACACCGCATTTCAAATTCTTGGATATAATGTCCTACCTTGCGCCTGGAGTTTCTTTTGATAAGTGGTGCAAAGCAAACAACTGTGAAGCCAAAAAACTTGTACTTCCTTATGAAAAATTGGACGGATATGATAAGCTTTCCTTAGTTGGACCCGTGAAACATGAAGATTTTTACTCTTCCTTGAAAAAGAAAAACATTTCCAAAGAAGAATATGAAGAATATTTGCTCGAATTCAAAAAGAGGGGCTGTGTTACAATGTTAGACTGGTTGAAAGAGTATAATTTGAATGATGTTATTCCCTTTTTAGAAGCCCTTGAAAAAACAAGGCGTTTATATTATCCAGATGAAATTGATATATTAAAAGATGCCGTTTCCATCCCAGGCGTATCAATGAGGGCTGTTCTAAATAAATACCAAAAAATGAAGAAGAAAGGTGATCCTGAATTGTACGCCCCAGGACAATACTGTATTCATAGATGCAATAAAATTTGCAATAACAGGTTTTGCAAAAAATGCCAAAAGATAAGAAAAGATTGTAAAATATGCGATAAAAACAAGGGTTATAATCTATTGAAAACGGGTATGGTTGGAGGCCCTAGTATTTTATATATGAGATATGCGGAGGCAGAAAAAACAATGATTCGCCTTCATAAATATAAAAACCCGAAAATATGTGTGCGAATTGTTGGTTATGATGCAAATGGTTTATATCTTTACTGTTCTGGACAAGAAATGCCATGCGGAAAAGAAGAATGCATTGAGGTTGAAAACCCATCGGATCCTAAATTTATTAAGAAGATTTGCGAAGATATTCTTGACGGAAATCTTTTCGGGTTTTGTCAAGTTGATATCCATGTACCTGATCACCTAAAAGAAAAGTTTGAAGAGTTCTCCCCCTTATTTATTGTAGACTCCGTTCCTGAATATTTAGTACCAGAGCATATGAAAGAATATCAAAGAGCGACAGGTAGAAAACATTTAAAAGACAATAAAAAATTGCTTGGTGTTACCAAGGCAAAAAAGATATTTTTATATACTCCTATGATAAAATGGTATCTTAATCATGGTTTGGAGATTACCGCCATCCATAATATTTTAAAGTATGAATCGGGAAGGCCTTTTGGATTTTTTCCAAAAGAGGTGGCAGACGCAAGAAGAGATGGAGATATTGAGGTTTTATTGGAAAAACTAAGTAAAGCCTTTGATGAAAACAAGATTGACGATGTAGTAAAAATTACCAATGAATTAAACCAATTTCCTGATATATTTAAAGTTATTGAAGAAAATAAAGATATCAAAGTACTGATTGAAAAACTAAAACCAAAGTACAAAGGGTGTAAAGAATTAGCCGACACGAATAAACTTAGGGGAAATTCTTTCTACGGGAAAATGATAGAAGATAAAGAAAAACATAATATCACAAGGTATACTCAGGATGAGGAAGAGGTTGAAAAAGCCCTAAGATCTGCGTTCTTTGAGGATCTTAATGAAATAAATGACACATATGAAATAATAAAACGAAAAAGATTAATAAAAATAGACAGACCCTATCAATGCGGCATCGCGGTGTATCAGCTAGCAAAATTAAGAATGCTGGAATTCTATTACGATTTTCTAGATAAATACGTAGATAGAAAGGATTTTGAGCTGATACAAATGGATACAGATTCAATGTACATGGCAATTTCAGCTGAAAATTTGGATGATATTATAAAACCCGAAATGAGAGAAGAATACTTTAGTGGCGGAAAAGAAAAATTTCTATCAACTTCTAAATATCATGACAAGACTCCGGGTTTGTTCAAAAAAGAGTTTGACGGTATTAGAATGATTGCTCTTTCATCAAAATGTTATTACGCGGAGGATGAGAAAGGAAAGGCAAAGTATAGCTGCAAAGGTACAATTCATAGACAAAACGAAATGAACTGGGATAGATACATGTCAGCTTTGAAAGGGGCAATTGATATGTCACAAAATACAGGATTTAGAATCAATGATAACCAAATTGTGACATATACACAAATTAAAAAAGGATTGAATGGTTATTATGATAAAAGATGGGTTTATGAGGATGGAATTCACACAAAACCATTATATTAAAACAGAATTAGGGGGTAACTCTGTATCATAAGGAATAACCTGTAATTCTTCACGCACAAAACCTCGCCTTGGACCGTCTTCTAAAAAGTATAAAACCGGTTGATTAGGAGAAATTCTACTTCCAGAAATATAATAAATTTTAATACTCCAAATGGGATCTGTGGCTCTTCTTCTTTCCCCACCCTCAAGTTCACCCGGAGATAATAAATATCTAACCCTAACTTCAGTTGGTAGTCTAACCTCATCAAGCCCCACCGCGCGTTTGTAATTTTTAGTTTCAATATTCACCTCTTTCATTTTTATAGCCTTATTGGGCTCTTTACCGGTTATTCTCTTTTTTGTATTATTCAAAGTTTTTAGAATAGCTGGTAATCTTTTCACCCATACTCTTGATCGATCATCACTGATCATTTCTTGCGCATATTGATGACTAAATAATCTTTCTCCTAATATTCTGTTTGCGTTTTCCACAAATGCTTGTGCTCTATGATTACCAGCTTCACTTCTTTGTATCCTCACATTATGGTAATTCATGAGTTTACTAACTTTACCCATAAATTCTTTCCCAGGATCAACCATTAATGTTTTTGGGTATTTTAATCTTCTAGAATATATTTTTGTAAAAGCTTCTGATATCTCTCGACTTTCTTTTGAGGTTAATGGTTCAGCATCTTTATATCTCGAGGCGATATCAACCACAACTAGCGCATATTTATATGTTTTTCTTCCGACTCTATCATGCGGTAAAAATAATAAATCGGCTTGGTGAATCTGATTGGGTTTATCTACAGTCCAGTGCGGCCTAGGTATATATTTAGGCGAAGGAAGATAGATTTGCCATATTGCCTGTTTCTGCAACCATTGTTTTGCCTCATTTTCACTTACTTTTGCCTTCTCGGCTAATTTAGGAATTGCAGAATATCCTTTCCAATATCCCCCAGTTGAATAATATATTTTTGACATCATTTAAAAATAAACAATTATCTTATAAATTAAAATGGTGGCTGAGGAAGAAAAAATAAAATTTAGCGAAAACCAAATTAATCTCATGAAAAAAATTATTAGGAAAAAAATTCTATATATGGAAGATGGCGATAAAATTTTTAATATTATGATTTTAATTCCCGAGGCAAGAGAAGGTTTATTAAAACATATTAGCGAGTTAGAAAAGGTTTAAAGGTTAACCAAAGTATCTTATAAATTACAATGACGTCTGAAAAAATTAATCCAAACAGAATTCCAAAAGAACCCTTTGGTTTGAAGGCAGAATCAACCCTGAATAGAATTACTCTAAATCGATCCACAGCAAGCCCAGGAGAAACATTATATATAAATATTCCAAAACTCGCCGAGAATTTGGTTATTGTGCCCGGAAGTGTATCTCTTCTATTTGATTTAGATGTCGAGGGTCATGCTAATAATACAGTCGTAAATAATGTGGGTCGTAATCTTGTAACCAGACTAAAAGTTCTTTTTGGGGGAGAAACATTGCAAGATACTCAAAGATATGATCTATTTCAAACATATCATGATTTATTCTTAACCGAAGAAGAGCGCGAAGATAAATTAAAACAAGGTATTTCTTCTCTAAATATTAGAAAACTCAGAACAAAATCTGGAGATGCAAAAACACAAGATGCAAAAGAAGTTGCTCTAGCTAATGTTCACGGTTCAAAGTATAGAATACCAATAAATCACCCAATTTTAAATGATCATGGTGTTTTTTATCCGAAAGCATTGGAAAATCATCTAATATTTGAGATTACACTTGCCCCGATTAATAATATTCTTATTTTTTCTGACACAACTAAAGCACCATCTTATTCAATCAAAAACTTAGAGTTAGAATATTCTTCAATTTCAAGCGAATACTTAGCTCGCGAGGCGCAAGCAACATATCAAGTCGGTAAAGGATTCTTTTATGAAAATATTACTTTGCACAAAACTTTTACATTTTCAATTGGCGGAGATGGTGTTATTAATCAGCATATTAATTTACCGAGAAGATCAATGACAGGAATATTGTTTTTGTTTTTATTACCCCAAGCCGCAGGATCAAGGGATTCTGAAAATTTTTATAATCCCGGTATATCTTCCGTTGAAATTGATGTTGATGGCGTACCAAATAGAATATACTCTAGGGGAATGATTCCGTCTGATCTTTGGGAATCCGTGAAAAAGCGCTTTCATAGGGAACAAATTTCATTGAAAGAAAAAGAATTTTACGCGGATAAGTTTGCTCTTTGGGTTGATACTAGAACTCATCCAGATAATGGTATTCATGGCGGCGGACTTGCTCTAAATAATACGCATGATGGTGTAAAAATAGAAATTAAAAGGAAACAAAGCGGATCCGGAACAATAACTTGCCATATGTTTGTCGTAGCTGATGCAATGCTGGAGATTATGAATTCAAGTTTGAGATCAATTAAGTACTGACCAAGAATCTAAAAACATAATGTTATGATACAAAAATATGGAAGATTTACGAGATAAAATACCATTCCATTGTATTATAACAGGACCCACAAATTGCGGAAAAACAAAGTACTTAATTGAACAGCTCCGAGGCCCATTCCGAAAAGTTTTTGAATATATTGTTTTAATTTGCCCGACTTATTCTAAAAATAAAACTTATCATAATTTTGCTAATAAGGATGAGCGTTTTTATGTATTATCTCCAGATGCTAGTAACATTGATGAGATTAATGAGTTACTAACTATCTGTCAAACTTTATTCTCCGGCACAAATACATTAATAATTTTAGATGATTGCGCCGTATCCACTGATCTGAAGAAAAGATCCAATAAATTTATAGATTTAGCATTCTCCGGAAGGCATCACGGATTATCAATGTGGGTTCTAACTCAGCAATTAACTTCAATAGCAAAACCATTCCGTGAAAATGTAGCCTGCGTTGTTACTTTCCATAATCCGTCGCAGAAAGGTATGAAAATGTTTTTCGAGGATTACGGAGGTGATTTGGATTATGAATTGGGGAAAAAGTTTGTAAAACTCCTGAAAACTGAAAAATATTCTAGACTTTGTTTATCTTTGCGGTACCCATTTAATTGCTATTTAGAGATACCCGAAGTGATTTAACAAAGATGACAAAGCCGGAAGATTACATTGACCAACCAAAGGGAGGAACAGAAGAGGCAGACCGACCGTCGGGAAAAAATGATACTAATCAAAGTGAGGATCTTGAGATAAAACAAGAATCTCTTGCGATTCTAGCAGCTCTTGGAACCACAAAGGAATATTTAGGGGTTGATATGAGTCTGGGTGATATAAAAAAATTATCAGAAAAAGATGTAGAAAAATATTTTAATCGTTATCAAGCGGTAATGGGTAAAAAAATTAACGGAGGATTAGTAGATTCATCCCTTCAATTAGTTTCCAAACTTATTTCTTATTTAGTTCCGGTTGATGATATAGAATCTCTTTGCAATGATCTGAAGAATGATGATTTGGTTAATCGCGAACTATCAAACATTGTGGGTCTACTAGCATTGAAGGCAGGAAGATTGGCAGCACTTGCTAGCGGTTTATTTCAAGTAGCTAAACACATAAAATTCAACAAAAATCAACAATTTCTAAGAGAAGAACCAGTTAATGATAGCGCAACTGAGTATAATACTAAGCAATCTACTGAAGGCGTTGATACAGTATATTAAACAGATCTAAAAACTTATTTACAGCATCCAAATAACAATGTCTGAACAAACTGAACAAAGCGGAGGAGATGCGGAGCAAATTACGGCGGATCCCAAACCCGAAAATAAAGATATTAAAAAACGGGAAAAAGATCCTAAAAAGGTTGCGGCTGGAAAGAAATTAGCAGAATATAATAAAAAAGCAAAAGAAGCATTAGCCAGGGAGATGAAAATGAAACAGGAAGAGGGGCAAAATGAAAATACATATAGTGAAGCTAAATCATGGCTTCCAGAGTTATCTTTTACTACTGTTTTATCCGTTATTGGATTAGGGTTTACAGCATTTGATCTTTTTATGAGATATAAGGAAAAAGCTAGGGTTGAATATTCTAATAGGATACCTGATTTATCACAAGTTCCCCAATTACCACAACCATTTTCTGCGGCCCCAAAATCTTTAGGAATGGAATAATTATAAAGTCATTTAAAAGTTTCCCAATGATGTAGTAAAAAAATGTCAACTGAAAACAAACTTGTGAAAACTGTAACTGATTCGGCGGTGCTTATCGGATTGGGGGCCGGAGTTGGATATGTAGCTAAAAAGATGATGAAAGAATCATTTTTGAGCGATCCATCCTCAAGTATTACGAATTATGCAAAGTGGGTAGCTGTATTATCCGGAAGCATGTATCTTAAAACATATTTAGAGGATCAAAAGATTTTACCAAAATAAAATGGCAGCAATAGCGATGATGATTGGTGGGGCTATATTGAACGCAACTGCATTTACTGGTGGAAATTATCTTGCAAAATATTTATCTGGGCGCAATGAGGATACAGAAAAAATACGACACGACAAAGCGATGGAAAAATACCAAAGAGATTACGCAGCATATCAGGAAAAAAGACAAAAAATGCTTGATTGGAAAATGAAAAGAAAAGATGAAAAATATAAAGCATCAAAAAATATTTCGGCTACAAATCAGGCTTTTGAATTGTACGGACAAATGCAAGAGCCAAAATTCTCTGATTATTACAAACCAAGCGATAGCCAAAAAACAGGAGAAATGGCATATGTCGGGGCTGGAATGTTAGGTTTAGGTTATGCGGCATCAAAATTATTATAAATTATTATTTGTTGTATAACCATTAATTTGGTTATATAACATAAGTATATTTAACTGGGTCTACATGAGACTCCCATCATCAGAATCTTCATATTCCATTTCTTCAGCCGCAGATTTACTATCCGAGCATCTAGGTTTAGTTAATCTTTTCATTTCTCTGTTTGGTTCTATAACTGCTTCATAAAGTTTTACTTGAAGGGCAATACAAGAACCACCAATAAATATTGATTCAATTTTTACGACGGCTTCTTCGACTCGGCAACCCCTATTTAATAATTTTAATGGATCAATTGTCTTATCATTTTTAGAGTTATAAAACTTGGTTGAAATTTGGTCTTGTTTTTTATTCCAAATTAATTTTGCATACAAGGTGGGGCCTCTATCTGGAACTCTAGCCGTTGAAGATTTTTCCATCTTCCAATATAGAGGATTTAACCCTCCTTTTTGTTTTTCAAGCTCATTTCTTTCCAACTCAAATTTACCAATTTTGTCTCTATTAATAAGCAAATGATCAATGCAATTGTCAACTATATCATCGAATAAATCAATCCATTTTTCTTCTTCAGGTGTTGGTTTGCTTCCACTCCATAAACATAATGGAAATACATATCCTGTAATTGCGCCTGTTTCTTGGCTTGTATTTGTAGAAACACCAAAAGAATATAAATTACCGGTTTTAATAACAAGTTCTCCTTCTGTTCCATCATCATTTTTTGTAAAAATATTAATTCTCTTAAATTCAACCTTGGGTTTTGTTCCAGGAATTTGACCAATAATTGGTTTGGAAAAGATCATGCTTACTTTAGGTTTATAAGTATTAATATCTATTAATTGTGTATTTTCGTACATCATTTTATTTCTTTTTATTTAGTTCTTTTATCTTTTAAATCAATTTTTACTTTTCAAAATCTAGGTAATCTAAAGATTTTCTTACTGATGAGTAAAAAAAAATCATGGCAGAAGAAATAGCAATGAAAGATTTTTCAAGAGATAATGATGATGAAGATGATTTGGATTGGGATGATAACCCATTTTATCAAACCGCAAACACATCTACAACCCTTGAACAAGATTATCCTGGTTATGATGATTATAACCAAACAAGAGACGGGGGTCAATGGGATAAACCACCAGAAAGAATGAACCTGGGAGAAAGAGATGAGGAACACGATAGAATGAGAGAAGCGAGGCAAGAACTAAAACGCTATTACCCAGATTACGAGCCAAATGAAAGCTTATTTAATGTTCGATTTGGAGAAAATGGAAGTATAAAAGGACAATTAAGT
Organism: Ricordea florida; assembly: GCA_949710005.1. Lineage (NCBI taxonomy): Eukaryota > Metazoa > Cnidaria > Anthozoa > Corallimorpharia > Ricordeidae > Ricordea > Ricordea florida. The sequence goes on from OX453284.1 coordinate 21,462,313, forward strand.
ACCGCAGTTAATAATGTGTGGCATACATTAGTTGATGAAAATGGGGTTCGTAATACAGAAAATTTACCAAAAACAATTAGAAAAGAACTGGGCGCTGATTATGAAACAATGTTGGAAAAATATAATAATACCGCTTCTGAATTAAAACAGTCCGATGAAAAAATTAAGGAATTAGATAATGCATTGCAAGGATTGAAAGCAGTCACAGAAGTATATCCTCTGGAAATTAGTAAATACGAAGAAAGAGAAAAAGAACTACGCCAATTCATTGAGAAACAACAGGTACAAAAAGCAGAGACTAAAAGCCTTTTCGATCAAACCGTTAAACAGAATATAGAATTAAAAATACAAGCAGAAAAACTTTTGGATGAGGTAAAATTATACAAAGAAGAAATAGACAAATATAAGAAGGGTAAATCCAATTTATCAAAGTTAGAACAGAGCAAGGAACGATTAAAATCGGAGAATGATAAATTAAGAGAACAGATTAGAAATAAAGCAATTTCAAACGCAGAACAATTAACAGATATTGATGGTAAAAAAGATGAAATACTTAAAAATTTACCGCTTAGGGAGAGATTAAAGTATATATTCAAAAAGTATGGTTTTACAGTTTTTGCCGTTCTAAGTGCGGTAGGTGCCATCATTGGGGTGATAGTTTCTAATCTTTCAAAGGGTTTATCTGCTTTGGGTAGAGGAGTTGGAAATGGTTTGAAAACTATAGGTAAAAAATTAGGTGAAATATTACCGGGGATGGTTGGCGCAATAGTTAGCTTTCTTTTCAAAACAGCGGGTGAAGTTATTGGGTTTTTAGGAAAGAATGCTTGGTTATTGATAATGGCTGTGGTTCTATATTTTGTGGAAAGTATAAAAAAGAAGAGTAAGTAACAAATTTAAAGATAACACGGTGATCAGTAAAATACAATATGGATGACTACAATAAAATTTATCCTCAATTACCTAATAATACAGATCCTAGTTCCTCCCCTCAGTCGGTTAATTTCAGACTGCAAAAATCAAGCGAAGTATTACAAAATCTTGAGAAAGAAATTAAACATTACGAAGAAGTAAGGAAAAAATATAATAGGGCCAGAGGAATATGTACAAAAATTAGTGTTTCTGGTGGGGTGATTTCAGTTATTCTATCTGCAAGCGGTCTCGGAACCTCCCTTACTGGTTTTGGTGCTATTGTCGGTGTGCCTTTGGGTGTTGTTGGTGGGGTTTTTGGTGGTTTGTCGATTGGATTCGGTTATGCAGCAAAAAGACTTTCTGGTAAAGTTAGTAAACACGAACAAACCGCCGCAATTGCAAAATCAAAATTAAACACCATTAACGATTTAGTTTCAAAAGCTCTGAAAGATAATGTTATATCCGACCAAGAATTTTCCATAATTTTGGCAGAGTTGGAAAAGTTTCAAAAACTAAAACTAGAAGTTCGACAAAAATTTCGGAGAGATACAGAAAAAAACTTGGACATGCCTGCGTTAAGGAGGGAAGTCCGCGAAGATATATTAAAAGAACTTACCGGAGGGAAAGGACATTAAAGATTTCATTTGAAAAAACTGATGTCGGATGTAATTGTTTTGCTGGTATTAGAAGAGAATTTACATCTTAATTCTTACAAATTTAAAGATCTAGTTATTTGATACAAAAAGAATTAAGATGTTATTTGATGATTTCAGAACTCGATATCCAAACGCGAATCCCAATAAATTTACATTTGTGAATGACCCATTTGGTGGGTATATTGAATGGAAAGTTAATGGGACAACAATTATGTCCGATGATGATCCTTCTGGGAAAACTTGGACTGCAAATCTTTCTAATAATTTGAAAACATTATTATGGGAAGATTTGGGGTTAGAAATTAAAGTTAAGGTAAGTTCATTTCCAAAAAGTTTAACATTTACAAAACAAACATATCCAATACCCGGGGTTAGATTCGATGAATTTGCTAATGATGTAACAAAAATGTTAACTAATTTAGATATATATGTTTCAGAAAAAGATCATTTCACTGCGGCGATGACAAATGTATTTAAAAATCAGACAGTAGAACTTACTAGTGGAAAAGAAGCTAGAGCTTGGTTGAGTAAACCAAATATTAACCACTGGCCACAGCAATTAAACATGGCGGTTTGGTGCGCCACATCTGGATGCGGTGTTAGTTTAATTGAAATTTTAAATTACCCAAGAGTTATTAGAAGTTTTTTTATTTTTCACGTATACTTTACCATCAGAAGAATATTGCAGGAATTAAATGTGCCATTACCCGGCGAACAAACTTTTTCTTCAAAAAATAATCCGTACGACAAAAATGTTTATAATAGATTGTGCGCAGAATTTGGGTTAAGCAATAATCAAGATTTTAAAGGATGGAATAAACCTTTAGCTGATTTTAGATTTAAGGGTGGTGCAAACCATGGGGTCGGAGATGTATTCATTGATTATGGAAAAGGATACATCCCTCCTGGTGGCGGTAGTTCACAAGCAGTAGGAGGAGGAAATCAAAACGTAAGAATTATTCATCCTAATGATCCTGATGTAAATATTTGGCCCAGTGAAATAAATAAATTTGCCGATTATGGCGGTAAAAAATTTGGTGGGACTTTAATATCTATGCTTCGAAATGATCATTTTGTAGATTTTCAATATGCGTGGTTTATACCAGAATCTGGATACGGATTAACAAAAGCCGGATTGGGAAGAATAAATAGAGCAGTTGAGGCTTTTGTTTATTGTATATTAGGTGCTCAAGTTAATACCAGAAATTCTATTATTGGTGCCGGCGGTGGAGCAATAGAAACACAAAATGAATTCAAAGACTTATTTGAAAGTTCTGTTAGAGTAAATGATATTTCTAAATCCGTTCAAAATTACCAACAATCTGTGCAGGAAACTAAATTACGGCTTGATTTGGCTGTTGCTCCGGGTGTTTGGTTGCTGCCAAGTAATATGATTATAAATACAGAGAGCACGGTTGGATATAATAATAATCTGAAAATAGCAACAGAAGATATGAAATTTGGGGTAAATAATTCAATAAATGCGGAAACAAAAAATGTCGGAATACCTAATAGCTTAGGCTCTTCAAAAATTTTATTAAATACCAATCCTCAACCAAAGAAACCGAAATTAAGTAATGACGATAAATCAGACAAAACAGATGAATTTAGTAATTTAGAAAAATCTTCTCATCAAAATAATCTTATTGTTTTAATATTTGCCGGGAGATTATTATCTTGGTTTTTATTTCGTTAATGTTTTGATTATGATCAATTTAAAGATGAGTTTAATGTTATCAAAACAAAAATGTTCAGTATTACAATGTGCGATTCAGAAACTAGAATTTATTTAGATCCACCGCTGAAAAATCTTCGGGAGATACAACTCCTGGATTGCAATTTAAAGACCAAAAGACTAATAACTTTAAGGAACCAAGAAAAAATAACTGATGAAAAAGGCGGACCTTTAGTAATATTTAATCCAGGAATATATTCCATAAATGATATAAAAATATTAATTGAGCTCGGCGAAAAGACTAAAGATATAACAATTATTATCGGAGATAATTTTGCTTACATAATCAACAATAAATCAATTAACATTAAATTTACTCGGGGTTTGCAAAATTCTTTAGGTGTGCCAGAGGTTTTATTTAGAATAAGTCAAATAGATATAACTATAAAAGAACCTTTGAGACTTTTATGCAGTATAGTTGATAATAGAATGTCATACGCGAATAAAGGTAAAAATGGAGATCTTACAAAAATACAACCATCCCAATTGTTAGCAGACATTCCTTCACAAGATTACCCCACAATTCCTGTTAGAAAATATGATAACTTGATTAACCATTTTGATTTAACTATCTTAGACTCTGAATGGAAAAAATTTGATCTAAAGGGTTCTCCCATAACTTTTAGTTTAAGATTTAGATAAATTTTTGTTATGTAACTATTACTTGAGTTATATAACATAACTTTCAACATTCTTTACCAAATACCTCTTCTTCTAAAAACTTTAACTCTTCAAAATCAACACACCAATCTAAATATCTAGATGGATGCCATGTTACAACCATTAATTCATCACGCAAGTCTTTGTAGAATTTACGTTTATGATTTAATTTATTATAATCATAATCCCTTTGAAAATAAATATCACTAATTATATATTTATTATCAAAATCATTAATACTAACTTCTTTTTTATCTTCTCTTAAAAATTTTTTCATAAGATCATTAGCATTTATACCATTAACACCAAAATTTAAATTTTTCAAAAATATTGGTGTTTGATTTCCAAAAAAACTATTCATTTTATCATTCCTCCCCAAAAAATGAAAACATAAATTTATTTTTCCTATTAAACATTCTCTATCCTTTGCTAGTCTTTTTATTATATCATCTTTAATTGAATTAATAAAAACACAAGAATCCAATTTATTAGTATTAAAATAAGTAAAATTTCTTAATTCGATTTCATTCACATGAAAAATATTTTCCATTTTTTTTATATTAATTCAATCACAATTCTTTAAATCAATTTTTTTTGCTTATACGACAATCCTTACAATAAGTTTTTTGTTTATTATGTTCACATATTTGTGATCCTCCGCATTCTTTGCATTGTTGTTTTTGATTATTATGTTCACATATTTGTGATCCCCCACATTCCTTACATCGATATTTATATTTATTATGCAAACAATTATGCCCATTACATTCACTACAAAATTTTTTTATTTTCCCATGATCACAAATAATTCTGCTAATGGGAATAACTTTTTTAATTAAATCAGTAATTTCCTCATCTTTGAAATTTTTAATTAGCTCTTTTTTACTCATTTTTGCTCTTCCTTTGATTTCTAGATCCTTCGCTATTATTTTTAGTTCATAAGTATATAAATCTTTTAATTGATCCATAACTAATCTTTATGTATATTACCTATCCTTTTAAATCAATTTTTTGTAATCTGAAAAAATCAACTTATAAATTTAAGCTAAAAATCCCCAAGCAATTCTAGAAATAACCCGTAAGCTAAAAAAGGTCAGTCAAATTTGAAAATAAGCTAAAAATCAACTTATAAATTTAAGCTAAAAATCCCCAAGCAATTCTAGAAATAACCCGTAAGCTAAAAAAGGTCAGTCAAATTTGAAAATAAGCTAAAAATCCCCAAGCAATTCTAGAAATAACCCGTAAGCTAAAAAAGGACAGAGATTTTCAGTCAAATTTGAAAATAAGCTAAAAATCAACTTATAAACACGCTTATATAGTAGTGCTGGACATATTATCTTGGGTTTGCTTCCACTGCGGTCAATTGAAAACAGCTCAATTGTATACCATTATGAAATATTTGATTTTCTGTCTACCTTGCTATCGTGGAAACCCTTAATCGACACAGCCATGTGTTTCCTAGCATGACAGTTTGGTTTGTTTGCAGGCGCCCCTTGGCCGTGAGAGAACGAGTTATTTATAACATGAAACCTAATTGGATAGATCCAAATCACTTTAACCTTCGCCTTACAACTCAGGCTGGCACGTATCCTTGATATGCGGCATTAAATAACTACTGTATGTCATTTAAGTAAGGCATGACACCGGCAATTATATCTAGGTCTAGATTCGTGTCATCTGCTGAAGCCGAAAACTAGGAGATGGTAGCGTGACCGAACGGTGAAACTACTGGAACTGCAGTACGGATGACTCGAGTTCAAGTCCCGGCTGCTACCATGTTTGTAATGTAAGGATCAATGTAAGCATCTGGGCAACTGTGCACCTACCCCTCCCCTAACACAACATTAACGCTAACTTGTTAACTTGTTATAACTTGTTGGGTTAGGGGAGGGGTAGGTGCACAGTTGCCCAGCTACTTACATTGATCCGTTTGTAAATAGGGAGCTTAAGCAAGAACGACGACGACGCCGAGGACGGAACGTCCGAAAAAATGGACTTGTTTTTCTCCTGTACCAACTGACTGCTGGCTTGTGTCATTCTCTTCTCATAACTTTTCAAACCGCCGATTTAACACGCTCACAGTTCATTACAAATTTTTCTTGCCAATTTTGTCGTTGTGCACTCGCGTTTTCCAGAAAACCTGAACAATGGTCATTTCACGTTGTTGTTTTGCAGAGGACGGCAAAGAAATCTACCCGACTGTATTTTGCACGTGCAGTTTCATTGTTTCGTTCATCAACGCTATTGTTTGGTGCCGTTGTAGTCGACGTCGTCGTCGTCGTCGTCGTCGTCGTCGTCGTCGTCGTCGTCGTCGTTGTCGTCGTCGCCGTGTTTTTCTTCAGTTCCCTAACAGCCAACTGGTTCGCCTCCAGTCAGTTGGGATTCTTAACCCTTTCACCGTGGACTCCCAGAAGTGGTCGACATTTAACTTCTCCTTCCAATAGCGAGAAACTGTAAAGCCAACTGATAGTGAAATTTGAAAACAAGGATCAAACAAACGATCATGAATTGATTTAACACAAAATCCCCAACAAATTCATCAGTCATAACAAAATGTGTGGCACTTACTTAGCAGAGTTGGCAACTTGCTACTCGGAACTTGGATTTGAAGTCAAAGAGTTAATTAATTGTTTGGATTATCTCAGTATTTTGCTCATTTGTATATATTAGGTCCTGTCACCTTGTCTTTTATCAATATGCAACTGTAGTTTGCTCTTCCATGTAAGATTTTCAATAGATATTATTTTTCGGGGTCTTCCAAATCATGTTTACCGACGAGCAACGATGCATTGTCTTAGTTTTACAGCAGAGTTGACCAAAGGTCATATTGACCAAAGTGTGCTTGGGAGGAAGCTATTTTAAAGATCAAAGCGGACCAAAACGATCATTAGCGCTGGGGTTAGGATTGAATTAAATCCTTAACATGTCATTCACCCAGCTACATCAAAGAGTTTGTTCACGGAGATTTCGGAAGGACTAAACCAAGCCTGGGTAACCTGTTGAACACAGACACGGACATTTTACAACTGGATGTGGAGGTGAGACAATGCCAGTTACAACAACAGAAGTTTTTTGTAAACTCTCAAAGGGAAAGGAAACTTGTTTTCAGTTCTTAGTTTGAAAAATGAAAACTGACTGGTGAAAATGCCCAGCCATATTATTATAAGTTATATGCATTTCAGGACTCACCGGTATATATTTTAGAAAGTTGCTGTTTGCTGTGTGCCCAACTCCCAACTGAATCGTGTTTTGTTACAGTGTGTGTTATATTAAAGAAATAGAAAAACGCGTGGAGCCTTATTTGAAATATTTTTTCACAGTCAGTCGATGTTAACTGGCCTCCAAGAAAAGAAGAGCCTGATACAGAGATTGATGACGGCAGCTGATATTTATCCAATCAAAGTTCATTTCCTGTCACGTGTTAATCCATCGTCAAGAGATCTTAGAATCTTATTGGCTAGAAGGTCAGAAGTGGATACAGGGAGCTAAGTTACGGGGCTCAGGTTTCTGAAACTAAAAGAGAGCTGTAAAGAATGTTTCTTTAATTTTAAAATACTGGAAAAAGTTGTTTAGCTTGTTAACCATTTACTCAAGAAAACCGGTCAGTGTACGATTTCGGCAAATGGTGAACAAAATTGGGAAATTCATTTTGGAATGGTCTTTTACCATTTGAAAGTTACCTACCTCGGGTTGCAAGGAGAATCTAGAACTGCTATCAAAAGGTATTTTAGATGACTCTGAAGGAAATGGAACACGAAATTCCGTTTGGGACATTCCGATCAGAGAAACACGACTACCCTGTCAGCCGTTTCATTGCTCCCGGAAAATTTCCACCGGAACGTCCAGGAAACTTGTGTTCCATTTGTAAATGCTAAACAACCAAGATTACTGTTGTAAATTCCAGTAAACATTGTACCAATGATTTCGTATGACTGTAAATACCGAGATAAAAGGCGGAAAATATACAATTACCGAATTACCTGTGTCCACTCCTCAAGAATGACAGGTATACTCCGTTATCACGCTTTGCAACCTGTAACCTTCGGATTAGACCCGCTGATTTTATAGGAATACTGTTTATTTACAGCACCGCTCCTGTAATTTCTTACAAAGTTTTGACATACCGTAAGATATAAAGAAAAGAAAATGTAATTTTACAGTAAGTGCCTCCGTGCATTTCTGATGTAAAAAGGTTGGGAAAAAAATGGATTATTAAAGAAATGTGTAGAACTTGTTGTACGGTTTTTTGCCCATTGCGTTTTTCTCAAGATTATTGGTAATCTTGGATAGCTTGTAAGCTCATTTATTATAGAAAGACATACTATAAGTTTATACAATAATGTTATAATATTCCGAGCTCATACTTTATAAAGCAAAGAGCTTAGGGCCATAAGCTGGACAAAATGTAAGAAATATACATTTGGAAAAATTGTAATAAAATAAATCGTTAAACTTAGCCAGAGGAACAGGAGGCAAGGCTCCCGAAAATATTTGTCTTCGGTGATTAATCGGGCGCCTGTTCACTCCCTAAAGATGACAAGTTTGCCTTCTTCTCTCGCCACTTTAGGGCGCATGATTTGTAAGGTCAGTGAATAACAGTATTAGAGCAGTTTTAACACCGACACTAAACAGCTACAACACAAAGATTTGCAAGTGTACGAGGCAAAGCTGTATGTGGACAGCAGAACAGTGCATCTCTGTTTTAGAATCCTACTACGAAAACATATTGGAGAACCTTTTGAACTTTCGTCTCGGCAAAGCGAAACTTGTCCCGCCCACCGGGCTCGTATTGAGGGGTCCCTTCGGAAAAAGTACCGAAAAATGAGGGAGGGATGGGTTGGTAGTGGAGTTTGCGTCATGCATTCGTCTGTTTATAATCCCGTACAACTTATAAGAATTGGAATGGACTTGCTTTTGGACTTTGGGAGTTCATGGCTTCGCAGTTAAGGGGATCCATAAACAAAATTCATTTCATTCAGTTACTGCTTGTAAGTTAAAATCGTGTCGAAAAGGGACGAACTAGACATAAAAACTGAATCAACTAAAAGCGATAATTTTATCTCGAGGATTATTGCAAACCTCCCATGGTCTTGGGGTTTTGTGACGTGGAGATCGCACTGAACATAAGTGTAAAGATACGGCTTAGCAGATAGAAAGAACAGAGTAAAGAAAACAAACGGTGGACGTCTTTAAATTCCATAGAATCATTTAATTTCTGTTAAGTTATTTGGATCCTCACCTGTGGACCTACAATAGTTAGGGATGAAATAAAACTGAGATAAAGAAAGATACGTAGAGAATTAGTTTTGTATCTGCCTTAGATATTAGTTTTACTTTTTGACCTTTTCAGTGATAGCAAATTTGATTTATTTCGATATTTCGCTTTTGACCTTGACCGGAATGATTACAAAATTTCATTAGTTAATAAGCCGAAATCGTTTCTATGGTTTCTTACTGAAATATCCACAAATAGGTAATATTTATTGTTAGAGAGCGTTGATGTTTGTCCTGGCCTAGCAAACCAAAACAAAACAGTATTTTAAAATTGTGTTTTGACACTGCTCCGTCTCATAACTACTTAATAATTTTTTAATTTTAGAGGCGCAAACACGTTTACCGAAAGGTGTCGGATGGAAGTGATTTGGGCGATCTAATTCGTTTGATGTTTTACTAATTGATTTGATAGATAACAATGTATGTACACGCCTCGAGGCGTTAATTGGTATGATTATGATTATTTTTCCGCCTCACATCATTGGCGTCTGAATCGTTAACGCTGGACAGTTTTACCAAGAGAAGATAACTACAAACAGGTATCACCTGGTGAGACCACCTACCATACCTTTGCACTGAAGTATAACGTAGTTTTTTCCGCCTCAAACATTTGGCATTTGAATTGCAAACGCTTCTCTTCAAGCTAACTGTAACACTAACGAGTTTTACCATGAGAAGCCAGCTGTGAACCGGCAGCGCCTTGTGGAAAAAATCAACAACAATATCTTGTATCTGGAGTCTTACGTTCTTCTTTCCACCTCACGTATCTGGCATTTGAATTTTAAAAGCTCCCCAGTTCAAGCCAACTAACACCAAACAGTTTTACCAAGAGAAAATGGCTGTAAACGGAGACCGCCTGGTGAGAAAAACAATTGTAACTTGCTCTTGGAGAGAAGCACTTCAGGTTAGCAAAAAAGATCGACGCTGTAAGTGTCAATGCGTTAATTTTTTCCTCAAAATGTTTGCCTTGCGTTACGTTTTGAAGTCAAACTCATGAACACAAGTGTCGCATATTACGTAGTTTATTTAATGACAGTAACGTTACGTTCGCTGGACTTCACTGTAACGCTGTAGTGTGCTTTTATCGCTATACAGAACTGAGTTAAAACAGACGGGTTCAATTCACGAGTCTTGTGTCTGACGAGTCGCTTTTCATCGCTGCATGTTTAGCGTGTTTTGTGATGGCTCATGGGTCGTCCCATGGTACTTTGCACAGCTCCAAAGTCGATATTGAAATGAAGCGACAGTAAACACAGCTGTCAACAGGTCGACCGCAAATTTATTGCAAAACTAATTCCAATTGGAAACATTGCTGACATTCAACCCCAACCGTGTATGGTGGTGCAAATTCGACTCGTACCCTCTTCAAAGCTCCCTCAGTGACTGAAAAGGTTTGTAGCGTTCAAATATTACCATACAGAAATATTTGGCAGCAGTTAAGTAATTGTCTGAAACAGCATGTCGCTCTAGCCAAAGGCCTTGTCACTTCCCGTAGTCTGTTGTTAATTTATTAGTTTAAGGTGTTTTAAAAAACAGTTTGGCAACAAATTGATATATGCAATAACGACAAAAGGTTTTCGCAAGGATTAATTGATTAGCCAAGTTTTGCTGTTTTGTTTGCCTCAAGGCGTGATTTTAAAGACAGAATAATTACCTTATTGGATGCTAATTTTTTAGGAAGTTGATACAGCCTGTGTTAACAGTGACAAGCAGTGTTGTCTAGCCCAATATATTTCACTCCCTGTGATACATAGTTTGGTATTTGTACATTATCAGCCGTATATCATTATCCCAACGTCACATAGTTGTTTTCGCAAAGGTAAGTCATAAATGCCACGAACAAAACCCGGACTAGTAATTTCTTGGCGGACTGAGTGAAATTTAGCGAGCAAGACACGTGCTATCTGGCGGGCGGTATAAATGATGTAGATGTAATCTTAAACCGCTTCATATAATCGGCTTTATTACACTTGGTACCGTAAAAAAGCACATTTTGTCTTTGTCTGGTTTCATTATTTTGATACTTTGCTTGACATATTTTGCGAAACGTTTTGGTCAACAAATGTTTGGATTCCTCAAACTGAGTGAGCCATAAAAGATAGCGGAGCAACATTTCATGGATTTATGGTTTGGTGTTATAGTTTAGAATTCTCTTTTTATAGCAGCTCCAATTTGTCATTTGGCGTTTGCCTTGGTAACCCCCCCCCATATGCTTATTTATGCAAAATTGCACCCAAAAGCATTTTATTACTTTCTGATTATATACAGCCATGGGCTCCTGATACAGCAGAACCTCGGTAACTCAAACTCTGAAGGGAGACGAAAAACTGTTCGAGTTATTGGGGTTTCAAGTTATCGGGGTCGATTAAAATATTCCATTTTCCAGGTTAATAATTAACAGCTTATTGATTTTCAGTTCGGTATACAATACAGTGCAAATTAAATTTATTTCACGGGAAACTAATACATTTTGTAACAACTGTAACGATTATGCACTCTTACGACAATGCAATACTAAGAATGTGACTTGTAATTTATTTAGTACACTCAATTTATGTTCCCTTTTGCATTGGGATCGTTCTATTATCCGTAAAGTTCTTATTGTCTAGGCAGTAAAAATGAATGCAGCGTCTGCTGTCGTAGGGAGCTTCTGAAGATTCTTTCTGCTGATGTCTCTATTTGCTGAACATGGCTTCTGATTTCCTCTGCACCCTCATTAACGAAAAGACAGTATGAAGTCAGCACATCAATTGCGGATCTGACTCCAGTCTTTGTTCTAATGTTAGAATTCTATCACATGATAACAAAAGCTAATGGGATATCTTAATGGGATATCTCAATGGGAATCCGTGGTGAGTTATAAGAACTAGAAATTTGAGTTATTGGGGTAAATTTTGATCAAGGGAAACAAAATTTAGTTCGAGTTAGCGAGGTTTTCGAGTTAACCGAGCAAAATTGACTGAAAAGTTGGGTCAAATCCAAGGTAATTGAGACTAAGTTCGATTTAGCGGGGGAGTTCGAGTTATCGGAGTTCGAGTTACCGGGGTTCTATTCAAAAATTTAATTTCAACTTTCTGCACCGTTTGGAGTTAATTGCTCTCAGCCAATCAACACGTTGAAATTTTGGCTTGTATATTGTTAATTAGTTCACTGTATGACTATCAGCTGAAGGTAAATTAATTGAAAATGTAAGCAGCTGACGCCCCAAGCCGTAGCTTTCCTATTTCTGAAGATCGTGCGAATGAATGATTTCCGCACGTTCTGATTGGTTATTTTGATAAAACAGAAACCGTCAGACAGTCCCAGTACCACCCCACGTGATTTTTTTATTGAAAGGGAGAAAAATGTGACTTGCAAATGGTTTCCGAGTTCTAAATACGCTGAAATTTGCTTTCCTCTTAGTGCAAAGGCAGGTCACAAGCAGCTCTACTACGAACAATGAACTATGGGCTCCGCAGCATTATCATCCGATTACAGAGTGGCAGTTACTCTATGAAACTCCTCGCTTTCTGTCTTGCTCTGCTTTGTTCCGTCACAGAAGGAGAACGTAAGTACATTGAGCACTTTCTTGTTAAATTTGCGTTTCCCTAAACTACAAACTTGTTATTGTTTTATTGTGTTTGAATTATTGGCTCACAGTTACGACATGTACAATTTCAAAAGTTTTGCAAGTTTTTAAGTTGCATGTCTACCCGCGTGAACGTATTCTATCCGCATAAAGTGTGGGCCGAAAGCAAAAAAAAAACTACGGAAGCCTGTAAGGGACTTTCGAGATGCGACTTATTAGGAGAAGAAAAAAATTTCTGGAGGTAAATGCGACATAAAAATGCGAGATGCGAGATAAAAAAATGAGAGATGCGAGATAAAAAAAATGCGAGATGCGAGATAAAAAATGCGACATGCGAGATAAAAATGCGAGATGCGAGATAAGAATGCGAGATGCGAGATAAAAAATGCGAGATGCGAGATGCGAGATAAAAAATGCGAGATGCGAAATGGGGCCTTCTCCGCATTCAAAATGGCAGATGGAGAAGCGGCTGCTGATAATATTGGCTTACAACAGCTACGTGGCTGCTGGTGGCTGCTTATTTTCCTCTGTGTTTTGTGTCGGTTATGGTTATGGAAAATGGAGTTGCCTGTACTTATTGGTATTTTTGTTGCATGTCTTTCACACTTGACGAACCGTGTAAATGCTGTTCTTCCCAGCTACATACCAGCACTATCCCTAAATGCCCAGTAAGATCGTATTCTCTTAATTGTATTCGATGATATAGAAGTTCGATTACGTAGTGAGAAAGACATGCAACAAGAATACCAATAAGTACAGGCAACTTTATTTTCCATAACCATAACAGACACAAAACACAGAGGAAAATAAGCAGCCTCGTAGTAGCTTATAAGTCAATATTATCACCAGCCGCTTCTCAGTCTGCCATTTTGAAGGCGAAGAAGGCCCTGGGAACAAGTCCTATCTCGCATCTCGCATTTTTTTATCTCGCATGTCGCATTTTTTATCTCGCATCTCGCATTTTTATGTCGCATTTACCTCCAGAAATTTTTTTTCTTCTCCTACTAACTCGCATCTCGAATGTCCCTTACAGGCTTCCGTAAAAAACCCATCTAGGTCAAAGGAAGGTACCAGGCTGCCATGCTTGTAACTTTAGAAAAACGTAGCTGAAATAGTTATGGGGCTGCTGTGTCCTTTCATTACATCATTTGATATTTTCATTTACAGAAGTTCCCAGGCCTCGTCTGATAAATGGCCCAGTCTCTTATGCTGGGATCGTCCAAGTCTATTATGGAGGATCATGGCACTACGTGTGTGGTGATTCATGGGATCGTCCCACGGCAGACGTCACCTGTCGTCAGCTGGGATTCCAAGATGGCGCTTTAATATCACTGAAAGGGTTTCCTTTTGGGGGTGACATCATAAAATCAAACAAAAGTTCGAAATTCTTTGTGATCCGCTGTAACGGAATGGAATCTTCTCTCGTTCTCTGTGCCAACCGGAGCCTGAGCACAAACATGTGTTCCAAAGGACTGGCGAATGTTGTATGTCGTAATGCCAGTACTAGTTTAAACTGTAAGTCTCTTAAGGGCCGTCGATTTGATTTTTTAGGAGAGGATGGGTATGGGTGAAGCCAGTGATCCGAGTTTCGGGTCGAACTTGCGTTACAATAGGCAGGAACGTGTGACAGGCGAACAACCGGTTCGGACCGGTTGCTCGAGCACGACGCGAATATAGAGTGAGGGAGTTTTTTAGGAGCAAGGTGAACCACGTACGTGTCTTTTATACTTGAGAATAAATTGTTCGTAAAAACACTACGACGCCAAAAAAAAAATTCTTCAAACAGACTTGGAGCGAAATTCATTCCGTTAATCTCCAAGTTCAGATTATGTAATGCCTGATAATATTGTTAGTTTTCATATTTCCTTAAAAACGAGTCTTCTGTCCTTTTCCTTCTCATTGTACTCATCAGACACGTCTGTTCGTCTCAGAGGAGCCAACGCATCGCATGCTGGCAGAGTAGAAGTGCGTTACGCAGGGATCTGGGGTCTCGTTTGTGGCCAAAACTGGGACCAAAACGAGGCCCAAGTTGTCTGCCGGCAACTTGGTTACCAAGGCGCTCTCGATGTTGCCGTAACGTCGCAGAGTATTTTTGGCAAAGGGACTGGTCCTTTTTGGTTAGATATTGACTGTCAAGGCGATGAGAAATCTCTGGATGAATGTTCTCAAGGACAGTGGAAGCTGCGAGACTGCTCTGAAGATGCCAGTGGCATAACGTCCGCCAACGTGATATGTACCACGAACATAAGCATTGAAAGTAAAGTATTACTTATTGCTATTTCTAAATTATACTCATCCTAAGGATGTCCTCATTTAACTGAACCTTTTTCTTTTAGAGAAAGGTCTTAGTCGTATTCTTAGTTCCTTTTTTAGGATTCAATATAGGTATACTTCATGGTAACATACTATGTGTGGAACACTACCTAATATGGTAACACACCAAATATAGCACCACAATTGAATACATCGTGTATAAGGTCACCAAGTGTCACTTTGTGCTACCAGAAAAGTGTGAACTCTGAAAACCATGGAAACTTTACTTATAACGTTCTACCTTCTTTGAACAGCAGTACGTGTGCGCCTTCTCGGGGCAACTTCCTACTCTGGACAAGTGCAGGTTCAATACAACGGCTTATGGGGTTTCGTACTTTTCAGTGGCTGGGACTTTAAGGATGGTCACGTGATCTGCCGGCAGTTAGGCTTTACGGGATTGGTTTCAGTGTACGAGGAAACACCGTACCATCCCGAGGAGGGGTTGGTGTGGTTGACAGATGTACAATGTACGGGCCAGGAGTCGTCTATCAGTAATTGCTCCCACCCGGACTGGGGATCTCCAACAATTCACGTCTCTGAAGCCACCGCTGGGGTGCAGTGTTACACCAACGAGTCAGCTGGAGGTAAGAAAAAAATAATGTTTTTAGACGCATTTCTCCTTGTGTATAGAAATATGCCCTGCTGGATGGACAAAATCTTCTTAAATGCCTAGTGATGTTGCAATATAATGGATCTTCATTCTATCACAGATCATAACCAGCCATAAACTGCACTCATCTTTTGATCTGATTTCCTATCCTTCTTATTTTGAAATTGTATGCCCTTTTCAAGGCCTGTTTGAGTAAGGTGCGTTGACTATTTTTGTTTATATCTCTCTTCCAGATTTCACATTTCGTCTGCAAGGTTCTGAGACCCCGAATGCTGGTCGTGTTGAAGTTCTAATTAAAGGAGAATGGGGTACAGTGTGTGACCATTCGTGGAACTTCGATGATGCTAGTGTTGTCTGTCGTCAGCTGGGTTTTCCTGGAGCCGTAATAAGTCTCTCCGGCTCTACATTTGGAGAAGGAACCGGGCCTGGATTGATGGATTACATTCGCTGTACGGGGCTGGAGAGTTCTTTGGCTCATTGTCGCCATCGTAGAACAAAAAGCTGCGGTGTCCGTAGCGTTGCAGGCGTTGTTTGCTATTCAAATGATAAGTCCCTTCTAGGTCAGTGAACGCAATTGAATCAAAACAAGTTAACTTGTATCTTTTTTGTAGATTTTAGATTGTTCTCATTAAGTCCAGCACCTCTCTTACTTACTTAATCCTCTTCTTCCCTTGCGGTAAATAAGGCTACGACAGACCAGCGTATTAGCCTCTTCCCTACTCACACCCATTTCTTCCAACTCTACCTGGGATGTGCGACACTGGGTGTTTTTTGGCCTACAAAGTTTTGGCAGCTCCATTACAACCGAGAATTGCGTCTCGTATAGTTCTCTATAATCGTTGGACCACAGGTTCAAGTTGCTATTGGCTGAGAAAACTCAAAACCAGTAACAGATTTTTAAACTTAATGTGTAAGATGTACTCTTATGTCTCCACGTCTCTCTTTGTTGGAGTTGTGAGGGAAAACGACATTCATCTCCCCACTCCACCCACTCTGTGTATTCTGTTCTGAACTTTGATCAATGTAAGTATCTGGGCAACTGTGCACCTACCCCTCCCCTAACCCAACAAGTTATTATAAGTTAAAAAGTTAGCGTTAATGTTGTGTTAGGGGAGGGGTAGGTGCACAGTTGTCTAGATACTTACATTGATCCCTTAACGTACCGCTGACACCTTTGACTGTAATCTCACAGAAGTCGCAGTGCGACTGAGGACTAAGTCACCAGATTCTCCGAATGCTGGACGAGTGGAGGCACGTTTCGAGGGAGCCTGGGGAACTGTATGCCGATCTGGTTTTAAGAAAGTTGATGCAGATGTTGTTTGTCGCCAGTTGGGGTATCCTGCGGCACTGGAGATCCTTCCAGACTCAGTATCATTTGGTCAGGGAGCCGGCCCAATATGGTTTAGTCAATTAGGATGCACTGGAAGCGAAACTGGAATTGGTCAATGCCAAGACTGGAGAAAACCAGAGAACTGTTCTCACTCGGATGATGCTGCTATTGTTTGCCAGATTCCATCATCAAATAAGACGGAACATTTCGGTGAGGTTAAAAAAATTGTCATCATCTTTATAACAAGGTTTACAACTTGGATTCTACCATAGTATACGTGAGATAGTATAAGGCTTGCTGCTTTAGAAACAAAAAGGGGAATGAAGGATTTGACCATATCTTGGTAGGTTTTCCTCGCTATCCGCCATAGTTAGTTAGATGGGTTGGCGGTTTAGTGGTTAGTTTGTTGCTTGGTCGGGTGGGTGGGTCGTTAATCGCTTACATGTTTGCTTTAATGGTGGTTGTTTGTTTGGTTGGTTAGCAGGATGGTTAATTGGCTGGTTAGGTGGATGTTTGGTAAGGTGTGTGGGTGGGTGGATGGTTGATTAGGTGAGTGGCTGGGTGGGTTGTTGGCTGGTGAGGTGGGTAAGTGAGTGGATGGTTGGTTAGGTGGTTAGGTGGGTGGGTGAGTGGATGATTGGTTGGTTATGTGGGTGGGTGGGTGGGTAGATGGTTGATTGGTTAGGTGAGTGGATGGATGGTTGGTTAGGTAGGTGGGTGAGTAAATGGTTGGTTGGTTATCGTTAGTTGGGTGGATGAGTAGATGGTTGGTTGGTTAGATAGGTGGATGAGTAGATGGTTGGTTGGTTAGATGGGTGGATGAGTAGATGGTTGGTTGGTTAGTTGGGTGGATGAGTAGATGGATAGTTGGTCAGATGGGTGGGTGAGTAGATGGATAGTTGGTCAGATGGGTGGGTGAGTAGATGGTTGGTTGGTTAGATGGGTGGATGAGTAGGTGGATAGTTGGTCAGATGGGTGGGTGAGTAGATGGATAGTTGGTCAGATGGGTGGGTGAGTAGATGGTTGGTTGGTTAGTTGGGTGGATGAGTACATGTTTGGTTGGTTAGTTGGGTGGATGAGTAGATTGTTGGTTGGTTAGTTGGTTGGTTGGTTATGTCGGTGGGTGGGTGGATGGTTGGTTAGGTGAGTGGATGAATGATTGGTTAGTTGGGTGGATGAATAGATGTTTGGTTGGTTAGTTGGTTGGTTGGTTATGTCGGTGGGTGGGTGTATGGGTGGATGGTTGGTTAGGTGAGTGGATGAATGATTGGTTAGTTGGGTGGATGAATAGATGTTTGGTTGGTTAGTTGGTTGGTTGGTTAGATGGGTAGGTGAGTAGATGGGTGGTTGGTTATGTGGGTTGGTGGGTGGATGGTTGGTTTGTTCGGTGATTGGATGGATGGTTGGTTAGTTGGGTGGATGAGTAGATGGTTGGTTGGTTAGTTGGGTGGATGAGTATGGTTGGTTAAGTGGGTGCCTGGTTGGTTAGGTAGGTTGATGGTTAGTTAGGCAGGTGGTTGGTTGATTAGCTGGGTGGTTGGTTAGGTGAGTGGGTGGGTGGATGGTTGATTAAGTGGGTGGATGGATGGTTGATTAAGTGGGTGGATGGATGGTTGATTAAGTGGGTGGATGGTTGGTTGATTAAGTGGGTGGGTGGTTGGTTGATTAAGTGGGTGGGTGGTTGGATGAGTGGTTGGCTGTTGCTTGGGTGGATGGTTGGTTAGTTGGTTTGAAGGAGAGACGGTTGGATGGGTCGGTATTTCGTTGGGAAATTGGCTTAGTCAAACCTAACCTGCCAACCCAAAACCAAAACAATCTCTGGACTACTTTTGACATTCAACTGAAAACCGCTCCATATGACAATATGTTTTGAACAAGCCTCAACAGAAGTCAGGAGTAATGGCCAGGCTTTTTTTAATGATAAGAAGACTTTGACAAAAGCGCACAAATTATCTCTTCTTTTGTCTTTCAGTCACATTATAATGTTACTGAAAAGAATCACAAACGATAAAAATGGTATAAGAAAGCAAGAAATTTGTTTTTCGTACGCAGTTTAAGAGTCGACGAGTAATCGATGGGTCATCGATGAGTAATCAATGACATCAATAGGCAATCAGCTACATCAGTGAGTAGTCGATGTCATCGATGAGTAATCGAGAGGCCACAAAATTTTTGGGCTTCGATTGCTCATCGATTACTCATTGATCATCGCCAATAATCAATGAATAATCAACTGATTACCCATCGATTACTCATTGATTACCAATTGATGTCACTGATCATCGATTAGTTATGTCTGGTATTGAGGACCCTGCCGTGTATGCTTGTTAACTTCTCACTGTTTTCTTTCAGCAGGAGTCCATAATGAGCTCCTGATTACAGTCATTATTACTTGACTAGTTATTTTGTTGTTTGCTCTGCAGCTGATGTGTATGTACTTGTCGTCATACAGATGAACATCGCTCAAGTAAGGCAGTATTTCATGCATGTTGAATAAACTTTCGGACTTCATAAGACTCATGAATAAATCGGATCTTAACTTTTCTTTCTTTTTTTTTTGGTGTTGCGGATGATGTGATACCAAATGGCGTTAAACAATAATTCGAACAGATGTTGAACAATGCCCACACTGCAATACACATGTACAGATAACCAAGCATTACCTCACACCGTAACGTTCACAAGCTACAAGTCCTAAGATAACTTCTTTATTAATGGCCCAAAAATGGTGCAACCGTCTTTTTATACAAATTCATTACATGTTACATGACGTGTAGGTCCCAGGACCTTGTGACCACTAACTATAGGTCCCAGGACCTTGTGACCAGTAAGTATCGTCACACACGCGACACCATGTAACGCAAACTCTTTTGAAAAATTAATCTTTATTTATTATGCTTCTTGGAGGAGGGATCAAGCAGGGTGGGGGGGGTGGGGGGGGCGGTGTCCGCTATAAAGAAATTTGACTCATAAATGTCAAAAAACTTGTTACATTTAATCAAACAAAACCTCATTTCACGCTTAAACTTCCCGCCATGTTTTCCTCATCAAGTAAACTATCAAGCAGCGATAGTTCATTTATTCTGAAGCATTGCTATTATTCAAATTCCAATTACACGATATCTGTTTATTCTTGCTGTCTTATTTATGTGTCAAGCAATAGGATATGTTCCGCTGGTTTTGCATGAGGTTAAGGTCTATCCTGGATACCTAAGATTTTCTCTGAATCGCTTGATTTCATCAAAAACCCATAAGACTTGAAATGTGTATCTGCCTCTGAATTCATGTCTTTAACCTCAACTTCTCCACATTTAGTCTATCAACTACTATGCTTGTAAGATCAAGAAAAATGAAATAAACCAATGAAACCGGCTTCAATAGCACGACATACTTACAAACTTACTGAGACATATCCACCTCTGCCGGCGCAAAACATGGCCGCCACGTCGTTGTTGCATATGCAGAAGGGCACCCAACGACAGTTTCCTCCTAAATGCATGGAAAACACTTTTTCAGTAGGCTATCCAGAGTACTTTCCGATCTCTAGAAAGGCATTCTAAGCGGCGCTATAAAATTTGTCAGGATTTGTGTCTGTTTGGTCGTCCTAGGGCAACTTGAGTCTTTTCGAAGTTACAAGGTCCTCAGTATTATTCCTTTCTCCACCGCATCAGTTTCGAATCCGAAAATTTTAGGTAGTAGATGTAAAAAGCGGGTTCTAGCACAATTTTAGCTTGTAAGCTAATTTTGACAAAGATTTTGTCTGTGATTTCAAACAATCAAAGATTAAACAAAGTACATGTCGGATGATCGGGTGGGCGGGTGGGTACCTCTGTGAAATTGTTAAGTTTCTGATAATCAAATAAAGAGTGTAGACAGATTGTTACTAAGTCGATACCAAGCCGATGTGAAGCTGATGTCAAGCTGATGTGAAATTGACACCAAGCCGGCCCCAACATAGTCTATGTGAAGCCTTATAAAATCTGACGCCGGGTTCTAGCACAATTTTAGCTTGTAAGCTAATTTTGACAAAGATTTTGTCTGTGATTTCAAACAATCAAAGATTAAACAAAGTACATGTCGGATGATCGGGTGGGCGGGTGGGTACCTCTGTGAAATTGTTAAGTTTCTGATAATCAAATAAAGAGTGTAGACAGATTGTTACTAAGTCGATACCAAGCCGATGTGAAGCTGATGTCAAGCTGATGTGAAATTGACACCAAGCCGGCCCCAACATAGTCTATGTGAAGCCTTATAAAATCTGACGCCGGGTTCTAGCACAATTTTAGCTTGTAAGCTAATTTTGACAAAGATTTTGTCTGTGATTTCAAACAATCAAAGATTAAACAAAGTACATGTCGGATGATCGGGTGGGCGGGTGGGTACCTCTGTGAAATTGTTAAGTTTCTGATAATCAAATAAAGAGTGTAGACAGATTGTTACTAAGTCGATACCAAGCCGATGTGAAGCTGATGTCAAGCTGATGTGAAATTGACACCAAGCCGGCCCCAACATAGTCTATGTGAAGCCTTATAAAATCTGACGCCGGGTTCTGGCACAATTTACGTTTAAACTAATTTTGACAAAGATTTTATAAAAAAATTGAATTCTAAAACAGATTTAAAGGATTAAATTGATTTAATAAAGATGGAACAGAAAAACGTGAAAGAATTAAAACTCCTCGCCAAAGAGAAGAGGATACCGAGATATTATAGGCTGTGTAAAGAACAACTTATTGAAGCTTTAGAAAATTTTATAACTCCTCATATAAAACAAACAAAAACTAATAAGTATAAGTGTATTCACGATAAATTAAAATATTACTGTATGTTATGTGAAGGATCACAAATATGTGAACACAAAAAACAAAAATCGCGTTGTATTGAATGTAATGGCGGCAGTATTTGTGAGCATAAACGGAGGAGGTATCAATGTAAAGAATGTAATGGGAGAGGGATATGTATTCATGGGAAACAAAGATGGTTTTG
The DNA here is from genome assembly GCA_949710005.1 of Ricordea florida. Taxonomy (NCBI): domain Eukaryota; kingdom Metazoa; phylum Cnidaria; class Anthozoa; order Corallimorpharia; family Ricordeidae; genus Ricordea; species Ricordea florida. Next base: position 21,484,353 of record OX453284.1, read on the forward strand.
TAGAATTTGTGAAAAACAAGATGAATAAAAAATTATGTTATATAACCTAATAAATGGTTACATAACAAAAATAAGGTGTAGAATAAAATTGATTTAAAGACGTTCAATATTTAACAAAAATTAAAATGGAACAATTAAGAGATTTATATACTTATGAATTAAAATTAATGGCAAAAGATCTAGAAATTAAAGGAAGATCAAAAATGAGTAAAAAAGAGCTAATTGATGAAATTAAAAAATTTACAGATGCGGATATTGATAAGTTAATTGAAAAAGTTACCACAACTAGCAAAATTATTTGCGATCATGGGAAATTAATAAAATTTTGTAATGATTGTAATAGGTATAATTGTAAGCATAATAGATATAAATATCGGTGCAAAGAATGTGGGGGAACACAAATATGTAAACACAATAATCAAAAACAACAATGTAAAGAATGCGGCGGATCACAAATATGCGAACACGGCAAACAAAAAGCTTCTTGTAAAGAATGTAAAAATAAAAATTGATTTAAAGAAAAAATATAAAATATAAAATAAAACAATGAAAAAATTAAATCTTAAATATTTAAACAATAAGAAGCTTAATATTTGCGATTTTATAGAAGAAATAAAAGAAAACTTATTAAAAAATTTAACAAAAAATAGGGAATATATAATTTATTATAATCAAAAAATTACTTTTTATTATCCAATAAATTTTGATGTAGAATATTATAATAAAAATTATGATTTTGAACATTATATTTATTTTGGTGAAGAAACAAATTTTGGAGTTAGTGGTATTAACACTAGTAAATTTGCGAAAAAAATTTTAAAAATAGCTAATTATGATTTTATTGAAAATGAATATGAATATGATTTTGATCCATGTTATGGTATGATTATTGCAAACGGAATGGAAATTGATCATTTTTATGAAAATGATGTTTATCTTGCTTATCATGATGATGAATGTAAAATTGATGTATTTGATAAAAATTTTATAATAAAAAAATTATATGTAAGCGTTGATTTAAGTGAATATAAGATTGAGCATAAAGAGTTATTTTACAAACCATTACATGATGAATTAATGGAAGTAGCATGGCACCCATCTAGGTATTTAGATTGGTGTATTGATTTTGAAGAGTTAAGAGATTTGAAAGAAAGATGGGGTGGAGATTAGTTAAAAAATAATTATGTTATATAACCCAATAAATGGTTACATAACAAAAATTTATTTAAATCTTAAACTAAAAGTTACAGATTGCCCATTTAGATAAAACCTTTTCCAATTAGCGTCTAAAATGGTTAAATCAAAGTGATTAATCAAGCCATCATATTTTCTAATTGGAATAGATGGATAATCTTTTGATGGGATGTTTGCTAGCAATTGAGATGGTTGTATTTTTGTAAGATCTCCATTTTTACCTTTATTTGTGTATGACATTCTATTATCAACTATACTGCATAAAAGTCTCAAAGGTTTTTTTATAGTTATATCTATTTGTTGTATTTTAAATAAAATCTCCGGCACCCCTAAAGAATTTTGCAAACCCTGGGTAAATTTAATGTTAATTGTTTTATTGTTGATTATGTAAGCAAAATTATCTCCGATAATCATTGTTATATTTTTACCCTTTTCGCTGAGCTCAATTAATATTTTTATATCATTTATGGAATATATTCCAGGACTAAATATTACTAAAGGCTTATCTTGTTCATCGGTTATTTTTTCTTGATTCCTTAAAGTTATTAGTCTTTTTGTTTTAATATTACAATCTAAAAGTTGTAATTCACTAACGTTTTTCATTGGGGGGTCTAAATAAACCCTAGTTTCAGAATAATACATTGTAATGCTGAACATATTTTTGATTAAATTATATTAGTTTTTAGATTATTTATAAAAAATTAAGAAAATGGAAATTAATATACTTCAAAGGCGCATATATCTTAAACCTAAATATTTAGATAAAAATATTATGAATCATCTTTTAAAAACACTCAATAAAGTAACGTTTGGTCAATTTGATAAAGAATATGGATATATTATTTCAGTAAATCGTATAATAAAAATTGTAGGTAATGAAGATACTTTTTTTGTTTTAAGATTTGAAGCAAAAACATATAAACCTAAAATTAAACAAAAAGTTGCCGGTGTAGTATGTGGGGTTTATGAAGAAGGTATTTTTATTAAAGTTTTTGAAAAAATAAAGATTTTAATTTCACATATTTATTTAAAAGATTACAAGTTTGATGAAATTTTAAACACATACGAAAATAATAATAACAAAATTGGAATAGGAGATAAAATTAATGTTAAAACAAAAGCAGTTAAATATGATAAAAATGGATTTTGTTGCATTGGGGTTTTAGTTTAAATATTTTGTTTTGATTACATCTTTAGATTTTTATAATCAAAACATTATCGAAATAAAAACCAAGATAATAATCCTCCAGTAAGTATTAAAACAATAAGAGTATTTTGATGGAAAGATGTTTCTATATTACTAACTTCATCTGTTTTGACCGATTCATCAATATTGTTTAATTTAGGTTTTATATTTTTACTCGGCCGAGCATTAGTATTTAATAAAACCTTTGATGTTCCTAAACTATGGGTTATTCCAACATTTTTTGTTTCAATGTTTAATGAATTATTTACACCAAATTTCATATCTTTTGTTGCTGTTTGCAGATTATTATTGTACCCAATAATGCTTTCTGTATTTATAATTAAATTGCTTGGCATCAACAAAACACCAGGAGCTATAGCAAAATCAAGCCGCGCTTTTGAATCATTAAGCGTTTTTTGATATCTTTCATTTGAATTTGCAATATCATTTTTAATCACAGAGCTTTCAAATAAATCTATGAAATTTTGCTGGGTATTAGATGCACTTCCTCCATTACCAATAATTGAACTCCTAGTATTAACTTGTGCTCCTAAAACACAAAAAACAAAAGCTTCAACCGATCTATTTATTCTTCCTAATCCGGCTTTTGTTAATCCATGTCCATATTCTGGCATAAACCAAGCATATTGAAAATCAGCAAATTGATCATTTCGTAACATAGATATTAAATCACCATTATTTTTTCTACCTCCATCATCGTAAAATTTATTTAAACCGCTCGGCCAAATATTAGCTTCTGTATCATACCCTCTTATAATTCTAACATTTTGATATCCACCGCCCGTCCCTTGCGCGGCAACGCTTCCAGGAACGCTTCCAGGCTCTACGTATCCTTTTCCATAATCAATGAATATATCCCCAACTCCGCCATTTGTCCCTCCCTTAAATCTAAAATCAGCTAAAGGTTTATTCCATCCCTTATAATCTTGATTATTACTTAAACCAAATTCTCCGCATAAACGATTATAAATATTTTTGTTGTATGGATTATTTTTTAAAGAAAAAGTTTTTTCATCCGGTAATGGCACAGATAATTCATATAATATTCTTCTTATTGTAAAGTATATGTGAAATATAAAAAAACTTCTAATAACCTTTGGGTAATTTAAACTATCATTTAAACTTACACCGCATCCTGATGTTGCGCACCAAACTGCCATGTTTAACTGTTGTGGCCACTGATTAATATTTGGTTTACTCAACCAATCTCTAGCTTCTTTACCACTAGTAATTCCTACAGTTTGATTTTTAAATACATTTTTCATTGGTGAGGGCGTGGCGAAATGGTCTTTTTCTGAAACATATATATCTAGATTGATTAAAGTTTTTGTTACATTTTTTGCAGATTCATCGAATTTAATACCAGGTATTGGATATGTTTCTTTTGTAGATAACAAACTTCTTGGAAACGAATCACTAAACTTAACTTTATTTTCTGGAAACGAGCTAACTTTAGTTTTATTTTCTGGAAACGAGCTAACTTTAGTTTTATTTTCTGGGCCTAAATCTTTCCACAATAAAATTTTTATTAGTGGGTTCATGTCATCAGTCCATGTTTTTCCAGAAGGATCATCATAAGACATAACTGTTACTCCAGTAACTTTCCATTTAATATATCCCCCATATGAATCATTTACAAATGTAAATTTATCAAGGTTAGCTTTTGGGTATCGATTTTTGAAATCATCTAATAAAGATGTAGTGTTATTTATGTTGGTTAAACTTTTTTTTATTTTATCCATATTATTATCTATGTTGATAATATAGAAGTCTTTAGGTTGGATTAAATTCTTTTCTTATACCCGCAAAACAATTGCAACCAACATCGGTTCTCTCATATGAAATTTTTAATGACCTGGATTTGTTAATTCTTTTAATAGATTTTCGCGGACTTCTCTCCTTATCACAGACATATCCAAGTTTTTTTCCGAGTCTTTTCTAAATTTTTGTCGTATTTCTTGTTTTAGTTTTTGGAACTTTTCCAACTCCGCTAAAATTATAGAAAATTCTTGATCGGATATAACATTATCTTTCAAAGCTTTTGAAACTAAATCATTAATTGTATTTAATTTTGATTTTGCAATTGCGGCGGTTTGTTCGTGTTTACTAACTTTATTTGAAAGTTTTTTAGAAGCAAAACCAAATCCAACCGATAACCCTCCAAAAACACCGCCCACAACCCCTAAAGGTATACCAACAATAGCACCAAATCCAGTAAGAGATGTACTCAAACCGCTTGCTGATAGAATAACTGAAATCATTCCACCAGAAACACTAATTTTTGTACATATGGTTCTCGCCCTATTATATTTTTTTCTTACTTCTTCATAATGTTTAATTTCTTTCTCAAGATTTTGTAATACTTCGCTTGATTTTTGTAGCCTGAAATTAATAGGATCTGTATTATTGGGTAATACAGGGTAAATTCTATTGTATTCATCCATATTGTATTTTACTACTCAACACGAAATCTTTAGATTGGCTTTGTTACTTTCTCTTCTTTTTTATACTTTCCACAAAATATAGAACTACAGCCATTATCAACAACCAAGCATTCTTTCCTAAAAACCCAATTACTTCTCCAGCTGTTTTGAATAAAAAGCTCACAACAGCACCAACCATCCCAGGTAATATTTCACCTAGTTTTTTACCTGTAGTTTTCAATCCTTTTCCCAACCCCCTGCCTAATGTTGATAAACCCTTTGAAAGATTAGAAACTATAACACTAATTACTAAAGCAACAGCGGCAGCAAGCGCAAATGCTGTAAAACCATGCTTTTTGAAGATATCCTTAATTCGTTCTCGTAATGACATTCTTTCCGCGATTTTCTCATTCTCAACCTCCCGTTTGGTAATTTCGTCATTACGACCATCAAATTCTTCATCTAAAGTCTCTATTCTGTCTGTTTCCTCTGGTGTTTTCAGCGGCTTATCCTCAATGAATTTTCTCTCCTCCCTATTTTTGTTTTGTAATTCTTTCATCTTTTTAATCTCACGATCATTTTCTTCCACAATTTCTTCTGCTCTAGGCCCCAAATCATTTTTTAATTGGCCATCAGGAAGTTTAGCTCCTGTTTTAAAATTTCTAAATTCCCCGTCTCTAAGAACATATTCAGCCGCATTACTTCTGTTTGATAATTTAATGGTGGGCAATTTTATTCCTTGTCCTATATCTTTGAGATATGTTAAAAATTTTTGAAATTTTGGTCGTGGATATGCCACTTTTATTCCATCTTCAGCTTCTTCTTTTTCTTGCATCTTTTTTAAAAGGGGCTCATTTTCATTAGTAACACCATCTTCATCTTCACCATCAAAAGCGGGATTTTTAAAAGTACTAGTAGATGTGGATGTAATTATATTATTAAAAACGTCTTCATCATCAACATCAGCATCATCACCAGCATCACCAGCATCATCACCAGCATCACCAGCATCATCATCATCATCATTATCTCTTGATCCGCCATGATTTTTTACTAATCAGCAAGAAATCTTTAAACGAACTATAATAATTTACTAATCGCATAACCTAAACCCAACATTCCAGCTCCAACATATATCATTTCACCTGTTTTTTGATCATCGCTTGGTTTGTAATAATCAGAGAATTTTGGTTCATGCATTTGACTATACAATTCAAAAGCTTGGTCTGTAGCCGACATATTTTTTGATGCTTGATATTTTTCATCTTTTTTCTTCATTTTCCAATCAAGCATTTTTTGTCTTTTTTCCTGATATTCTGCATAATCTCTTTGATATTTTTCCAATGCTTTGTCATGCCGCATTTTTTCTGTTTCCGCACTATTTCCTGCAAAATGTTTTGCAATAGCATTTCCGCCAATAAACGCCGTTGCATTTAATACTGCTCCTATAACCGTCATTACTATTGATGTCATATTTAATTATTTTGGTAAAATCTTTTGATCCTCTAAATATGTTTTTAAATACATACTTCCTGATAATACAACCACCCATTTTGCGTAATTTGTAATACTTGAGGATGGGTCATTCAAAAATGATTCTTTCATTACTTTTTTAGCTATATATCCAACTCCAGCCCCTAATCCGATAAGTGTCGCTGAATCAGTAACAGTTTTCACAAGTTTGTTTTCGCTTGACATAATTTTTTACTACATCATTAAGAAACCTTTAGATGACTTTAGAGATTATTCCATTCCTAAAGATTTTGGAGTTAGATGCAATGGAATTTTGGGGGGTTGGGGTATTTGCGGAACTTGTGATAAATCAGCTATCCTATTAGAATATTCAACCCTAGCTTTTTCCTTATATCTCATAAAAAGATCAAATGCTGTAAACCCCAATCCAACAACAGATAAAACAGTAGTAAAAGATAACTCTGGAAGCCATGATTTTGCTTCATTATTTGTCTTTTCTTGATTATACTCTCTTTCTGTATTTTCATTTTGCGCCTCTCGTTTCATCTCCCTAGCTAATGCTTCTTTTGCTTTTTTATTATATTCTGCTAATTTCTTTCCAGCCGCAACCTTTTTAGGATCTTTCTCCCTCTTTTTAGTATCTTTATTTTCAGGTGCAGGATCGGCTGTAATTTGCTCAACTTGTTCATTTTGTTCAGACATTATTTACATATCATTAAGAAATCTTTAGACCGCTTAGGAATGATATGTAAATAAAATAATAGTATTCTTAGTAAACAGTATCAATACCTTCAGTAGATTGCTTAGTTTCCTGATCAATTGTGTTAGAATTTACTGGTTTTTGTTGATTTTTGTTGAATTTAATGTGTTTAGCTACCTGAAATAATCCGCTAGCAAGTGCGGCCAGTCTCCCCGCTTTTAATGCTAATAGCCCAACAATGTTTGTTAGTTCACGATTAACCAAATCATCATTCTTCAAATCGGAACAAAGAGCTTCTATATCATCAACCGGAACTAAATATGAAATAAGTTTGGAAACTAATTGAAGGGATGAATCTACCAACCCGCCGTTAATTTTCTTGCCCATTACCGCCTGATACCGGTTAAAATATTTTTCTACATCGCGTCCTGATAATTTTTTTACATCGCCCAAACTCATTTCAACCCCCAAATATTCCTTTGTTGTTCCGAGCGCCGCGAGAATTGCGAGAGATTCTTGTTTTATTTCAAGTTCATCATTATCATTTACCCCGGTCTTTACTTCAGTTTTTTCTTCAATGTAATCTTCAACGTTTGCCATCTTTGTTAAATCACTTCGGGTATCTCTAAATAGCAATTAAATGGGTAACGCAAACTCAAACATAGTCTAGAATATTTTTCAGTTTTCAGGAGTTGTACAAACTTTTTACCCAATTCATAATCCAAATCACCACCATAATCTTCGAAAAACATTTTCATACCTTTCTGCGATGGATTATGAAAAGTAACAACGCAAGCCACATTTTCCCTGAATGGTTTTGCTATTGATGTTAATTGCTGGGTTAAAACCCACATTGATAAACCATGATGCCTTCCAGAAAATGCTAAATCTATAAATTTATTAGATCTTTTCTTCAGATCAGTGGATACGGCGCAATCATCTAAAATTATTAGTGTATTACACCCTGAGAATAAAGTTTGGCAATCATTTAACAATTCATTAATCTCATCGAGATTACTTGCATCGGGTGATAATACAAAGAATCTCTTGTCCCCACGGGCAAAATTATGATATGTTTTATTTTTAGAATAAGTTGGGCAAATTAAAACAATATATTCAAAAACTTTCCGGAATGGACCTCGAAGCTGTTCAATTAGGTACTTTGTTTTCCCACAATTTGTTGGCCCAGTTATAATACAATGAAATGGGATTTTATCTCGTAAATCTTCCATGATTTTTTGTATCATAACATTATGTTTTTAGATTCTCAGTACTTAATTGATCTCAAACTTAAATTCATTATTTCCATCATTGCATCAGCAACAACAAACATATAACATGTTATAGTTCCTGATCCGCTTTGTTTCCTTTTTATTTCTATTTTTACGCCATCGTGTGTATTATTTAGAGCTAGTCCTCCGCCGTGAATACTATTATCTGGGTGAGTTCTCGTATCAACCCAAAGAGCAAACTTGTCCGTGTAAAAATTCCCTTCTTTCAATGAAATTTGTAAACCATCATCTCTATGAAAGCGTTTTTTCGCGGATTCCCAAAGATCGGATGAAATCATTCCTCTAGAGTATATTCTATTTGGCACACCATCAACATCAATTTCTACTGAAGATATACCTGGATTATAAAAATTTTCAGAATCCCTTGCTCCTGCAGCTTGAGGTAATAAAAACAAAAATAATACCCCAGTCATTGATCTTCTCGGTAAATTAATATGCTGATTAATAACACCATCACCACCAATGGAAAATGTAAAAGTTTTGTGTAAGGTAATATTTTCATAAAAGAATCCTTTACCAACTTGATATGTTGATTGTGCCTCGCGGGCTAAGTATTCGCTTGAAATTGAAGAATATTCTAATTCTAAGTTTTTTATTGAATATGATGGTGTTTTAGTTGTATCGGAATAAATAAGAATATTATTAATTGGGGCGAGTGTAATCTCAAATATTAAATGATTTTCTAATGCTTTTGGATAAAAAACCCCATGATCGTTTAATATTGGGTGGTTTATTGGTATTCTATACTTTGATCCGTGAACATTAGCGAGAATTACTTCCTTTGCTTCTTTTTGAGTTTTCTTTGCATCACCCGCATTTGTTCTAAGTTTTCTAATGTTTTCGGAAGAAATACCTTGTTTTAATTTATCTTCTCGCTCTTCCTCAGTTAAAAATAAATCGCGATATGTTTGAAATAAATCATATCTTTGAGTATCTTGCAATGTTTCTCCTCCAAAAAGAACTTTTAATCTAGATACAAGATTGCTCGCTAAATTATTAACAACCGTATTATTTGCATGACCCTCAACATCTAAATCAAACAAAAGAGATACACTTCCAGGCACAATCACTAAATTCTCAGAAAGTTTTGGAATATTTATATATAATGTTTCGCCTGGACTGGCTGATGATGGATTTAGAGTAATTCTATTTAATGTTGATTCTGCCTTCAAACCAAAGGGTTCTCTTGGAATTCTATTTGGATTAATTTTTTCTGACGTCATTGTAATTTATAAGATACTTTGTCTAACCTTTAAACCCCTTCACACTATTATTCTTTAATTTTTCAATATGTTTTAATAAACCCTCTCTCGCATCGGGGATTAAAATCATAATATTAAAAATTTTATCGCCATCTTCCATATATAGAATTTTTTTTCTAATAATTTTTTTCATAAGATTAATTTGATATTCACTAAATTTTGTTTCCTCCACCATTTTAATTTATAAGATACTTTGTTAATTTTTAAATGATGCCAAAAATATATTATTCAGCCAAAGGGTATTGGAAAGGATATTCCGCGATTCCAAAATTAGCTGAAAAGGCGAAAGTAAGTGAAAATGCGGCAAAACAATGGCTGCAAAAACAGGCAATATGGCAAATCTATCTTTCAGCTCCAAAGTATATACCTAGACCCCATTGGACTGTAGATAAACCAAATCAGATTCACCAAGCAGATTTATTATTTTTACCGCATGATAAAGTTGGAAGAAAAACATATAAATATGCGTTAGTTGTGGTTGATATCGCCTCGAGATATAAAGATGCGGAGCCATTAACTTCAAAAGAAAGTCGAGAGATATCAAAAGCTTTTGAGAAAATATATTCTAGAAGATTGAAATACCCCAAAACATTAATGGTTGATCCCGGAAAAGAATTTATGGGTGAAGTTAGTAAACTCATGAATTACCATAATGTTAAAATACAAAGAAGTGAAGCTGGTAATCATAGAGCCCAAGCATTTGTGGAAAACGCAAACAGAATATTAGGTGAACGATTATTTAGTCATCAATATGCGCAGGAAATGATTAGTGATGAGCGATCAAGGGCGTGGGTGAAAAGATTACCAGCTATTCTAAAAACTTTGAATAATACAAAAACAAGAATAACCGGTAAAGAGCCTGATGAGGCTATAAAAATGAAAGAGGTTAATATTGAAACTAAAAATTATCAGCGAGTTGTGGGGCTTGATGAGATTAGATTACCTCCTAGTGTTAAAGTTAGATATTTATTATCCCCTGGTGAACTTGAGGGCGGTGAAAAAAGTCGGGCTACAGATCCTATTTGGAGTATAAAAGTTTATGATATTTCTAGAAGTGTGATTTCGCCTAATCAGCCGGTTTTATATTATTTAGTGAATGGGCCGCGACGAGGATTTGTTAGAGAAGAATTGCAGGTTATTCCTTATGATACAGAACTTCCTCCAGATTCTGTTTTGAAGCGATAATGACCTATAGCGAAAGTATTTATTCCATCTTTACAAATAATTCTCTTATCATCATCGGCGGATAATGCAACTTTATTAACCGTTTCGGTATAAACATCATGTAGGCGGCTTCTGATTACATTCATCTTTCTCATCTGGGGTTCTTTATTTAATAGACATCTCTTATAATCATCGAAGTTTATGGTCTTTTTTACAATTGCTTTCTTCATTCCCTTACATTTCTTTTCTTCTTCGCCCTCATCCATTCTGTAGGAATAAAGCTTTGCCCGTAGACCAACAAATTCGGTTATCTGTTCACCCCCAGCTTCATCCTTAAACATATTTATAACTTTTTTATTTACATTAGTCTCTATACCAGATTTATGTTTTTTAGGAAAGTTGCTTGTGTCAAACTTGTCCCAAACATCTGGACTTATATCTTTATAGAAATCCTCTGTTTCTATATTGTAAACAAGACTATCTGTGTCTGTAAACAACAATTTTGCTTTTTCTCCATATTTTGGTTTTATATAATTATAATGAAAATCGTACATTATTGTTTTACTTAAATCTAAAATACACATACCTAAATAAACGGGTTTATTGAATACTAACTTTTTTTTCTTCATATGTATAGCCACAAGATTTTCACAAAATATAGTGCGATGTTGATAGTTTGGTTTTGTTATTAATTTTTTTGCATCTTTTTCATTAGTAACTAATTTAATATCAACCCTATTTCTAATGTTTTCCATTGTTTTACCAAATACTGAGTTATTCATTAACTTAAAGAAATCTTTCTCAAAATCATTCTTTGCTTCAGCCCTTAGTTTGGTATTCAAATCGATGTAAGGTTTTAACCAAGCCGATTCTTCAAATGTAATTCCTCTATGAATCTTTGTTATTTTTAATCCCAAACTTTCGTAAAGTTTTAGTGTTTCATGATGAACAACATACTTTACCCTATTGTTTAGATTTGGAATCAGTTTCTCAACATTATTAACTACAAGCCTTTCTGGAGCTAGAGGATAATCATTATGTAAATCATGAAGATAGGTTGGGTATTCTAAATCAACCTCTAGTATGCAAGGCATATTTTTCCAGTCTGAAAGATCTTTTTCATTCATCCATCTAAAACCGTGTGTAGGTAGTGGCTTACTCATTGCTCCTCCATATAAATTATTTGCATCGAGATATATAATATAACTTATTATTTTGTTAATATCAAAGTTTTTCATGTATGAATTGTTTGCTTTTCCATATCTAGTAGAAATCATAGATACACCGCCCCGAATACCTCTCTCAATCATAAGCAACATATCTATGTCAGTTAGCAACTCTAAATTTACTTTTGTTATTTTTAATGCAGCATCCCAAGCTAGTCCGGGTGCAGTATAATAGTGCGCAGGATCTAATCCATAGTTTTTAATACAAACATCTCTAAAATTCTCGAATGCGTCAGCTAAAAGTAATACATCTGACATAAGATATAAGTCATGATAATCCCTCATAGTTTCCATATTGAAAGTTTTCCAAACATTTTGCGCATGTTTATAATCATTATCTGATATATTTTCATCATTTAATATTGAATAAAATGCATCCTTTGGTGGAAGTTGGTTTATACTGAGTTTATCTAATCCATCAAACCAATCATATGGAAATACACCCTTTCTCAGCAATAACTTTAATTCTTCTCCTTCATAGAAAATATTTAAGTTTTTGAAAGATTCTTTTGGTAGATTAGTTACTAATTTTTCTAAACTTGTTGACATAAATTTAAATGAATCTATGAATCTAATATCGCGCTTAACCTCAATTTGCTTACCTTCTTTATTTATAAATTCATCAACCACAATCTGTTTTGTGAAAGAAATATACTTTTCCTCATTATTTGGTATGCAGTTTATTTTACCTTCTGTTGCGCCGAGATTCTTGATAAAAATATGCGCATCATATCCAGATAGATTATGAAATATTACCGGGATGAATTTTGGTATCTTATAATTTAAGTTACATTCATTATGGGCTGCTCCTCTATACTTTCCTGTAATATGACAATGATCTAATACCTTATCTTCCCCCAATTTTTCTTCACATATATGGCAGTGAGTAGCATTTTCATATTCTTTTTTATCCATTTCTGTCATATCCGCCGCCTTCTTATGATATTTTATCTTATTGTAAATTTTCTTAATATCCTGCTCCAAATTTTCTGCAAATATCTGTGGGATATCATCATCCGGAGATTCGGCGGTAAATTGTACAAGCTCGGGCGAAAATATTTTATCATCAAAAGACTTTATGAGATAGCTGAATCCTGATGCTTTATGTTTCTGATATTGATTAGTATAACTTTCGCTTTCATCTGGCGAACAGGTATGTATTTTCTCTGGGCAACACTCAAAATCCGCATATATAACAAATGGTGCGCGCATTTTTCTATTATAATTATTAAATTTAATATACTTTGGATTGCCATCTTCATCTTTTGGCATATCAATCTTAACTTCTTTATTTGCGCCGCAGTATTCTATATGTTTTTCCAATGATTTTTCTGACTGAAATGCGTTTAAACATCTGGGGCAAAAATACATCTTAGATTTGTGTTTACTAACTTTTGCGGCTAACAATCTACTCATATTCTTTATCCAGCAATAATGATTATTTTCATCTTCTGATATTAAAAGTAGGTTGATTAAATAACCTTTTTGCTTTTTACTTATTCTTAGTGGATATACATCATCATTATCATATCCATAGACATTAATTGTGTAATAGGGATTTTGCTTTTCAAACCTATCAATCTGTTTTAATGAAGTGGGGAATTCTATTCCTGACCAGTCGAAGTTCTTCGAATTTTTAATCATTTCCTTATTTTTTCTCTCTGGGTTAGTATCTTTTTTATATACGGCAGAAGTTATGGCCCACTTAAAACACTCATGATCATTCTCATTCCTAACATTAATAATCGCCTTTTTTACCGCTAATTTTTGTGGTAATTCAATATATGAACTTCCAACAAAGGGTTCGAAAGGATCTATGTTTATATCAAAATATTCAACTTGATAGAATTGCCATCCAGAACCTTCATTTTGAAACTGTTCGACCTTTTCAAGTTGGTGATTTGCCATAGTATCGAATAATTCAGATAAATCGGTTGATGAAGTAATCGTTTCTATGTTTGAATGAAAATATCCTGAATTTTCGTCGGTTTGTTTTGTAGCAGGATTCTTTTTTATAAACTTACATGTAAATATAAATTTTATCTTTATCGGTTTCTTTTGCTTGTTAATTAGATCTATAACTTTTGGTTTGATTTTATTAATAAATGTTTTTGAGCCATACCCTTTTTGCCCATCTATCCTGTGGGTTTTTAGATATCCCCTCAATGCTCTTTGTTGTTCTTTTGGAACAAATCGATTAGCATTTTCCTTCTCATAATCTCTTTTAGGTGGTGGCTTTATTTCTTTGGGTTTATTTACTTTTTTATATCTTTCTATAAATTTTTTAGCTAATTCTTCTGTTTTATTTTTTACTTTTTTAGGAATATATGGTTTTACAAAATTCCAAAACTTGTTTAATACATTTCCTAAAAAAGGAGTTTGTTTTGTTTTTTTATTTTGTGGGGGTGTTCTCGGTCTAAATCTATCTGGCGAGCCGGGTGGTGTGCCGGGTATTGGTTGATTTCTTGACCTAATTGGTGATGGCTCATCCATAATTAATCTTTGTATTTTATTATCTAAAACCGCAGAAATTTCAGGGATTTTGCGCAACTCCTTGAGAACTACATCTTTTGGTACTTTCTTACCTTTTTCTTTCATAATTTTCTCCAGCTGATTTACTACCAATATTTTTAAATCTTTGCCATTTTCATCAATAGCTTGTTTTAGCTTTTCTATTAAATCCGAACTGTTTTTCTGTTCCATCTTTATTAAATCAATTTAATCCTTTAAATCTGTTTTAGAATTCAATTTTTTTATAAAATCTTTGTCAAAATTAGTTTAAACGTAAATTGTGCCAGAACCCGGCGTCAGATTTTATAAGGCTTCACATAGACTATGTTGGGTTCGGCTTGGTGTCAATTTCACATCAGCTTGACATCAGCTTCACATCGGCTTGGTATCGACTTAGTAACAATCTGTCTACACTCTTTATTTGATTATCAGAAACTTAACAATTTCACAGAGGTACCCACCCGCCCACCCGATCATCCGACATGTACTTTGTTTAATCTTTGATTGTTTGAAATCACAGACAAAATCTTTGTCAAAATTAGCTTATAAGCTAAAATTGTGCCAGAACCCGGCGTCAGATTTTATAAGGCTTCACATAGACTATGTTGGGGCCGGCTTGGTGTCAATTTCACATCAGCTTGACATCAGCTTCACATCGGCTTGGTATCGACTTAGTAACAATCTGTCTACACTCTTTATTTGATTATCAGAAACTTAACAATTTCACAGAGGTACCCACCCGCCCACCCGATCATCCGACATGTACTTTGTTTAATCTTTGATTGTTTGAAATCACAGACAAAATCTTTGTCAAAATTAGCTTACAAGCTAAAATTGTGCCAGAACCCGGCGTCAGATTTTATAAGGCTTCACATAGACTATGTTGGGGCCGGCTTGGTGTCAATTTCACATCAGCTTGACATCAGCTTCACATCGGCTTGGTATCGACTTAGTAACAATCTGTCTACACTCTTTATTTGATTATCAGAAACTTAACAATTTCACAGAGGTACCCACCCGCCCACCCGATCATCCGACATGTACTTTGTTTAATCTTTGATTGTTTGAAATCACAGACAAAATCTTTGTCAAAATTAGCTTACAAGCTAAAATTGTGCTAGAACCCGCTTTTTACATCTACTTAGGTTTTTTTTCTTGTTCGAAAAATAGGCTAACTTGGGGACTGAAATGCAAAAAATTAAACTTTAGAAATCGTAGGGAATTTATCCGATATGCTATGAAAATTGTGCATGAATGGAACGGTCAGCTAGAAATTTTTAGCCTTCCTCAAGCTATAGAAAATTCTAGGCAATTTTTGGTTCTCCGAACAGATACTTTACAGAAAACAGTCGTTGGATTCCCCTGAAAGCATGTTGTTTGTGATGTGCAACGGAATCGGGACAGTACTAACAAAGTCAATGACTGGGAAAAGTAATTTCCAAGCATGGTACTAGGGAAATATCGAATCCGGACAAACTATGAACGCGTGTTGCACGTTTCAAGTCTTTTATGTTTCTGATTTGATATATCATCTATTTTCTTCCAGTGGAATGTGACTGCATTTAAGTTAGCAGTGGCAACAGCACTCACGGAGCACTGTAGTGTAATGACATCTTGTCTTACTGATCAAAGAAAGTGAGTACCGATTCTCCAGCATTAGGAACCTGTGGGTTTATAAAATTGTATAACTAACGTAAGACTAACTAACTTTTTTAATCTGCTTGCGAGAATTCACTGGCTGATTATGTATAAACCCCTTTGTGCTTCAGTGGTAAATGGCTTAAACTCTTTTCAAATTTTCAGTTTTTATCTAACTGCATGTCAAATATCTAACAGTCAATCCGAGATGTTCCCGTTCAATCCTTCTGACGTCCGCATCCTGCCTGGGTCGCCCGACGTCCGTCCTGGAGTAGGTCAAATTCTTGTCAACGTGTCTGTGATGAGACCCAATGTTGATCCTCCCCTCCATCTCACCGCCGAGCATTTAGAGAAGCTTCTTATTGAAATAAGTCAAGATGTAAGTCAGCAACTGGGCCATAAAATCGTCCAAGTAAATGAGACGAAGATACAATATTTCATTTTAAAGACAACACAGAGTACTGATCGGGTTCTTGGTGCAAAGCAAGATAAGCTGCCGACTCCTCGCCCTGGATGGGTCATTGCTACAGCCATTTTACTTCCCATTGTGCTCGTCCTCGGCACCGTCGCCATCTTGCATTTCATTTGCTACCTTAAAAGGTGAGACTTTGCTGTTTATGAAAAGGAAGACACTAATTGTTAAAATCCTTTAAACAGAAAACATTCAAATCCTAGTTGTATGCAGGATGTTCGTGATATGAACCTAGTCTATGAATGTAGGTCTTGCCGCTCCCACGAGTCCTCTATAGCGCAGCGGTACAGCGATCGAACTAGTAATCGAAAAGTCGTAGGTTCGAATTTTATTGGGAGACCCCGGATCCCATTTTTCCGAGTTTTGTCAGTGACAGTGATGACAAAATTTATTTCTCCAATTATCTCGCCTTAACAAATACCACATCTACATTATTTTTCGGCAAATAGTAATATTTACCAAGTCAATGAACAGGGCATTTCGCACGTTTTAATTGGCTCCTGTCACTCAGAATCTCCTCTGCTATTTTCTATTTTGGTAGCCTGTTCCATACCCTCAGATGGTATGTACCCCTCTTTCCAGTCCCAGCTTCTCTGATTTTTCCCGCTCCTATCTGAGGTCCTAAAACAGGCTACTGTTTTTTTTGGCGGGAGCTAAGATGGGTCTTGTTTCGCGGCGATTTCCGGAGACGAAATTGTAGCTACAAAGGAAACAGCTTTTCTAACTTAAACATGTGTTTTCCCGGAACGTCGATGGGTGGTGGTAGGTAGTGGTTTGATCCGAGACGCCTTTCATTTCTGTACTTTTTTTTTTTGATTAGGGATAAAGCAATCCCAAAGGACGACAGAGACGTACAAATGCCACTTAGGGAAATAAAAACGTGAAAGAAACGGCGCAAGATTAATCAGTTAATGAAACACTGCTGGATAGGAATGGATATCAAAGAAAAAAACGCTTGTTATCGTTACGGATTGTCACGCAACGCTTATGAGACGTTTGGTAATAGCATGGAAGCATTAGTCATGCGTTCTAGTTGTGTATTGCGTTATTCCAAGGTCACGCTTCCCTATTCATATAGTACAATTGTATTTCTATACCAAACCCCTAGCAGTCTGCTCTCTGTCGTTCATTATTTTTAGCGTAGAAGCAAAGGTGACGCCATTTGCAACAATTCGTCACGTGACCTTTTTTCATAGACATGATTATTCTACCTGTTCCATGTAATTATTTTTACAGAAATAATAAGAGCAGCCCAAAATATGCAACCATGCTGGATTTCGTTACTATATTGTTTAAGCTGGTGTTGTTACAGTTGAAAGAATTTATAAGGATTTGTATGGGAAAAGTACACTTTGCCACCCAGTCACGCTTCCATGATTTTCATACTAATCGGCCTTGCATTTTTCTAAGTTTTCAAACCGCTTTAAGTAGTAGGTGAGAGTAATTTCACACACACACACACATGTTGTTGTTGTTTTTTTCCCCCACACATATTGTTGATTTTCACCCACGCACGCGCACATTTTTTTGTTATCACTCAAGAGTACGAAAAAAATTTATGTAAAGATTCACTCAAAAATTTCAATAAGATCAAGAAAAAAGGCGAAGATTACCCAAAAAACGAAAAGATCTAGTAAATTTTTATCAGATATTGCGAATAAAAAATGATTTAAAGATAAGAAATATTTCACAAAAATAACAACATGGAGAAATTAAATGATTTGTATTTTGGTGAAATAAAAAGAATTGCGAGAGAGTTAAAAATTAAAGGAAGAACAAAAATGACTAAAAAAGATCTTATTAATGAGTTTAAAAAATACAAAGAGGAGGAGATTATTAATTTGATTGAAAAAGTTGCTAGTAATAGCATTTACATTTGTACCCACGGAAAACTCAAATATTTTTGTAAAGAATGTGGCGGATCGCAAATTTGCAAACATGATCGAATTAAGTACGTTTGTAAAAAGTGTAAAGGGTCGCAAATATGCAAACATGACAGAGTTAAGTGTCGTTGTAAAGAATGCGGCGGGTCCCATATTTGCGAACATGGTAAACAAAAACAACAATGTAAAGAATGCGGAGGATCGCAAATTTGTGAACATGGTAAACAAAAAGCTTCTTGTAAGGAATGTAGAATGAAATTAAAAAATGAATTATGATTTAAAGATAAAAGTAAAAAATGAAAAAATGGTACAATTGGAAATTATTTACGAAAATGACGAAAAGTTAAGTATTTGCGATTTTATCGAAGAAATAAAAGAAGACTTACATCAAAAATTATCAAAAAATCGACAATATTTTCTTGATACCTGGGATTATGGTGTTGATGAACCCAATGAAATGGTTTTTGAAGTAGGATATTCTAATAACGATTTTTCTAATTCGTTTGGTTTTGGAGCAAAATTAGGTTTTGACGTTGATGGAATAAGTGTTATTAAATTTGTAAAAAAAATTTTAAAAGCCGCTAATCATGATTTTTCTAATTATGTTCCTGAATACCATTTTACTCCGATCCGTGATATGGTTATTTTAAACTGGGATGAATTTAATTATTTTCATGATGAAGATGGTTTTTATCTTGGTTACTATGACAAGGAATGTCGAATTGACACCTTCGATGAAAAGTTTCTTATTAAAACATTATCAGTAAATGTAAGATTAAATGAATATAAGATTGCGCATAAAGAGACGATTTACATGGACTTTTACAATGAATTAATGGTAGTAACATGGCATCCAGACAGAGTTAAGGATTGGTGCCACGACATTGAGGAACAAGCAATTTATAATTCTTTACAGGATGAATAATCTTATGTAATTGTGTTACATAACTAAAGTAATAGTTATGCAACAAAAAAAGACTTTAAGGGGGGCCAACCACGTCGAAATTATCTAAATCTTAAACTAAAAGTTATGGGGGAACCCTTAAGATCAAGTTTTCCCCATTCATTGTCTAATATGGTTAAATCAAAGTGGTTTATGACGCTATCATATTTTCGAACTGGAATTGTTGGATAATCCTTTGAGGGTATGTTTGCGAGTAAGTGTGATGGTGAGAGTTTTACAAGTTCACCATTTTTGGTTTTGTTCAAATACGAAGACTTGTTATCAACTATACTACACATAAGTCTCAGCGGTTCCTTAATCTGTATATTTATGGGGTATAATTTACCAGGATTTATAACTTCAGGTACCCCTAAAGCAATCGACAATCCTCTGGTAAGTCTAATTTTGAAGTTCTTATTTGAATATAGATAATCAAAAGTATCAGTCTCAATTATTGTTATCTTTTCTGTATTAGGATCATTAAGAAAGACTGATTGAATATTACGAAGAGAATATGTACCCGGTTGAATTATTATGAAGCCTTGATTCTTATCATTGAATAAGGTCTGTTTATCCTTGAAATTAATCAATCTTTTAGTTTTTATATTGCAATCCAGAAGCTGTATCTCCCGAATATTTTTAAGCGGAGGATCTAAATAAATCCTAGTTTCAGACTCATACATGGTAATACTCAACATTTTGTTTTTGATTACACCATATTCATCTTTAAATTTATATAATAACCGCCTGTGATAAAAAAACGACTTACCCGTAAGCCGAAAAATACAGTCATCTACCGAAATAGATACCACGCTAATCCGCCAGAGATAATTATAAATGCTAATATATTCTTTTCATGTTGCGTTGAGTCAATATTATTTTCAGCGGAGCTGGTCCTACGGATTTCCTGTTTCATCGTGTCTGTTTTCGTTGAGGTTTTTGGTTCCTTCGTTTCAGTTTTACCTTCCAGGTGAATATGAGGTAATTTTAACTTTGAAGATCCTAAGTTATGACTTATTCCAACTTGTTTTGATTCAGTGTTTAGGGAATTATTCACTCCAAAATTCATATCATTACTCGCTTTCATAAGTTTGTTATTATATCCAACCACGCTTTCAGTATTGATTATCATATTACTCGGCATCAACCAAACACCAGGAGCAATAGCTAAATCAAGACGTAATTTCGATTCTTGTACAGCTAATTGATACCTTTGGATAGAACTAGAAATGTCATTCTCAATCACACTACTTTCAAATAAAGACAAGAATTCTTGTTGTGTCTCTATCGCTCCACCACCATTACCATAAATTGAATTTCTAGTGTTTACTTGTGCCCCCAATATGCAGTATACAAAAGCTTCGGCTGATCGATTTAATCTTCCAAGTCCAGCTTTAGTGAGACCATGTCCACTTGTTGGGATAAACCAAGCATATTTGAAATCGGCAAAGTCATCGTTACGGATAAATGAAATGAGATTACCCTTTTCTTTCTTACCTCCTTCATCAGCGAATTTACCGCCTTCACCAGGCCATTGATCCGCTTCAACATCATAATTTCTTACAATATGTACATTTTGATATCCCCCTCCTTTCCCATGATATCCTGAACCATAATCAAGGAATATATCTCCTAATCCTGAATTTCTTCCACCTTTCCATCTAAAGTCAGAATTATTACTAACCCCAAATTCAGCGCACAATCGTTGATATGCAACTTTACTATATGGATTATTATTTATCACAAAAGGCTGTTCGTCGGGTAAAGGTAGTTTCATTTCATACAATATTCGTCTTATTGTAAAATACACATGAAACTTTATGAAACTACTCACTACTTTTGGATAATTTAAACTCTCAAAAGGAGTTATACCACAGCCAGATGTAGCACACCATACTGCAAAGTTAAGCTGTTGAGGCCAATAATTCATATCAGGTGAATTTAACCATTTTCTACTCTGCTTTCCAAATTTGAATGTTACAACTTGAGATGTAAATATGTTTCTCATCTTTGCTGTAAATTTCTTGGTATTTGAAACGTATATATCTAGAAAGGTTAACATTTTTGTTAAATCAGTTGTAAAGTCGTCAAAGTTAATAGCTGGTATTGAGTATGTTTTATTTGTAATAGATAAACTTTTTGGAAATGAACCAACCTTAACTTTATTTTCTAACCCTAAATCTTGCCATAATAATGTTTTCAAATTAATAGGAAGATAATCAGTCCATGTTTTTCCAGTAGGATCATCATTAGACATTACAGTCATTCCATTAACTTTCCATTTAATATATCCCCCATATGAATCATTCACAAATGTAAATTTATCAAGGTTTGCGCTTGGATATCGGGTTTTGAAATCGTCTAATAACATCTTATTCTTTTTGTTTCAGAGAATCTGGTCTTTAAACCAGAAGATTTAGAATAAGATGTAAAGTATTAATCTTCACTAGTATTTCTAATACCCACAAAAAAATTGCACCCAACATCAGTTCTTTCATATGAAATTTTTAATGTTCTTTCCCTCCGGTTAATTCTTTTAATAGATCCGCTCGAACTTCTCTCCTTATCTGGGACATGTTTAAGTTTTTTTCTGTATCTTTCCTAAATTTTTGGCGGATTTCTAGTTTTAGTTTTTCAAACTTGTCCACCTCTGATAAAATTAACGAAAATTCTTGGTCAGAGATGGTGTTATCTTTTAGTGCCTTTGAAACCAAGTCGTGAATGGTGTTTACTTTTGCTTTTGCTAGAGAAACTGTCTGTTCATGTTTACTAACTTTATGGGAAAGTCGTTTGGAAGCCGAACCAAATCCAACCGATATTACCCCACAAATACCCCCCAAAGCTCCTAATGGTATACCAACAACAGCACCAAAACCGGTAAGAGAGGTACCCAATCCACTTGCAGATAGGATAACTGAAAACACTCCACTACTAACACTTATTTTTGTAAAAATTCCCCTCACTCTATTGTATTTTTTCCTAACTTCCTCGTAATGTTTAATTTCCTTCTCAAGATTTTGTAGTACTTCGCATGACTTTTGTAGTCTGAAATTATTAGGATCGCCATTCGTCGGTAATTGTGGATAAATTCTATTGTAGTCATCCATATTATATTTTACTGATCAACAGGAAATCTTTAAATAGATACGAATGGGTTCGTTATTTAAGTCAGCCTTTCTTCCCTTTTTATCTAAAATCAACAAATCAAAGTAGTTGACTGGATTTTTGGTTTGTAAAACTCTTAAACAAGGATGATTTTGAGATGGAATAACAGCTAGTAGTTGTGAGGGTTTAAGTTTTACATTTTCACCTTCGGGTATACAACAATTGGAATATGAAGACTTTGACTCTATAAGATCACACATTAAGTAAAAAGGATTTGTATTCAACGCTTTGGGAATGTAGCTAAATAGCATTTGTATCTCTTTTACATTGGTTAAGGGCGGATCTAGATAAATTCTTGTTTTAGGGCTTAGCATATAGATAGATAGAAAAATTGTCTCATTCATGTTTTTACTTAGTTCCTCTTCTTATTTTTAAACTGCTCCACAAAATATAGAACCACAGCCATTATCAAAAGCCAAGCATTCTTACCTAAAAAGCCAATAACTTCACCCGCCGTTTTGAACAGAAAGCTGACTATTGCACCAACCATTCCAGGTAATATTTCACCGAGTTTCTTACCAATAGCTTTAAAACCATTACCAACACCCCTACCTAATGTGGATAGACCTTTAGAAAGATTAGAAACTATAACACCAATAACAACACCAACAGCACTTACAACAGCAAAGACTGTAAAACCGTACTTTTTGAAGATATACTTTATCCGTTCCCGTAATGGTAGATTTTTAATTATTTCTTCATTTTTACTCTCAATATCAGCTATTTGTTCTTCGTTGTAAATAATACTCTTTCTTGTTAGTTCTCTAAATTTATCAACTTCAGCTTGTAATCTTTCATTACCACGCTCTAAAATTGTTAAATTTGACTGTCCCTTCTTATACTTATCTATTTCATCTTTGTATCGACTTAATTCACTTTTAAGTTTTTCAACCTCAGTTTTAGCTGCCACCTTCTGTTTAACAGCAGCATCTAAATAGCTTTCACTTTTCGCAATTCTGGTTTGTTGTTTTTCAATTAATTCACGTAGTTCTTTTTCTTTTTGTTCATATCGACTAATCTCCATAGGATATACTTTTGTGGTTGCTTCCAATCCTTGTACTACATTAAGTAATTCGTTATTTTGTTCATTAGCTTCCTCCAGCTGTGATAAAAGATTATTATTTTTTATAAGCATGGATTCATAATCAGCACCTAACGCTTTTATGATTATTTTACCCACCTTATCAAGTTTTATTACTCCATCTTTATCAATCAATATATGTCCTACAGCATTTTTCTGATTACTCAATTTAACCCTCAAATTACCCTCCTTATCCCATTCTGCTGTGAATGGAGAATCCAAAGGGTTGAAATCTGGAAATATACGTTTTATATGTTGTAGTGCATCTCTCCTTTCATCATATTTCTCACTGGGTATTTTGGGTATGGCACCCCCCTCCTCATAATCCCTACCACCAAATGAAGTTTCTTCCTCATCATCAGGGTTAATTAGACTGGTGGTTGATGATATTGGATCCATTTCCATATTTTCTCTATCAAAGTCATCGTCTAGATCAGTTGGTTCAAAGTCTGGTATTTCTTTAGGTATATCTCCTCCTTCTGCCATGATTTTTTACTCATCAGTAAGAAATCTTTAGACCTAAAGTTATTTTTGGAAATTATAAAAAATGAATTATGATTTAAAGATAAGAAAGTAAAATAAAAATCATGAGTAAAGAAGAACAAGAATACAAAACTATTAAAATTAGCACCGACGATTATGTAAATTACGCTAAAAAAATAGGATTAGATATTTCATATCAAGATGCCAATAAATTTTTAAGTAAATTTCAAAAAGAACATGATCCAGATACAAACCTTGTAGAATATAAAAGGAAAATGAGAGCTAAATTAACTGAAAGATATGGAATAGAAAATGATAATAGTATTAGTGATGATGAAATGTTGAAAAAACTTGCCTCAAAAATTAAAAAATAAATCATTTGTGTTATATAACTTTATTAATTGTGGTATTAAAAGTTATGTAACAAAAGTAATGTTATAAAAATTTACTAACTGTGTACCCCAAAGCTAACATTCCTCCTCCCACGTATAACATTTCCCCCGTCTTTTGATTACTACTTGGTCTATAATAATCAGAGAATTTTGGTTCATCGAGCGATCGGGCGTAGCCCTCCCCAGCGAAGCTGGAAGCGGAATATAATTCAAACTGTTCATCCGTATTCGAAATATTTTTTGATGCTTGGTATTTTTCATCTTTTTGTTGTACTTTCCAATCAATTAGTTTCTGTCTATTTTCCTGAAATGCGGCATAATCTTTTTGATATTTTTCTAATGCCTTATCGTGTCGTATTTTTTCTGTATCGGTTTTATCTCCTGATAGATATTTTGCAAGATATGATCCGCCAACAAAGGCAGTTGCATTTAATACTGCTCCTCCAAACATCATTGCTATTGTTGCCATGTTTAATTTGAGGTTCCTCCCCTTTAGGTCGGTAAAATCTTTTGATCCTCTAAATATGTTTTTAGGTACATACTACCAGACAGTACAGCCACCCATTTTGCATAATTTGTAATACTTGAGGATGGGTCGTTCATAAATGATTCTTTCATCATTTTTTTAGCTACATAACCAACTCCAGCGGCTAATCCGATAAGGACCGCAGAATCAGTAACAGTTTTCACAAGTTTGTTTTCGTTTGACATAATTTTTTACTACATCAGTAAGAAATCTTTAGATAACTTTATGTAGTAAAAAATAATTTATAATTACATCATTCCAATTTTTGGTTGTGGATTATGAATCTTTATGGGAGGAGCTTGAGATAAATCAGGTATTATGTTTTTATTATCCTCCTTTTCAGCGGGGCTGGAGCTGGTCCTGCGGATTTGTCGGTATCTCATAAACATATCAAATGCTGTAAAACCTATTCCAACAATTGATAATACGGTTGTAAAAGATAACTCTGGAAGCCATGCTTTAGATTCACTTTCTGTATTTTCATTTTGATATTCTTCCCGCTTAATTTTTTCTTCCCGTTTCATCTCCCTAGCCAATGCTTCTTTTGCTTTTTTATTATATTCTGCCAATTTCTTACCTGCTGCTACTTTTTTAGGATCTTTCACCTTATTTTTTGAATCTTTATTTGTAGGAGCTGGATCAGCAGTAATTTGTTCAACTTGTTCATTTTGTTCGGACATTATTTAAAATGTTATTAAGAAGTCTTTAAATAATGCTCAGTAAACAGTATCATTACCACTAACATCTTGCGTAGTAGTCTGCTCAGTTGCACTTGTAAATTGTTGATTTTTGTCCTCTGGGGCCCTTTGAGTCTTGAATTTAACGTGTTTAGCTACTTGAAATAGCCCGCTAGCAAGTGCTGCCAATCTTCCTGCTTTCAATGCTAAGAGACCTACAATGTTTGTTAGTTCACGATTAACCAAATCATCATTTTTCAAATCCTTACAAAGAGCTTCTATATCATCCACAGGAACAATATAAGAAATGACTTGAGAAACTAATTGAAGAGATGAATCTACCAATCCTCCGCTAATTTTCTTTCCTAATACCGCTTGATAGCGATTATAATATTTTTCTACATCTTTTTCTGATAATTTTTTTACATCTCCCAGACTCATATCAACCCCCAAATATTCCTTTGTAGTTCCAAGGGATGCTAGAATGGCTAGTGATTCTTGTTTTATTTCAAGTTCATTATCATCTTTTACCGTTCCTATCTTCGGTTGTACATCTTTTTCTTCGCTAATATAATCTTCAATTTCAGTCATCTTTGTGATAATAAATGGGTTATTTTTAAATCACTTCGGGAATCTCTAAATAACAATTAAATGGGTAACGCAAACTCAAACATAGTCTAGAATATTTTTCTTTTTTCAGGAGTTGAACAAACTTTTTACTAGTTTCAGGGTCTAAATCACCCCCATAATCTTCGAAAAGCATCTTCATCCCCTTTTGCGATGGATTATGGAAAGTAACAACGCAGGCAACATTTTCACGGAATGGTTTTGATATCGATGTTAATTGTTGAGTGAGAACCCAAACTGATAAACCATGATGCCTTCCGGAGAATGCTAAATCTATAAACTTATTCGTTCGTTTCTTCAGATCACTCGAAACGGCGCAATCATCTAAAATTATTAGTGTATTTGTTCCCGAGAATAAAGTTTGGCAATCAGTTAATAACTCATTAATCTCATCAACATTACTAGCATCAGGGGATAATACAAAGAAACGTTTATCTCCTCGAGCAAAGTCTCGGTAAGTTTTATTTTTAGCATAAGTTGGGCATATTAAAACAATGAATTCAAACAATTTTAGAAATGGTCCTCGAAGCTGTTCAATTAGATACTTTGTTTTCCCACAATTTGTTGGGCCAGTTATTATACAATGAAAAGGAATTTTATCTCGTAATTCTTCCATTTTTGTATCATAACTAAAGGTTTTTAAGTTAGTACATGATTGATCTTAAGTTTGAATTCATAACCTCCATTAATGCATCAGCCACAACAAACATGTAACAAGTCATAATACCAGAACCAATAGATATTCTTTTAATTTCTATTTTTATTCCGTCTTGTGCGTTGTTTAAGGCTAAACCCCCTCCATGAATGCTATTATCTGGGTGTGTTCTCAAATCTATCCACAGAGCAAACTTATTACCATAAAAATCCTTTTCTTTCACCGACCAAAGGGAAGAATCACTGAAACGTTTCTTTACCGACTCCCAAAGATCTGACGGCACCATTCCCTTTGAGTAAAAACGATTTGGAACGCCATTAACATCGACATTGATTGAGGTGATACCTGGATTGAAAAAATTCTCAGAGTCTCTAGCTCCTCCCACATATGGTATGACAAACAAACATAATATCCCTGTAATTGACCTTCTAGGTAGATTAATATGCTGGTTTATAACACTATCAGTGGGTCTGGATATGGTGAAAGTTTTGTGTAAAGTAACATTCTCATAAAAGAATCCTTTACCAACCTGATAAGCTGCTTGTGCCTCTCGAGCTAAGTATTCGCTTAATATACAAGAATATTCCAACTCAAGGTTTGTGATTTTGTAAGTTGGAGTCTTTGTTGTATCAGAATAAACAACAATATCCCGAACTGGAGCTAGCGTAATCTCAAATATTAGTTGATGATCTAACGCCTTTGGGTAGAAAACCCCGTGATCGTTGAGAATAGGATGATTTAGTGCGATGTGGTACTTGGTGTTATGTACTACTGCAAGGGCTACTTCTTTTGCGTCTGTGTCTACCTTATCGCCAGCATTTGACCTTAGCTTCCTCATGTTAACAGAAGAAATACCTTGCCTTAATCCATCCTCTCGTTCTTCATCCGATAAGAATAAGTCGTGGTAAGTTTGAAATAAATCGTATCTTTGAGTATCCTGTAGTGTTTCACCTCCAAAAAGAACCTTGAGTCTGGATACGAGGTTACTACCTACATTATTCACTAGGGTGTTATTTTCATGCCCCTCAACAGTCAATTTAAATACTAGGTAAACGCTTCCTGGAACAATCACTAAATTTTCAGAAAGTTTTGGAATATTTATGTAAAGCGTTTCCCCAGGATTTGCCGATGAGGGATTTAGAGTAATTCTATGCAATGTTGATTCAGCTTTCAAACCTAGTGGTACTCTAGGAATCCTGTTTGGGTTAATTTTTTCAGACGTCATATTGATTTATAAGATACTTTGGTTAATCTTTAAATGAGTAACGAAAAGATGCTTTCAAAAATATATTATTCAACTGAAGGATATTGGAAAGGATATTCTGCTATTAATAAATTAGCTGAAAAGGCAAAGGTTAGTGAAAATGAGGCAAAACAATGGTTAGAGAAACAAGCAATATGGCAAATATATCTTCCATCCCCTAAATATATACCCAGACCTCACTGGACTGTGGATAAACCCAATCAGATTCACCAAGCAGATTTATTATTTTTACCTCATGATAGAGTTGGAAGAAAAACATATAAATACGCATTAGTTGTGGTTGATGTGGCTTCAAGATACAAAGATGCTGAACCATTAACCTCAAAAGAAAGTCGCGAGATATCTAAATCTTTTGAAAAAATATATTCCAGGAAGTTAAAATATCCTAAAACATTAATGGTTGATCCGGGGAAAGAATTTATGGGCGGGGTTTCCAAACTTATGAATTATCATAATGTTAAAATCCAGAGAAGTGAAGCTGGAAATCATAGAGCTCAAGCATTTGTTGAAAGAGCAAACAGAATACTAGGCGAAAGATTATTTAGTCATCAATATGCGCAAGAAATGACTGAGGAACGAAAGGGCTCTGCCCGATCCAGAGTATGGGTGAAAAGATTACCTGATATTCTAAAAACTTTGAATAATACACCAACAAGAATAACCGGTAAAGAACCTGCTAAGGCTATAAAACTGAAAGAGGTTGATATTGAGCCTAAAAAATACCAACGCGAAGTGGGGGTTGATGAAGTTAGACTACCAATTGAGGTTAAAGTTAGATATTTATTATCTCCGGGGGAACTTGAGGGTGGTGAAAAAAGGCGAGCTACTGATCCTATTTGGAGCATAAAAGTTTATTATATTACGCGTAGAGTCATTTCACCCAACCAGCCCATTTTATATTATTTATTAGACGGGCCAATACGGGGTTTTGTGCGAGAAGAACTTCAAGTTGTCCCCTATGATACTGAGTTGCCTCCTTCTTCTGTTTTGAAATGATTTCCGCGTAGCGGGGAGGTCTTCGACCGATTTAATATAAAGGTTTTGTGTGAATTCCATCTTCTTCAACTCTTCTTTTATCATAATATGCGTTAAGTCCTAATTTGTTTTGAGTATATGTTACAATTTCGTTTTTATTAACTCTAAAACCTGTGTTTTTTACCCTATCTATTGACCCTTTTAAAGCTTCATAGTATCTACCCCACGTCATATTGTTTTGGTGCTGTATTGTCCCTTTACAACTAAACTTTGTTTTTCCCTTTCCATCATCGGCGTAATAACATTTTGGTGAAAGAGCAATCATTCTTATTCCTTCAAACTCTTTCTTAAACAGCCCCGGTGTTCTATCGTGATATTTTGTGGTTGATAGAAATTTTGCTTTACCTTCCCTAAAATATTCATTTCTTAATTCAGGTTTTACAAGATTATCCAAATCTTCATCAGAAAATGCAAAGTAATAGCTATCTGTATCTGAATAAATCAACTCAAAATCCCTTCTGTCAAAATAATAATCAATAAAATCGTAGTAAAATTCTAACATTCTAAGTTTGGATAGTTGATATACAGCTATTCCGCACTGATAAGGGGTGGTTATTTCTACACTCCTTTTCTTTTTTATTATTTCATAAGTTTCATTTATCTGTTCCAAATCTAAAAAGAATGGGCTTCTAATAGCATTATTAACATCATCCTCGTCTTGAGTATAACTTGTATTCTTGTGTTCTTGTTTATTTTCAATCATTTTGCCATAGAATGCGTTTCCTTTTAGTTTGTTGGTATCAGCCAATTCTTTACAACCTTTATACTTTGTTTTTAGTTTTTCTATCAAACCCTCCTTCTCGGTATGCTCTTCAATAAATGTTAATATATCAGGGAATTGATTTAATTCATTAGTAAGGGTTACAACATCATCTATTTTGTTTTCATCAAAAGCTTTACTTAACTTTTCTAGTAAAACCTCAATATCACCATCTCTTCTCGCATTGCTTACTTCACTTGAAAACCACTCAAACGGTTTTCCTGGTTGATATTCTAAAATTTTATGAACAGCTGTTATTACCAAACCATGATTAAGATACCATTTTATTACAGGTGTATATACTAAAATTTTATTTGCTCTTGTAACGCTCAACAATTTTAGTGCTCCTTTTATAGTTTTTCTGCCTGTAGCTTTTTGATATTCTTTCATATGATCAGGTATTAAATTTTCGGGAACAGTATCTACAACATATAAAGGCGGCATCTCCTCAAATTTTTCTAAAAGATTATCTGGTGTGTGAATATCCACTTGACAGAAACCGAACAATTTATCTGTAAGAATATCATTACAAAATTTTTTAATATATTCAGGATCTGTTGGATTTTTTACTTCAAAATATTTCTCTTTACCACAAGGCATTTCCAACCCCGACACATATAAATATAAACTATTTGCATCATAACCACGGATAGTTTTACATGGTTTTGGATTTTTATAATTATTAGAACGAATAAATGACTTGCCAACCTCAGCCCAACGAACAAAAACCTGTGCCTGACCCCCGACCATGCCTGTTTTTAAAAGATCATAAGCTTTATTTTTACTGCATTTAGTACATTCTTTTCTTATAGTAAAACATTTTTTACATTTTCCCTTACCGCTTTTCGGTTTTTTACAATTGACACTGCATACACAATAGCAAGGATCGCCTGGAGTGTACAAATCACACTTTCCCTTATTATTTTTTATGGCTTTATTCAGCACATATCTCATTGATATTCCGGGTATTGATACCGCGTCTTTCAGCATGTCTATTTCATCGCAGAAATATTTTGCGCGTGTTTTTTCAACAGCTTCTACAAAAGGAATAACATCACCTTGGTTATACTCTATCAACCAATCCTTCATGGTTATACACCCTCTTTTTTTCATTTCGGTCTTATATTCTTCATATTCTTTGGGGGATATTGTTATTTTCTTTTTGAGATCTGAGTAAAAATCTTCATATTTTACAGGTCCAATGTGAGAAAGCTTATCATAACTATCCAAAAATTGATAGGGGAAGAAAAGTTTTTGTTGTTCGCAGTTATTTGCTTTACACCACTTATCAAACGAAAGTCCGGGTGCTAATATAAGTAATTAATAATATCCAAGAATTTAAAACGGGGATTTTTAAGGTACATATATTTATTTTCTTTTTTTGCCACATTTAGTTTACCCTCCATCTCGGTAAAACTATTTACAAAATTTATCTTAATCATATTAAAATCATACTTTCCTGAATTAAAACCTAAAACAGGAACTTGATTACACCACTCTTCATGCATCTCTTTTACTTTTTTTGGAATACTATCTTCATCCGGAAGAGGATAATCCTCTCTCACTTTTTTAACAATATCTTTTTGTCTTCTTTCCAAATCTTTAACAAAATCTTTTATAAGCTCTTCTGGATTATTATTCACAAAACACGTTGGTTTTTTCGATAAATTATCAGATATAGCTATACTAATCGGAATATGTTTATTTATAAAAGTTAGATCTTCAGTAATCTTTTCAGGTTGTTTTGGTTGCATTGCTTCAGAATCCCAAACAATAAAATATGGATAATGAAAAAATTTCTTTTTAAATTTTACATATTTTAATTCAGGGTTTTCGCACTCCCAAACAGATACTAAATTATACCCCAAAGATTTGATTACTTGTTCCTTTCTCATCGTTTCGTTATATCTAATTTTATCAAAAGTTGAACAGGGGCAACCATGCCATTTACACCCATAAAATTGAAAAACTGTATTAGTCACAGGTTCGTAACCATCCACCAAAAAAATCTCCTTCTCGCCGTCCTTAACGCATCTTTCACCGCCATGTCCACATAGAGCATGATGAATATGTTTACCTATAAGTTCAGACTGTTTCTCTATCCATCTACATCCAACATAACTAAATTGGGTATTTCCGCCATAAAATATTTTTTCTGAGCTGCTCATTGTTGGAACACATTTTTTACCTTTACAAATTACTTGTGTTTTTCCTCCTGTACATGTATTGTCATTCAAATGTCTATTATAATTATCATGTCTGTTAAATCTTTGTGCACATCCATGACATTCCCAACTATTAGTCAACATCGGTAAATCTTTTATGTAAAAACAATGATCATTATGAATTCCTGCATCCAAAGTTGGTAATTGTTTTTTGATTTTACCTTTACCATAAACCAAGACCCACGTTTTTTTGTCTTCTTTTGGCTCAAATATCCTAATGTTAATATCAAAAAACTTTGAGATATCTTCAAGCTCAATAAGATCCGTTCCTTTTATATCTTCTTCTTTCAGATTTGGTTTACCATAAAATTCTTGGGCTAATTTTAAAGCTAATTGTTTTATTCTTTCGGCGGGTCTATTTTTCTCATCAAGATAGTTCCTAAACACAGCCAGGGTATTCCAAAAACACATTTTGTTATCATAATTATCAAGAGCATGAATAGATTTCTTCTTGTGTAGCCAATCTGGTAAAGGACCACAACCCATTAAAGTTTCATTTGTATGAATTATTTTTACATGAACTTCTTTAAACACAACTCTACCTTGATATACACCAGGTTTTTTGACAACTTCTGTTGCTGGAAGATACGCTTTATTCCACACTTCTACGTTATCCAAATCTAGTCTTTTTATTTCACATTGTTCAATATACTCCTCAATTTCTTTTAATGTTTTTAAAGCTCCGAGTTTTTTTCCCGAAATTGTTTTGTGATACTCAACTATTTCTCCTTTCCCCCGATGAATTTCTGCTTTGAAACCATATACAACCCTTGTTCGCATCTGTATCTCCGGTCTTATTCTATCCATAATTATTTGTGATATGTCATTATTAAGATCCGCATTTATTACAATGTTGTTTTGCCCCATTATCTCGTCAGGTGCTCTTCCAAAAGGAATAAATTTAAAATTTGTTGGAGGTCTTAGTTTAATTTTCTTATCTTTATTTTCTACTGTTTTAGTTTTATTTTGTGTTTGATTATTAACCTTTTTTCTAGGCGGTGGAATTGGTTTTATGATTTTCTTATTTGTTAGATTTTGTAAAGATTCATAAAACTTTTTTCTATCTTCCACTTTGTAATTTTTAATTATATTCCTTTTGGGTTTATTGGGTAAATTTTCATTAGTTGTAAATGTAACCTCTTCATAAAACTTTTTTCTATCTTCCACTTTGTAGTTTTTGAATATTCTTTTTGGCTCGGATTTTTTAGAGTTTTTGGTATCCTTAACAGATTCAAAAAACTTTATTCTTTCTGACACTTTTGAATTTTTGGGTGGAATATTTTTTACGGGGGTTGGGATAGGTCTTTCCTTTTGTTTAGGAATATTTTTTACTGGGTTTGGGAGAGGTCTTTCCTTCTGTTTAGGAATATTTTTATTTTCAGGTTTGGTAAAAGCTGGTGGCCGGCGTGGTGGTGTGCCTGGACGGGGGGTGGGTGGGGGGCTACCTGGAGGCGTGCCAAGTTGTGGTTCCACATTATCATACATTTCAACAATTTCAGTATTTTTTCGCAATTCTGCTAAAAGGCCGCTTTTTCTCCTCAATTTTGACCTTCCTTTAATATTATATTCTTTTGCAAGTTCTTGCAGCTGAGCAACAGTAAGTTTCTCCATGTTGTTATTTTTGTGAAATATTTCTTATCTTTAAATCATTTTTTATTCGCAATATCTGATAAAAATTTACTAGATCTTTTCGTTTTTTGGGTAATCTTCGCCTTTTTTCTTGATCTTATTGAAATTTTTGAGTGAATCTTTACATAAATTTTTTTCGTACTCTTGAGTGATAACAAAAAAATGTGCGCGTGCGTGGGTGAAAATCAACAATATGTGTGGGGGAAAAAAACAACAACAACATGTGTGTGTGTGTGTGAAATTACTCTCACCTACTACTCTTTAAAATTCTTCCTTCAAAATATGAAAGTCTGAAAACTTCCACCCGTGCACATTTATTCTTGCTTATTTGATCCGTAGTGAAAATAAGAATCTGAGCTCTGTTTGTGGCGCGTAATTATGAAAAATTACACTGGATTGCAAAGGCTTTTCGTTCCTAAATGGAATTTTCGAGTATTTAACGCCAATATGGAGTCAAAGAAGTAAGTTTAATTTGCAGTTGTTTTGGTTTAGTTACCGATTGATTTGTATTCTTGCAAGGCCGCGTGCCAACACAACTTGTTTTTGTATCTTAGATCGAATTAAATCGTTTATAATACGGTTTTCTCCAGATTGGCGTAAAGTGTGGTCATTTGTCCGACGGAACACTTTCCACTTCTGGAATTTATAAAGTCCGAGCTTTAAGTTCATCAATTATCAGTCATGTGACCAGCTTGTTGCAAATGGCCCATGTGGGATGTCGGAGTATGTAGGAGAAGAAACTTGGTAGAGACAAATCCTGTCGCTCCAAGTCTTACACAGAGAGGAGACTAAATTGTCGGCTTATTTTGTACCCAAGCGCTCTTCAAAAACAAGTGCATTTTTCCAGGCATACCAAAATGTACCGCTCAAATCGAAGCTTCAACATGCCCCCGGGCTTACCCCGGGCATTTGAATTTTGGGGGTTTTGACTGTTCAACTCCCCCATCCCCGGGCCAAAGAGCCGTTCGAATACCCCACCATAGGTCCGTTTCAGTGATTAAGTGCTTCAAACCCCGGGAATGAAACAGGAAACCATACTACTTTTTGTAATGAGCTTGAAATAACGTCTTCAAACACTTTTGAGTTCACGACATGGTTCTACTTGTTTTCAAAATATCCTCAAATACAAAGCAAAGCTTCTGTAACCCGTTCTTTGTCAGCCAGGCTGAAACGAAGGCGCAACCTTTTCTATTAAAATTGTGTACTGACGGTTTCTGCCATTGTTTTCACCTCAGTCGTGGAGAGGATAAACAGGAAAACATGAAGTAGAGGCTGCGTGTTCAAATCTCCCACCCTAGATGTTTGGTGATCAAACCTCCCCACCCCTAGAAAGGTGAGATTATCAAATTCCCTAACCCCGGCAAGACCAAGCTATCAAATGCCCGGGGTATGCCCAAGGAGGGGGGTGTTGAAGCTTCCATTTGACCGGTACAAAACAAACAAGCAAGTGAAAACTGGAATGGTGACAAGAGATGTTTTAGTACCTTTTTTAACAAATTGCTTTTTCATATAAACTGTTCACTTATCAATTTGGTGTAAGAGTTGCCCGCATTAGATTCAGCGCAAACTTGTTTTGTTTGAGATACGTACGAGGTAAATTAGATACTGATATTTTGCACCTCTCTTCGAGTTAAAAATCGGTACTCGAGAGTTAAAGCAAAACACAACGGCCTTAGCTACTACAGCTGCGGTGGTATAAAAGAGTTGAAAGCGAAGAGTGCAGGTGGGGAACCAGCCTAGCACAGCGGTTAGAACAGTCATCACTGAGCGGACCAGTGACCGGCCGAGTTCGATTCACCACGATGCCACGTGAATGACATGTTTACTTACACCAGATACTACATATGTCAGGCGCACGGATGCTAGGGAAGCGCTTGCCGGTTATTCTAAAAGTGAGGGTATACGGCATGCTACAATAATGCTGTTTCGTGGTTCGAAAACAAGAAATTTTGTACGTGCTTAACCCAAAAGAAAACAAAAAAAATTTGTTCTGTTACATCGTTCTTTCAGTGTTTACGTTTGTGTAACTTGCTTTTATAAGAATTTGTTGGCTTTTTTGAAACGAGGTGCATTCATAGCATTTCAAAAAGAGCATTTCATTGTTTACAATCTTTTAGGTTTGATGCAAGCAAAGTGCACGGTTCGCAACCTCGTTCCCAGGGTCCTCTCCTCTCCTTCCCTTCACTCTCTCCCTCTCTCTCTCTCTCTATGTGACATGTGGCATTCTCTTGTCAAGTTAGTTTTAAGATTGTCGTGTCGTTCAAATTTGAACTTTCTAAATAAGAGCTCTGCCATTCTAGTTCAATTGGGTATTCCAGTTTAGTGTGTCGTTATATTTTGTCCTGTTAGATTTTTCTGTCGGGTAGTGAATCATGTAAGCCTTTACAAAATATCCCGAGATCTCCCCGAGGGGTAGGAGGGGGGGGGGGTAATCAGAAGATCTCGGGATATTTTGTAAAGGCTTACATGATTCACTACCCTTTCTGTCAGTGTTTACCTTTGTGGAACTAATGGAACTATTAGCTTACCTACAAATCTGTTTGGTTTTGAAAATGAGATGCATTCATAGCATTTTTGGCCTCTCATTAGTATATGTAAATGAGATGTCACTGCTATCTGATTGGCTATTCTATTGTTGTTTGCATGCGTATACCTGGGACGAGCGAAGAGACGAGCCTCCAAACCCACCCCCACCCTCCTCCCCATTTGCAAAATACCAAAAAGCGTGAGTAAAAATAAGGTTAGGGTAGTGCTGAAGGGCCTAGAAATCCCAAAAAGTAAGTTATTATAATAGAACAGGCTTATTGCACAAGAAAAGGCTTCAAGCGGATTTGCATCCATGAACTCGCAAGGAACGAACATCAACAGCCATTTAGCTATTAAGAGGCAATGTCCCTAAAAGCGTTCCACTCGATTTCAGACTCGAAAACACTTTTGCCTTATATTTATATCATCAATACCACTATCCATCCTTATAACGAAATTGCAGTTAGAATGAGGAAATAGTTTATTTTACTGCCATTATCAGCATTTCATCTTTTTACGACCGTTACCGGCTAAAATATGCAAATTTTAGACGCTGTTATTCAGGTTTTTCAATGATCGTTAAAAGCTACTGCGGGCCGTTAAAACCTAGACCATTTGCACTCATTTGGAAGTATATTGCTTCTTCTTACTGTTCCAATACGTTTTAGCCGTATCTCTCTGTAATCAGCAAAAACAGGTTATCTTTATTCTCGTAATTAAGCAAACGGCACCAAAATATGCCTCAGAAATTTCACAAAATTCTTAAAAGTGGCACCTAACCTAGACTTAAAAGCATGTTTTGGTTAAAGATAAAGAGGTATTCTATCAATTTATGCAATAAAACTTGTGGCACAACGCGATTCAGAATTAAAGTTTTTGATTCAAATTTGCATATTGATGCTGAATTTTCATTGCGTGACACCGGCTGCTTTGACAGAAAAATTTCTCGTCCAGTTATCCAAATATTTGCCACAGCTTCTATTTTCCAACCAAAAACTAATTTATCTCTCTCGTCTTCCTTCTTCAATCATACCTGTTGTTCTAAAATTCCGCAGGTGTGCGTAAGATGCAGTTTTAAGCTTGATAAAATACCAAGTTACCCAACATTTGTGTTAAAGTGCAGTGTTCTTTAAATTGTCAAGATGGAGTTTAAAATTTCTTTTCAGAACCAAACCTCTTTTACTTTAAAATATGGTCCAGTGTGAAGCAGCTGCATTACCCAGTTTTTGATACAACTTAATCTCCATAACATTTTAAAAATTAACGTTACATGTTAAAAAAGTAAATCTCCCACAGCGTTAACAAATATGCGTGAATAGGTCAGAAACTTTTGGACAAGAACTACAAGAACTGGAATGCGGACCGCGAATAAATAGTTTTGCTTTATTTAATTATCACTTAACAGGAGCACACATTTTATCTCATTTAAAGACCTTTCCTAATGAAATTTCAATAAGATGGTTTCGTCCTTTCACTGCCTGTTTCTTCTATTGAGAGTGGTCAGCTTTATTCCACACGCTCCTTGGTCCACAGTCCGGGATCCAACGCTACTCCTCTTACATAGCCAGTTGGCAGCGAAGTTGGCACGCGCAAATACTACAGCCGCTGATACCACAACTTCAACATGAATTTCGAATCGTGCACCTTTAGGCAAATTAAGAAAATAACGTGTGGAAGTTCGCGCAATTTGTTCCAAATGGTTAAAGTAGATGAATGTTAGGACACAATTACGACTCAGCTTGAAACCTGTCATCTATCAAAGTCTGGACTCAGTGAAGCGGAACTGATACTGTCAAGGGCCGGTCATTTTGACCTTACGAAAGATCAAGTACAACAGATGGTAATTTGCCCACAACATCGGCATAAACTCGGAAAATTTTGGCGGCCACCTCGTTCTTGCCAGTATCCATCGCATAGTGGACCAAGAAAAAAACATTGTAACGAAAGGCATGTAATTGGTTTGGAGACTGCGAAGAACATACAGTCGGTTTTTAAAGTCACCGTGGGAATAAAATCACGTAAGAATTAAAAATCGTATAGTACCGTAAAATTCCGAAAATAAGCCCCGGGGCTTATATTTTTCAAAGACCGTTTTTGAGGGGCTTATTTTTTGAGGGGTTTATATAAGGAGGAAAATTTGCGTTTCAAAATCTATTGGGCTAGCCATGGAAGTATATTTACCGTTTTTGCTTTGTTTTACTTTGTATTTAAGGGCAATTTTCCAAGTACAAGCCCCCCGGGGAGGTGGGGGGGGGGGGGGGGCTTATATTTGGAGGGGCGATTTTACGGAGGGTTTTTGCGTTACCGGTTTTGGGGGCTTATATTTCGAGGGGCTTAATTATACACGGACGGGCTTATTTTCGGAATTTTACGGTAATTTAATTACTTATTCTTTTAATATCATGATGAGTGTTTTTCTTCTTTGAGAAGACAAAGAGAAAAGGGAAAAAATTTTGATGATAATGAAAATGACGATGACGATGATGATGACGAAGTACTGTAATTGTTACTGTTGTCATAAAAATTGCAAGACCATGATGAACTCAGTAGTTCACTCAATCTTTTCCATTCAGAAATATGTGGGAAGTGTAGAAGCAAACATAAGGAAGTGATGGACAAAAGTAGGAAATTGCTTAAGTTAGATCCTGATAATCTAATTGTTTTCTTATAAACCCGCTAATCGAACACTGTCGAGCTCATTTAACTCACTGTCCATCCCGGAATAACAAAAGTTCCATAAATCAAAATTCCAACTTGAATTCAAGGCTTCCTCTTCAACTGTCCAGTCTGTCTCGGAATTCCAAGAAGAGAAAGCACATAGAATAACAAACCAAATACAGACTGAAATATGACCATTATGACTCATGCTAGAACTTTCATATATCGAACCTAAGCTACTGACAACGTGTAGCACGGCCTATTATATTTGCGATTAGTAGGTGGTTGATTCATCACGCCTTAATAAAGTACTATATGACCTACTGTTACTAAAGTTGATTAAGTTAAGGTATCTAGACAATGACTGTACACATTTCACCGTTTTCAAGCGAAAATAGCAATCAGTTTAGTCGTGATTGGAATTCATAATTAAAATGTGGACTAGACGTGAACAGACACCCTATTCTGGTTTTCGATTTCTCGGCTTTTGGGGTCCAATCCTCATTTTCACAACTTATCTTTAAGGACTACCGTGTACTCTCGTCCCATACAGCCTAAAGGTCAATTCGTGAAGGACTTGCCCACTGTAAAATGTACATACTTAATTTTACCTGAAAAAAAGTGTTCCCTAAAAACGCAACTGTTGTATGTCGAATAAAGCACGTACGGGAGGGCGAGACTAAAAAATGTTAGTGGCAAAGATAAGTAAATTTAATGGTCTATACTTCCGTTCAGTTTTCCTGTAAATAAAGTAGATAAAGAGTTGCCTAGTGGCATTTTTTTATTATTTTTAAGCTTAATAATATCAATAATTATAACAAAATATTTCAACAAGCAAATGCGATGACCTTTCTTAAGTCTCGCCAATGAAAGCAATAAAACGATTTATTTAGTAAATGAAAATTAAGGTTTGGCTGCTGAACTTTTAAGAATAATTATATTTCTGGAGATATATTTATTGAAAAAGGAAGAAGAGGAAGAAAAATAATTTTTTCGGTTAAAAACACATATATATTTTTCCGAGCGGCAAGGATTTGGAGAAATTTCCCGTCAAAGCAGCCGGTGTCACGCAACGCGAATTCTGCATCAATTTGTAAATTTGAGTCGAAACCTTCAAGTCTGAATCGCGTTGTGCCACAAGTTTTATTGCATAAATTGATAGAATACCTCTTTATCTTTAACCAAAACATGTTTTTAAGTCTAGGTTAGGTGCCACTTTTAAGAATTTTGTGAAATTTCTGAGGCATATTTTGGTGCCGTTTGCTTACTTAATTGAATTACGAAAATGAAGATAACCTGTTTTTGCTGATTACAGAGAGATACGGCTAAATCGTATTGGAACAGTAAGAAGAAGCAATATACTTCCAAATGAGTGCAAATGGTCTAGGTTTTAACGGCCCGCAGTAGCTTTTAACGATCGTTGAAAAACCTGAATAACAGCGTCTAAAATTTGCATATTTTAGCCGGTAACGGTCGTTCGGAGATGAAATGCTGATAATGGCAGTAAAATAAACTATTTCCTCATTCTAACTGTAATTTCGTTATAAGGATGGATAGTGGTATTGATGATATAAATATAAGGCAAAAGTGTTTTCGAGTCTGAAATCGAGTGGAACGCTTTTAGGGACATTGCCTCTTAACAGGCATCTAGACTAGTGGTGGCAAAGACATGATTTGTCTCATCACAGCACTACCCTGAAAGTGGCTATCTTTCAGTCTAAACTTTAAAAAAAGGAAACGACGTTTGAAGCTTTCTGTCAACCACTGAATTTAATTTCCTTGAACAATACTAATAAAATCCGATTGCCAGTATTTCGGTTCCCCCCCACCCCTCCCCCCCGGGCTCACCCCATACTTCATTTAACAAATTGACGTCAGTTTCTTATGCGTCTGTCCTCTTATTGATGATAAATTGCGTCATAACATTGTCAAAGTGTTGTAGATCCACGAGCCGATAGGCGAGTGGATCTACAACAAACTTTGACAATGTTATGACGCAATTCATCATCAATAAGCGGACAGACGCATAAAAAACTGACAGCAATTTGTTTCTTACAATAACAAAACGCGAAAAAGGTCAAATGAAGACTTAAATTAAAATTTTATGTGTCTGTACTCTTATTGATGATAAAAATTAGCCAATCAGCGCGCGAGAATTCGCTCAGTTATTGTAAAATAAAGACTTGATAGTTGTACTGTTTCGTTCTTCGAAAACAAGGAATGTTTGCACTTGCATTAACCTAGACAATACAGCTATAGCGTCCATAATGAAATATGGGGTTATATTATGGAAATCTAGCCGAGTGTATGATCTTTTAGTTACTCCGGAGAACGTTTGTATGTTCTAGCCAGGTAGGTTCTCTTTTGTCTTGCAACAAGATGTCCATCATGCAAACTTATTGCAAAAAGAAACTATTTACATTTTCTGCGTTTTTTGCTTCCAAGAATTTCGATTCCTCGGTAAAGACTCCGTCTTGACCGTCTTCCCTCTCTTCTCTACTTCACGCAGGGCATTATTACCAAACCATTATTTGTTAATTATTTGTATTTTTAATGCTGTTATTGTTTTGTTGTCACGCATGGGGTGACAACAACAGGAAGGTGAAGTTTTGCAGGGAAATCGTGTTTAAACTTCTTCAAATTTTGGCAAGCTGTGTTTCACATGCGTTTTTAATATTTGTCGTATTATCGGTAAAGGAACAATTTCAAAAGTGTGAAGAATAACTTTATAGCTTGAGCGAGGTGTTTGTGCCTGGTACAAATCATGGCGGCTTTGAATGAAGCAATTGAAGAAGGCGATGAATTGTTGAAATCTCTACGCGCACAGAGCAGAACAGTGAGCTTTATGGCGGGATCAGATCTGATAAATATCGACCTTGGTAATGA
The DNA here is from genome assembly GCA_949710005.1 of Ricordea florida. Taxonomy (NCBI): domain Eukaryota; kingdom Metazoa; phylum Cnidaria; class Anthozoa; order Corallimorpharia; family Ricordeidae; genus Ricordea; species Ricordea florida. Next base: position 21,526,330 of record OX453284.1, read on the forward strand.
ATCGCATCAAAGGGACGAAAACAGTAAACTGGGAGACACGGTGAGCATGTGCATGATCTCTGACACATATGGTCAAACCGGGTCAAACCAAGGGGATTTAAATTGTTCATGAGTTTGGAAATTGTTCTTTCCAGGAATTGTTATTGGCCGGAATTCTTTTAAATGAAGCTCGACTTGGACGGAATGGTTATTTTCAAACGTCTCCAAAGGAATTAAGGTAATTTTGGATGGCATGTATTTATTGCTGATTCGACCCTCAATAGAGTGACTCTGGTTAGCTATGCATGCATATTGCAGATTTGGATGAATGCCGTTGACATGTTGTCCAGATCCAGGTGGAGATTTTATTTTTCCTTGTGCTGTTTTTCAGATATTACAAGATCTACCACAAGCCTGTATTCCGGGTAGTAGTGTACCTTTGCGTTTGGTTAAATCTCTGTTTAGCATTCTTTGAACACCCTGCTGTCGAAGGGATGGCGTTACCGTACTGGGTAAGACTTATGAAGTATGTTTTATATTAAACTATGTTATTTTTCATCATGTTCTTCTTCTCGAAGAGACCTTTTATTTTATCTCTTTAACTTCTTTTGGTCCAAAAAATCGGCCATAAGTGTTTTGCCCTTTAGCCGATTTTTTTATGGCCAAAAATAAAGGCTTGCCCAAGAGGTGTCGTAGGCGGCGGGGGCTAAACAATAAAGCACCTCCTGCTCCTCCCCCCTTGGCCACCTACTTGCTTTCTCCGATTTTCAAAGTGAGAAATGGGAAATTGCTGTTGTTCTCTTAATTTTGAACTTGTATTCATTCCCTATATTTTCTAGAAGTTTTCCTTGCACGTTTTTTTTTTTTCAGTATTCTTTACTACACCATAACTATTAAATCCCAATGCAATTGTAAGGGCTGGTCAGTTGTTTATGACAGGCTCTAGGGGTTGGCAATTTTAGAAGAATATTCCTGCAAAGATACTTGTAAGGAAAAGATATTTTAAGCAAACCAAAAACACCAAACAGTTTTGAAAAAAAATTTACCACCCATGTAACTTTGGAACAAAAAGTCTTGCCCAAACCAAACCGACTGCCTCCCTCAAAGGTTAATTGCTCAGACCATGACCTTTCAAAATGTCAGGAGGCCATATGTGTGACATATAATCGGTACCTGTTATGCAGTTTAAAACAAATCACCATCTCCTGTGTTTGATTTTATGTTAATTGTCAATACCCAGAGCATGATACTTTTCTTTCAGACATGTATTAGTAAAAGTAAGGCAATTGTTGTAATATAATCTGATTTATATTTTGCAGGCAACAATGTTGATGGAATATTTCTGCCTTTTTGTGTTTATTCTTCGTCTTTTCCATGTCTGGTGTTATTCAGCTGGTGTTAAATTTTGGAGAGATAAGAAGAATGTCATTCTGCTGGCTGTTATTGTGGTATGAGTATATTGACATTTTAGGTTACTGATACTGTAATATTTGTCCATGGTAACTCTTACTAAATGCATTACGTTTTTGTATAATCAACTATTTATTGTGGATAGGCAACCCCCTTTGAAGTAGTAATTGTTGGATTATAATCTGTCCATTCAAACAGAGCTGTTCAGTAACAGTCAGGGAAAGTGTAAGCAAATTTAGGTATGGAAGCAACAAATGTTCAAATTGTTTTCCAGACAAAGGTGTCTTTGAATTAGAGGCATATTGAGTTTTCTACTTAGTTGTCTGTACTGCTATCTCTTATTGAAATATAGACTTTGTATCCTAAACTGTTTTCATACTTTTTTTCTCAACCTTCCTTGCAGCTCACTTTTCTTGACATGATAATGTACATCATCCTCAAAGAAGGAGATTTTCAAGTGCACACTATGCGATGGACTCGAGCTCTAAGGCCTCTTATTCTCATAAACATTAGTGAAGGAAGGCAGGTAAATTAACACCACAGTTTTGATAAAACCAAAAATACTGTCATACAATTATAACACTACAAATACTACAACTACCACTACTATTACTGCCACTACTACTGCTACTGTTGCTGTTTCTACTACCACTTTCACTACCATTACCTTTCCAACAACCACTGCCACAACAAATACCTCTTCTTCTGCTGCTACCACTTCTATCTTATTTATTTATTATTATTGTTATTATTATAATTACACTGCCACTAACACTGCTATTACCATTGCCACTGCTGCCACCACACGCACTGCCACTACTGCACACACTACTGACACTAGCACTGCGACCACCATTATTACTCTTACTGACATTACTGCTGCCAACACCACTTCCACCGCCACTACTACCACTGCCTCTATCCTCGTATAAGTACCACTGTCACTGCAGCTACCACTACCACTGACACTACCACTGACACTGACACTACCACTGACACTGACACTACCACTACCACTGCCACTACCATTGCTACTGCCACTACCACTGACACTGCCACTACCACTGACACTACCACTACTACTACAATTGACACTACCACTGACACTACCACTACTACTACAATTGACACTACCATTGCCACTACCATTGCCACTACCATTGCCACTATTACTGACACTATGACTGCCACTGCGACTGCCACTACCACTCCCACTGACACTACCACTGACACTACCACTGACATTACCACTGACACTAGCACTGACACTACCACTGCCATTACCATCACTACTACCACTGACACTACCACTGACACTACCACTGCCACTACCATTACTACTACCACTGACACTACCACTGCCACTACCATTACTACTACCACTACCACTGCCACTGCCACCACCAGGCATGTAGCTAGCTGTATGCTGATACGCCATGGTGTACCTGAAATTTTGTAAGAGTATGTTGCTTGGACAATTATACATCACCCGACAAATTGCCTTGACAATTAATATCCAACTTTGGTGTACCTGAAAATAAATCCTGGCTATGCGTCTGACCACCACTTCCACTTCCACTGTAACTGCCACTATCACTGACACTACCACTGCCACTACCCTCACTGCTTCTAATGCAACTTTTGCTACTCTGCTACTAGTATGTCTACTACGACTACTACCCTTAACAATTGTTTCAAATTATTCCATTCTCACTGAGGTTTCTCTTATTATTTGTTTTTCTTTCTAACTACCTCTTCCTAGATCAGAAGAGCTTTTAGAAACATTAGAAAAACTCTTCCAGAGATTGCAAATGTGCTCATTCTTCTACTCCTCGTGATTGGCTTATTTACACTGCTTGGATCCAAGCTTTTTGGGAAAAGGTGTGCAATAGCTCATGTGTAAGATATGATTTTCTTTAGCCTGTTCCAGGCCCTCACATGGTACGGGCGAGCATCAGGCCCAGCCCCAATCGCCCTCACTTCTTCCGCGTTCGTCCAGAGGCTTGCCCCTTGTCATTTGTGGCCTGGAACATGCTGCATTGTCTTCTGTTGTGACAATAGTGTGCTCTTCTTCTTCGTCTTCTGCTTGGTATGCTGAGCGTTACGAGTACATCTCGAGGTTGTTGCCTGCTCCACTTTCATGGAATAAAAATGCAAAAGTGATTATGAATACGACAGACTTGATGGGGTTATTTTATAGACTAATGCAATCCTTTGCAGTATACCACTACCTACATTATTTGTAGAGAATTAAACTGAAACACCGTTTCTGTTGAAACACCCTAAATCCTGTTCAAGCCTGAATTTTTTTAGGTCTTGTCTTGGCAGCTGAGTATGTTGCTAATTCTTATATACCTGCGAGGATCTTTCATTTATCAAATATCTTTCTACCGCAGTGCGCACATATGAAATTTTCGTATATATAGACATTCATTTAAACTGAAACAGTTGCTATTATTCATTCGAAACCTTGTTTATATGAGCTCTCGTCACCAACATGTCATTGTGTTGAATGTTCGCTGTAGGAATCTTAAAGATATTCATGGCAAACCATATTTCACAAACTACTGGGATGTTTTCTTTAGTTTGTACGTGCTAACTACCACAGCCAACAACCCAGATGTCATGTAAGTACTGTGCGTAAACAAAGGGCTTGCTAACTTTGCTTTACAAGGAATACAAAGTTATACAGCGCTCTTGCAATTGGCAATTTGTGCTGCTGTTTCGTGTTTTGACATTTTTCGCACATAACGTAAACTGTTGGCAATTTTCTTACCTGCCTTTTATCCTTGCTGAATTTGCAAAACTGCAAGATTCCTGCTTTCCACAGCCGCAATCAATTTTAACGATTATAGATAGGAGGCCAATCCGCAAAGCAGAAAAATTGCTCTTTTGGGGTACGTTTTGTCAAGGCCGAAATTTGACTAGATGGTATATGAAGCAGAGATACTAAAAGCGAAATGTAGGAAACTAAATGGCTTAGGGACTTGTCAGAAATGAGCAGGGGGGGAGGAGGGGTGGAAAACAGGGGAGGGTCACAGTTTTTTGAGCTCTTCATAAGGGAGAGTTATGAAAAAAATGACAGGAAAAGAGGAAGGGTCTCAATGAATTAAACCATTATGTTCGTCACAGGTTTTAATCGAAGTTTGCGTTTTTTAAAGTACTGAATCATTTTCCTATTACCACTGTAGATAGAATTCGGATGTATTATTTATCCAGGGGAGGGTCCTGGAATTTTAGGACGAGATCTAAGGGAGGGGGGTTGGGTGGGACATTTTAATCCCCTTCCTTGAAAAGTTCATTTTATTTTCATTGCTTCACTGAAAATCTTCATCCCCCTCCCGCCTGCTAATTTCTGACAAGTCCTTTAATGCGAAATTCTAGTGAAGGCGTAGCTCAGTCACCGCAGGTTAGGGGAACTAGAGATTAGACAGAATCCAGGCAGGGAAATCCTTGAAATACGAAGCATTTTCTGGAAGGAGAAAGGCCCTCCCCCCTTTCAAAGTTTGATGGGCAGAAATTTGTTTGCGACCAAACTCCGCCCCGAAATGTTTCGGGACTTTTGAAAACACCCACAAATTTAGCAGGGCGGTTATGGTTAGCCAAATGTTGCAAAATTCAACAACTAATATTTATGTTCAACAACATATATCTATATTCAACATTTTATATTTACATTCAACAATATGCATTTTCTTTCAACTTCAACCGAAATTATTTTCATTCAACAAAAATATTTGTTCAACTTCAACCCAAATTATTTTCATTCAACAAAAATATTTATTCAACTTCAACCAAAAATAATTTCATTCAACAACAATATTTCTGCAACTTCAACCACAATTATTTTTATTCAACATTAATAATTATTCAACTTCTACATGCATATTGATTTAATAACATACCTTTTTTATGACAAAGGTTTTGAAAGTTCCCGGACATTCAAAATATCCTTATCCAACAAAATTCCCCGTCCCGTCCCCAGTTAAATACGCTATATTACGGATCCAGTCCTCCGATCACAGTGTGTATGAAGTAAAGATGGCGTCCGAAGACGGATCACGGCGTGAGGTCACGGAAGAAATGACACAAATTGTCAGAGAATGTGTTCGAAATGAGATTGCTCTTCAACGGTCGGGAAGTAATACCTCGTTGTTAATGAGGACTCGCGACCTTATAGCGAGTTCAGCACGATCTGCGAGCCGAGAGATGGCAAATTCCATCGCCCCGGGCATTGTTACTTTTCCCGCCACTGGCACCCTAGCCTCCCACGCAAACGTTCTTAGGGGTTCGTCACGCGTTCCTACCCCACGAACGTGGGGTAGGAACGCGTGACGAACCCCTAAGAACGTTTGCGTGGGAGGCTACTGGCACCCCGGATCCTTCGTCTTCTTTTCAGACTGGGCATGCACAGTCTTTTCAAACGGGAAAAAAGAGGCCTGCAGCTGCAACGAATCATCCATGGCGTCTCAAGGGTAAACAAAAGAAACAAATGAAGCAAGAGTTCCACCCAAAAGCTGTTTATCTCCTCGACAAGCCCGAAGATCTCGATGAAAATGGCTTTGTTCCTGATTACAAAGAAACCATTAACCATATTTATTTCATGTACATCATTTTGCCATCTCCACCCGCAAATAGCAAAAGCTAGACGAGGCGGGCGGAGAGGAAAGGTTACAACAGTCATAACAGATGACTGATATAATAATTGTAAATTAACTAATAAGAATTACTGAAAAACAAGCTAAAGTTACAAAATATATAGTTTTAGAAGTAACAATGCCCGGGGCGATTTGCCATCTCTCGGCTCGCAGATCGTGCTGAACTCGCTATAAGGTCGCGAGTCCTCATTAACAACGAGGTATTACTTCCCGACCGTTGAAGAGCCATCTCATTTCGAACACATTCTCTGACAATTTGTGTCATTTCTTCCGTGACCTCACGCCGTGATCCGTCTTCGGACGCCATCTTTACTTCATACACACTGTGATCGGAGGACTGGATCCGTAATATAGCGTATTTAACTGGGGACGGGACGGGGAATTTTGTTGAATAAGGATATTTTGACTGTCCGGGAACTTTCAAAACCTTTGTCATAAAAAGGTATGTTATTAAATCAATATGTATGTAGAAGTTGAATAATTATTAATGTTGAATAAAAATAATTGTGGTTGAGGTTGCAGAAATATTGTTGTTGAATGAAATTATTTTTGGTTGAAGTTGAACAAATATTTTTGTTGAATGAAAATAATTTGGGTTGCAGTTGAACAAATATTTTTGTTGAATGAAAATAATTTCTGTTGAAGTTGAAAGAAAATGCGTATTGTTGAATATAAATATAAAATGTTGAATATAGATATATGTTGTTGAACATAAATATTAGTTGTTGAATTTTGCAACATTTGGCTAACCATAGGCGGTGGGATGCGGGATAAAATCCGAACCAGAAATTCACTTTCGGACGAAAATTTCACCGCATCCCGAACAATGGTGGAATACGGTAGAGCAAAGGTTTGCTTTACACTGCCGGTAACCACAACATAGTCTGCATTACAGTGATATTTGAACTAACTCCACAGTTTTAACTTTCTTGACTTTTTACTCAGGATGCCAGCATATGACAACAATCCCTGGTCCAGCTTGTTTTTTGTTGTCTTTATAGTCATCTGTATGTATATCTTTGTCAGTATATTTTTGGCTGTTGTGTACAAGAACTACCGCAAACATCTCAAGGTACTGGACAGCGATAGTATTATGATAACAACAACAATGATAATGTTAATAATGATAATAATAATTAGTATAAATAATCAGTTGATTATACAAAATCGAGCGCTCTGATTGGTTCGCTATATCGGATTATCAGCCGATAAACACCTCGACGAGCAAAATGGCTGCCAGTCGTTTGCGCGCTTTTGATGAAATAAAATTTTTTGAAATAATCACCTATGTATTTGCATTAAAACAATTATTCCCCTCAGGCTCAGTGATTATCGGTGAATATTCACCTCGAATTCGTCTTGGTGAATATTTAGTAAATAAACCCCTTCCGGCGGCTGGTATATCGGAGGATAATGCCCGCGGCTGAGAGATTGTCCGAAAAATGAACAGTTGGCCGAGAAGCGAAGCTTCGAGGGCATATGTGAAATTTTGAGGACAATCTCTCAGCCAAGGGCATTATCCTACCATATACCAGTAAGCCAGGAAGGGGTTTATTTATTTTATAACCCTTCGCGATCGTGAATTAATTTCTACTTTGTACGTGTTGAAGAAAAAGAAAAACAAGTGGTCTGACTATCGGTCTGACTGGGGATTCAGGCGACTGATGCAAACACTGCATGTACATTGATTGGTTAAAATTGTTTTATATAAACTGTGATTGGACCAGAGCTTGACAAGCTGTCATGTCAAACATACTCTCGCAACGCCCCTTACATGAAAATCTGGAAAACACGGCACTTTTGGTTTATTTTACCAACTGTTTTTTTCGAAAACAAGTCAAAGCAAAACATTTCCAATGGATTAGAACAGAAAATCCAACCATACCACTAACACTGCGAAAGAAATTACACCCATGAAACAGGGAATTTGGAAAATATGGTGTAGTTGAAGGAATTGTTCGCAAACTTGGCTTTATTGTTGAATGGCGGGCGCCGAGGAGATCGAAGAAAAAAAGGTAGACGAACTTTAGTTCCAGTTGCAAGAACAGGTTGAACTGACTGAACCGAATTCTTTTGAGCTATAATTCGAGCGATAGTATTCAGGGATGACTCGAATAGTTGTTCTACGGTTAGTCGTGTACTGTACCACTGGAGCGACTTACCGTTTGAGTAGTTTATCGTTTTTTGCTTGGAAAAGTTTCTCAACCGGCAGCTTTAAAGCTAAAGACAAGGGGAAGTGTACCTTGTGCAAAACCAGCCTTTCTGCACATTTCAGTGGGGAGATTTTCAAGAATTTGATTGCCCAAAGGTTCGTAACTTTTGCTCACCTCCAGGCCAAAAACACCAGCAGCTTATTTTGTTGATTTTCTGTTTTATCCGGAGCTACAATTGCGACTAGCTACTTTAAAATTACGATGTCACTGGATTATAACAACGAGTTTATTGTAAAAAAAACTTGAAAGAGACTGACTTTGTTATGTTTTCTTGCGACTGAAAAATTGCAGGGCAAATATCCATGCGGCCGGGGTATATCGCCTGATACCCGTCCAGCTATTTGACACCACGTGATCCAAAATAGCCAATAAGATGGCACGAAAATTAATCGGTGGGTTATAATCACCGATAATCACTTCGCGTTCGGCGAATAATTGTTAGTGATTATAATGATGTACACACTAATCGTGTAGTGACTCCATATATTGGTATGAGATTAGTATCTAGGCACTGAGTGGTACCAAGAAATGAATTAATGTGTGTACATCGCCACAGTTAAGGTTACTTGTCAACTTAACAGTGCCAACTAGATGTAACGAGTTTTGTATCATAATGTGCAACTTGCATATCTGTTTAAATTATGGTTTTCGCTTGCGACAAAGTCGGAGTGATTGCGGTCTGGTGGAAATCCAAATCGTTGTCAAAAGAGCAGACGTTGTCATACTCCGAAAAATCGATCGTGCTTCGTGACCAGCGCACCTGGGCTTTCCTGCGCTTTCCCGCGCTTACTGATTAGCACATTGGGCTGTGCGCACCTGTTACTGTCTACTGAATAATTACTTGAGCCTCGTGATAATCATTTAAAAAGTAGATAGCTTCAGAAGGCTTTGTTTGCTTGGCTTATGACTCCATTTTATCAACAGAATAGAGGGGGAGGGGTGGGGGCATACGATACTTTGCTTGTACTAAGAGTCAATCAGAATCCTAGAATCACCTGCACGGGCCTATTGATAAAATAGATTGTCCCTAATTGCTCTGCTTATGACTCCTTTTCATCAACAAAGTAGATGGGGGGGGGGTCGCATCTGAAGTCTTAGTTGTACCGAGAGGGGCTGCCATAGGAGATGGTGTTAGCCTGGCAGGCACACTGTTTTACTAACCAGAATTCCAACATCACCAAACCACGCCTATTGATAAAAAAAAACGGTTCTTAATATCTTGCTTTTTTCGTAGAATGAAATTCGTGCTGCAGTATACCGGAAACGTCGGCAGCTGAAACAAGCGTTTGATATACTAAAAGTATGTTGTAACAACAAATGGGTTGTTACTGAGAACAGATGGCATGCTCTAATGAAAGAGGCCTGTCCGGGGTGGAGTGGGGCACGTTTGGCTCTGCTTTGGCAGGTGCTTGACGACGATAATGATGGACAGATAGGTAAGCTTGTCAGTCAATAATAGTTAAAAATGATTATTAATCAAAGTTATTATTATTAATGATAAAGGTCTTGATTTAAGGTTTTAAACTAGAAAATACTAGATTAAAATCTTACAGAGCAGTCCTTAATATTAATCTGATTAGGCTGCGACCTACCACAAAGAGTCCTGCACTTAATTGGGGGGATTTGAAGATCCTGCAGCCCGTACGAAACGGAATACGCTTACACAGCGCTGCTTTAGCGACTTACAAGCGCTGCAACGAACGTTGCATAAAGGTTGCACGAACGCTGTTTTCTTTGCGCTGCAGCAGTGCTGAAAAATGACTGCGTGAGTGCTGCATTAGCGACAGTGAGCGCTGCACGAACGCTGCAAGAACGATACAGTGGAATAGCCCAAAGGAGCGCTACTGTCGAATAACAGTGTTTATGCAGTGTTTATGCAGCGTTGTGCAGAGCTGCGTAAGCGCTGCAAGAAACATCTGATGTGCGTGATTGCGATTCAACCAATAAGAACATTTGTCAACAGGCTACAGGTCTTATCAAGCTCGCTTACCTGTGGTTCACGCCGTTCGGTCATGCAATCAACACAAGCTATTGTAGGCTCACGAAAACAATTTACGACTCATATAACTGCCGATATAACTGCCATAACTAATATTCTACAACGAGTAAACAACACAGACTAAAACGTCCAACCTTTAATGTGAATATAAGCTCTCATTGATCCACACGACGACAGAACTTGGATATGAAGTATACAAATAACTGTCTCCAGCAAAACAGTTTCGGCGTTTGGTAATATTGTACAGTACAAAATTTATATATTTCTACTCACCCCCTATTTTAACTTTTTTAGTTTCCCATTCTATACGTTCAGCTTTTAAGGTAACTGAAGCGCCATGTTCCCTCTTGTCTTTGGAAATTCTTGAAAGCGGCATGACATTGAACTCCTTCGTCTCTATGCAGTTAACGGTACCTTATTTTGCGGACGTTTTTGCTTTCTCCGGTTGTGAGTTGACTGTCGTTGATGATTCCAAGTTTAAATAGTATATAGTTACTTGCTATCGAAGCTACAGAAACACAGCTACAAACGTACTGGCCGGAACAGTTGATCCACGATCCGATGAATTTTGTTCAGTTAATTCAAATTTGAGCGCGCAAAGTGAAACTGCCTCGCCTGGAGTCACGAGGTATTTCAAGGTCTCAATTACAGTCATTCTGTACCAATAGGATAAACGATTTCTTTATCAACCACTTGTAGCTAGCCAGATTAGGTTCCCGAAGAGAATGGTTTACCCAGGTCGTTTACCTGATGTGATGTATTCTGCCTTCTTTTAGCATTTGTAAATAAGGATTTAAATCCAACTTTTGCCACTAACTTCACTCTTTTTGCACACGATCGTCCGTCCCGCGACGTGTTTTTTTATCTCACCAGTCGAACTCAGCAGCTGTGTTGCCAGAGACTTACGATTTGTCCGCAAAGCGTTTGCAACTCCGCTGATTAAGCAGAATCGCATTCTCAGATATTGCTCGTGAGTTCGTGTCATTGAATGTAAAGTAGTCTTTATTCGTAAGCTGTGCCGTCCCGTCACGTCAATTTTCGAAGATTTGTTTCTGCGCTAACCTCCAAACGACCATAGGAATGTGTGAGGCCCAAGTCGGTAACCGAATCTTCATCTTTCTGTGGATTTGAAGCCTCAGTGCACAAACCAATAAAGGTTCTCATGAACGCGGTCGACAGCCGTGCAAAACACCAGCGGCGATTTGATGGTCAAGGCAATAAATTGTTTTGAAAGGTATCTCTAGTGATTTATTTTGCTTTTTGGAAGTCTTTTTGGTTTCAATTCATGCCTGACCTTAATTAATTAAAGGTACGTGCGTACTACACAGGCGCAAGTCGATCTGCAGCGTTGTGAAACAGTATTGCAACCTTTAACATCGCTAGAAAAAGGTTCTAGTTTAAATGTTTAAATTGGATCGTCATTGCAGCTTTAAGGCAGCGGTTTGCAGCGCTGCTTTACCTATGCTTTACCGATGCTTTTCCCTGACAAAATTTTGCAGCGCTTTCGCAGTGCACGATATGTTGAGTTGGCTGCTTGAGCGACTCACGAGCACTGCTTTAGCGACGCTTAAACGCTGTGCAACCAAAAAAGTGAACTGTCGCAGCGCTGCAGCAGCGCTGTGTCGTTCGCACGGGAGTGGATGTGGGGAGTACCCGCAACACTATTCTACATCTTCTGGCCTCCTGACATCCTCAAATCCCTTTCGTAAATATCCTGATGTTATTTCTTGAATATACTCAAATCTAAAAGCACTTTTAAGAAGCTTAAGCCTATCAACTTGACCTTCTACTTGCAATGTTTAATAGTGAACAGGAATATGTTCTACATGTAACTATGGACTATGAGTTCTACTGAACATTAACTCTAAAATCGAACTCGAAGTCTACAATCTTTGTCAAGAATCATGGATCGACAGACACTTCTAGTTCTTCGAAACGAATGGCAACGCTCCAGCTAAGTTTCTCTTACTCCTCCCCTCTCAGTGGGGGAGGTACCAGAGTACACATTATGTCAGCATGCTGTAACCTCGACATATTGCGTTTGGAAGTGTATCCCAACATTGTTTGACAGGGTGGGGGAGGGCGTAGGATTTGTGATGTTTCCAAAAAATTATGAGAAAATAACGAATTCTGCCAATTCGTTCAAGATATTTTGGCAAAGTTTATATACTCGTTTTTGACAATTTGATATCATGCCTGGTTCTACTTTCTTTCGTCCTCGGACTCTATCGGTTAGATCGTTGGTCTTGATTAAGACGTAAGAATTACACGCGACTCTTAGAGTAATCCCAAATAGGGACGTTTAAGAAAACCTGCGTTGAGAACAGAGTACGCGAGTTAGGGCTGGTCACTTTTAATTGTAGTGTATTTAATACTATTTTAGAATGAACGAATTCTTAGTTATGACGTAGTTAAATGAATATGAGTATATATTATTGAACCGTAATCACGTGACTTGTAACCTGGTATATCCTTGCAAATAGCAGTAGATTATTCAATTCCAAGAGAAAATGAGGTGAGAGAACGTATCTTCCATACTGGGTTCTCTTACTATGATAAGGGGACAGAATCTATTTCTAGATCCGGAAACTATTTTAACTGACCAATGGCTGATGTCCTCCTCATCACGTGGTTGTAATTTCAATGCGCCATGTGGAAACCGCGCAGTCATGGAACGAGATATAAATAGATTCCGGGCTAAAAACAGATTCTGTCCCCTAATCATATCAGACGGGCTTATGTTCTCTTTCTTCATTTTCTCTTGTCAATTCTTATAAACTAGTTGTTTGGTTGTGTGGCTTGTTGTTTACTGCGTTTGCTATCGAAGTACGAGAATCTAAGTGCACAACAGTAATCATTCTATTCTTTGGGGAACAGAACTTTAACTCTGAGTCTAATTTATTTGTATGTTGGTTTACAGGTAAGAGAGAATTCCTGTTAGTGGCGGATTTGTTAAATGTGGAAGTAATCGAAGTCACGGATCAAGTGACTTTTCTGGAAAGAGTTATTCCTAAGATCTACAATTCCAACATTAGTGCCAGGATAAGACTATGTGTGTGTCACAGGTGCGTTGATCTGTTTCTTTTAGGAACACGATTTAATACCAGACTAAATCTTGTTGCACTTGTTTACACGCGGGAGGTAGTTTCGCAAGACTTTTTATTCTTAAATTTTGCTCGTAGGAAACTATATTTTCTAGTCCAGTTAAAGTGTGCACGCATACCTGCTGAAGATCTAGTGGCATGCTACTTCACATGCATTAAATATGTCATCACTAGACTATGCATGTCCCGTGTTCTATCATTCTTTGTCAAAATATTTCCTGGTAGACCTAGAAAGGGTCCAGAAATGAGCTTTCACTTTCGGAGGCAAGGAATTCTTCTCATGCTACTGGAATATGTAAGTGTGTGGTAGTTGTCTAGTCGCGAAGTTGTTGTAATATGCATTTTAAGTATTTTAATTATTTGCCAGGCTACGTAGCTATATTGATAGAAGAACTAAAATCCCACCCTGTGCCTGGCTACCCAGCTAGCAAAATTAAGCTCGTGATTTTCCTCGCGTTCTCGCAACAGATTTCAGATTTGATTTTTGGGCATAACGTAAATTCTTTATTAACCAAGCGTGTACTTCCAAAGTTAAGGAACGGGAATCATCACTTAGTAAGAATTTAGATGTATTACTGAAGCCTGTATAACTGTGAAAGCATAAACAAGATTGAAACAACTTTTCAGAACTTGACTATTTGTGATGTTTCAAAAACATTATGAGAAAATAACAAATTCTGCCAATTCGTTCAAGATATTTTGACAAAGTTTATATACTCTTTTTCGACAATTTGATATCATGCCTGTCCCGTGTTCTATCATTCTTTGTCAAAATATTAACTGGTAGACCTAGAAAGGGTCCAGAAACGAGCTCTAGTTTGCATATCTCCTGGTGAATCTTCGTATTCATGATCACCAGGCAGCTATCACGAAACAGCTTTTTGAGTCTATATGTAAGAACGAGAATAACAAGCCCAATAACCTGCTGCCGAATATATGCAACCAACCTTACGATTTAAGGGACCGTTCATTTTTTACGAGGGAGGGGAGGGGGGCTGGTGGAATTTGGGGAGAGACAAAGAGACAAGAGACAAAGATGTTTATTGTACCCAGAGATTTGAAAAACTAAATTACAAAAACAATTAACCCATTCACTCCTGGGACTTTAAAGCGCGACAACCCCCCAATTCCCTGGGAGTTTTGGCCCAAAAATTTGCGTTCGCGAACGCGTGAAGTAAACCATATGCGCAGTAAACCCAAAGACAAAATCAAGTTTTCAAACAAACTCCCTTTTGAAGTGGAATAAATAAGCGACTAGAAAATGTAAAATAAATGCTGTTTAACCAAAGGAATTGATACAAATGGTCAACAGGACTATGGAAATCGAATAATTTCTTTACCGCGCGACAAAAGGCACAAAAACAAATATTTCACGGGTCGCACAAAACACATGAGAAAACAATGATCAAAGCCAAAATGGGCAAAAACACGATTTCTAAATACTGTTCCATAGATTAGCTAAAGTTTATTGAAGTTTCCTTTCAGATAAATCCGGTTACAAAGAGAGGCGCATCAATTCTTGGCTTGCACGTGACGTCAGATATGTTTCCATACTTGGGTATCCGCCATGCTGGTGTTTCACCGCGGGTGAAATTTACATATGTTTATATGCCATCACTGTTGAATTACTCGAAATTTCAATGGATTCTTCGGAAAACGAACGTGTTCCTTCAATATCTGAGCTTTGTAGCAAAATTCCAGTACTATCAGAGTATTGCAAAAAACTCGACGACCACGTTAAACGAAGATATTTAGAAAAAATGGCCGAGATTGGAGTGGATCCGGTCACTATTCCCGGTGAGCAGTTTAACTCCGATTGCCTTCCTCCTATCGAAGCGACGGATTTGCTAAGCTACTTTGTTTTAGAAACTAGTTTCTACACCAAACAGCAGTTTAAGGCATACAAGAGTTTAGAGGCGTACAACTTTATGGTGTCAGGATTCATTACGAGTATTCAAGGCTGCATTGTCTCCGGAAAGCACGTTGTCGTAGGAAAAGTGAGACATTCCCTAGTGTATAAAACTGTGACTTTTAATTATATTTTCAAAAGAAAACAAACTTATTATATTAATATGCAACAGTTATCTATGCAACAGTTATCAACCAAGAGTATTCATGGATTTGTCTTACAACAGGGGAGAAAGCTCGCACGTCAATGGCAAATGATAACTCCAACAGATTTGTTACACAAATTTTATTTTAAGTAATAAACAAATTTAGTCACAAAAGTCAACTGCTTTAACCATACTGGAGTTGGCTAAAAGTAAGTTTTCAAATAATTTGTAAATGCAAATCTGAGAACTCTCAACATTACTAGAATATTATTTGTGGTGATGGAAATCAAGATGTAGGACAAAAAAGAGCTTCCATTAATTTAGCATTTTTCCTTGCAACATTTTTTGTTGTGATTTCAATGCTATCAGATTTGCACAGTTTACTGAAGAGGAACCAAACCTTAAACTAGCAGTATGAGTGGAAGTTACTAAAGCACCACAATATTTCATTTTGGATGATCATATCCTTAATTCTTATAACCTTTTTTGCAAATAAGAAAATATATAGCAATAAATAAGAAAATTTATGCTGATCACTTACATGTATGATCCTCAGCACCCTTTGAGAGGTGTAAATCAGAGCATTTCACTTGAATTTTATTGCATGGTTATAAAGAATGTCAACAACTTTGTTTTTACAAATAACAACCTTGCAGGAGAATCTTACATTTGTCTGTTGGTCCCATACTTTACTTGAACTGGCTGTTTTTAGTGATACAATCTGTATGTAAAATGCATTTAATGAACTGGTAACAAGAGGAACTTAAGAGGAAACATGTCACTACATTTAGGTGTTCTGTTACTGGATTTTATGCTAATACATTGTTGCCCTTTGACATCACTAACATATGTCCAGGCAATGTATCCATGTATATGTGATATATATTTGTACTAGGTCAATTTTCATTTAAGGGTTGAACTTGTTTTCAACTTAGGTTGATCGGTTTTAAGCTGAAGGCCACCCTCATTTAATCACTTACATGTAAAACAAATTTGAATTCAGAGAGGGTAATCCTTATAGACAAATAGAAACTGTTTTAATTTTCTGAAATAGTGTTATTTTCAAGTTGAAAAAGATCTACCTAGGTTGAAAACAGATTGTTGTAACCATAATGAAATGGCTTTATTCAACTTACAACCAAACTAGATTACAACAAGATGGCTGCCACACAACGTTCCTACTTTAGTACTGCCAAACATACTGCGGGCTCACACACCACATGACAACCATTTGAATAAAACAATAGGAGGATTACATCACTCTTCGTCCCTAAGGCTTAAGACTAGCTATAACTGTTTGTGCAAAGTCAAAACTCAGTCACTGTCAACTTTAACTGTTCTACCACCCATAGCGGGCTGGAGGCTTGATTTGACGAGTCGAACGTCGAAGTACGGGTGCTTCGACGGTAGGTCCCTGCTGTGAATCAGAAGGAGCTGGGGTAAGGTTAGGCTCCTGCATTGAACCAGGTGCTGGGGTTGACTCTTCACCCACTTGGCTAATTGGTACACTTTCCCGTAGTGAATCTGGCGACTCCATGGGTGGCGTGCATGGACATGGGGCCAGGTCCCGGAGCGAGACTGTTGATTCTCTTCCATCTTGGTACTTAATATGTGCATAAGTAGGATTAACATCTATCAACTGTACCTGGTCAACAAGCGGGTCATTCTTGCTCAATCTAACAAATCGTCGCAGTAGAACTGGTCCTGGATTTTGCAGCCATGAAGGCAGTGAGGTGCCAAACGATGAGCGTCGTTGGAAGTTGAAGAACCGTTCGTGTGGGGTAGCATTCGTAGAGGTAGAAAGGAGTGACCTTATGGAGTGAAGAGCATCTGGAAGTGCCAGTTCCCATCGGGAATCAGGTAAATTCATAGACTTAAGGGAAAGTCTAACAGACTTCCAAATAATTCCATTGTACCGCTCGACCTGGCCATTTCCAATCGGGTGGTAGGGAGTTGTCTTGCTCGTAGCTATACCTCTTTGAGATAGGTATTGCTTAAGTTCTTGTGAGAGGAATGAAGTGCCACGGTCAGAGTGGATGTAGCTGGGCATGCCACAGAAGGTAAATATCTGGTCAAGGCACTTGATAACAGTTGATGAGCTCATATCTGGGCATGGGAATGCAAATGGAAAGCGTGAATATTCATCTACCACGGTCAAAAGGTATGCATTGCGAGTTGCTGTTGGTAGGGGACCTTTGAAGTCAATGCTGAGCCGTTCCATGGGCTGTGTGGCCTTGATAAGAGCTCCAGTTGGTGGCTGGTAAAATTGGGGCTTCAGTTCTGCACAGATCCTACAAGATGCACACATTTTCTTGACATCGTCAGTAGAGTAAGGTAAGTTCTTGGACCTTACAAAATGCAGCATCCGGGTTACCCCAGGATGGCAAAGTGCTGAGTGAATTTCCTTGAGACTTGTTGTTGACATAGAAGAAAGGAAAGCACGAGTAAATAAATCTGGAGCCACATTTTCCTTCCCAGGTCTATGCTCCACTGTATAGCTGAAAGAAGCTAACTCAAGTCGCCAGTCTTGAATCTTGTTGTTTTTTATCTTTGTTCGCCTTCTGTTATCGAACATATAGGCCACAGAGCGTTGATCTGTCTTGAGTGTAAAGTGACGCCCGGCAAGGAAGTGTTGCCACTTTCGGACAGCTTCAATGATGGCCATGGCTTCCTTCTCGACTGGAGGATAGTGAAGTTCACTGCCATGGAGGGATCTGGACATAAACGCAACAGGCCGACCCCCTTGGTTAAGTGTAGCAGAAAGGGCAACTTCAGATGCATCACACTCAACCACGAAAGGTAGACTTTCATCTATCGACTGGAGAGTGGCTTTCTCAAGTTCTTTCTTGAGCATGTTAAATGCTGATAAGGCAGTTTCCTCCAGTGGGAAGTTGGTGGCTTCCACCAGCGGCCTTATTTTGTCTGAGAAGTTTGGTATCCATTTTGCATAGTAAGCAAACATGCCAACCACCCTCCGCAGGGATTGAATGTTCTTTGGTGGTGGAAATTCCTGGAGAGGACGAAGCCTTTCCTCATCGGGAGCAATTACCCCATTGCCAACACAGTAGCCAAGTACGTTGATGAAAGGCTTGGACTCAATGGACTTGCCTTCATTAAGAGTTAAGTTCCTGCGTTTGATAGCTTCATGAAACTTCTCAGCATTTTTGTCATGTTCCTCTTGATCCTGTCCAGCAACAGTAATGTTATCCAAAAATGGAAATGTGTCATCAAGTTTCTCCTCCTGAACAAATCTGTCCATTGCCCTTTGGAAGACAGCAACACCATTGGTGAGTCCAAAGGGTACTCGACAGAACTGATAAAGTCTCCCATTAGCTTCAAAGCCAGTGTACTTTCGGTCAGACCCTTTTATTGGCACTTGATGATAGGCACTCTTCAAATCAAATGTTGAGAAGACTTTATACTTAGCAAGTTTGTTGACCATGTCATCAATCCGAGGAAGGGGGTAGGCATCCAATTCTGTGTACAAATTGATAGTTTGCGAATAGTCTATACAGAGTCGTTTCTTATGCCGGTTCAAGGGATCCTTTGAAACAACTACTTGTGCTCTCCATGGTGATGTGCTAGGCTCGATAATCCCTTCATCCAGGAGTTTCGTTATCTCTTGGTTTATGAACTTCTCGTCTTCTGAGCTGAAACGCCTGGATTTAGTGGCAATTGGCTTACAATTAGGAAGTAGGTTTGCAAACAGTGAGGGCTTTTCAACAGCAGCTGTAGAGAGGGCACAGGCTGAAGTACTCTTTGCGATAACCAACTCTGGTTTCGAGCCGCCAAATTCAATGGTAACACTTTTGTGCTCTTTTTGGAAGTCTTGGCCAAGGATAATGTCGCTACAAAGATCTTTAAGCACACCCAAACGGACAGAAGGGTAGGTACGTTGATCAAGGGTAACAGGAGTAAAACAGTGGCCAAGGACATTGGTCTTGAGCGAAGTAAGAGCCATAGATATTTTCTGCGTTGATGGATGGAGCTTAAGACACAGTTTCTTTGCCATATTCTCACTTATGTAGCTGTCTGAACTACCAGAGTCAATAAGTGCGATCAGGCAAGTACCACCGATAGACACTTTTGCAGAGGCTTGTATCAGACTTTCTGGGCAAGCAGCAGTAATTGTACAAAGGGCTGGCGAAAACATAGAGGCTGCTGGGTCTGCATTTACCTTTGACTTGCACACTTTAGCATAGTGACCTTTCTTACCACACTTATTACAATAACAGTTCCGGGCTGGGCAATTTCTTCTGTTGTGGAAAAGGTCACCACAGAAAAAGCACTTATTTGGTGTTACTGCAGCGGCTAAGGAATTTCCAACTGATGTAGGGGCTCCAGAAGTCTGTCTTGATGCAGTGACTCCAGGAGCCTCTGTTGATGCAGGAAATCCAGACGTATGTTCTATAGAGGGCTTTGGCAATGCTGCAGTAGTAGGAGTCCCAGGCATAGTATACACTTCAGAATTCTTTTGCGCCAAGTCCAAAGACATTGCTTGATCAAAAGCAGTCTTGAGATCCAGTTGTCTGTTTTCCAACAGTCGTTGGCGGATTAATGACGACAAGAGCCCATTAATGAAAGAATCCCGGACCAATTCTTCACGATACTGTTCAGCAGTAACATTTCTAAGGTTACAATCCTTGCTTAGTTTGTGAAGTTCTTGAAGAAATTCTGTAAGGGACTCACCAGGTTTCTGTCGCCTTGTTGCGAGTAGATGTCGAGCAAATACCTCGTTGGGCGTTTTAACGAACAGTTGCTCCAAAATTCGAATGGCCGAGTCGTAGTCCTCACACCCTTCGATGTATTCGTAAACATTGTGCGATACATAATTCACGAGGGTTCTGTGTTTGTCGGGGGCCCTTTCACCACATTCATCGATGAAATTCGTGAAGGTTCGATGCCAATGCCTCCATTCTTTCGTAGCTGTGGGCGAATTTGGATCCAAGTCGAGCCGAGCTGGTTTGAGTAGCGTATCCATGCGTTTTCTGTGTTTTAAGTTGAATAAATTGTTGTAACCATAATGAAATGGCTTTATTCAACTTACAACCAAACTAGATTACAACAAGATGGCTGCCACACAACGTTCCTACTTTAGTACTGCCAAACATACTGCGGGCTCACACACCACATGACAACCATTTGAATAAAACAATAGGAGGATTACATCACAGATTAAACCTGAAAACAATTTAACCTGCAAAATGTACACTATGTGATGCAATCAATTTAATTAAACCATTTGAATTCAAAACTTCAAACAGTCAACTATAATTTGATATCCATATCTATGCTACGTTAAAGCCTCATTTACAGCATTTAAAGCAAGGTTCTATGGTGCATCCCCCCTTGTCGCGGTTGGGTACTGCCCCAAAATACTTAATGGGTATGCACCACCCAATGGGGTTTAGATATGATTCTTAGGTAAAATGGGGTTTGGTATTTCGAATGTGCAAAAGTTTACAATTACATGTACATGTACCAGTAGTCAAAAAGATGTTAAGAAAAAACTAAAAGAACTGGGTGGCACATACCCACGGAAACATACCTTATATACCCCATCATGCATTTTATGGACACAAAACTAATCAAATGGAACAATGGGGCCACATAGGTTGACAAGTCCTGAGCAAACTCTGATAATTCGGTCAATCATTGGTACTTGGACCTCTGGATTTCCATGAGGATTACATGTCAAAAGATCAACTGCCAAGGTATTCTCTAAAATAGTGTACTTTCGACGTAAAAGTCCAATCACTCGCTCAACATGAATTCTGACATGTGCAATGCCCCTTGTCTTTTCAACATCAGTAGGGTCTAATTGTTCTTTCCCTTTCGTAAATGCTGGAATCACAAGTTCTGCGTTCTTTAGGGCAACACCATCATGAATAGTGAACCCCATGTCTGCCATAACCAAATCTCCAGGAAGCAACTTGTCTAGCAAGCCACAATTTTCCGTAAGGTATTTGTCTGACGTCCGTCCACCCCAGGCTTCTGAGACAAATGAAATGCAACCTTGAGGGGTGATGCCAATAAGGACCTTCACTGTATTATGATGTTTGTAAGAGCTGAATGTTTGTGCTCTGGCTAGGAGGTTTGTTGGTTTTACACAAAACACCTCAAAGCAGTCAATAATGACAGTTGTCTTTGTACCAAAGGAAAACTTAAAACACTGAGGCATGGTCTTCCAAAGCTCTTCTCTCTCAGGCCACCTAATCAGTGGGCACAGTCGCACATCCATAATGAATAACCAGTGAGCAAATGTCCTTGACACTGTTGACTGGGACACTCC
This sequence comes from Ricordea florida, assembly GCA_949710005.1. Taxonomy (NCBI): domain Eukaryota; kingdom Metazoa; phylum Cnidaria; class Anthozoa; order Corallimorpharia; family Ricordeidae; genus Ricordea; species Ricordea florida. Next base: position 21,548,039 of record OX453284.1, read on the forward strand.
AAATCTATATGCCAAGTCTTGGTGTGGCACATTTAGTCTCAATTTCATGAGAACCATGACCATCTCTTGAAATAAAGTAAGACATTGTGTTCGGCGTTTGACAAAAGGTGAGACATGAATAAAAGTTGCTTCTAGCACTTCGTATGTTGGCAGGCCTGTGTAGAATGACACTTTCGCGTTGTCGTCCTTAAAATAATTCTGATCGAAAGGCTTGCTCGGCGATAGATGGGTAAATAAGTAGTCAAACTCTTCTGTTTGAGTAGAGGCATCAGTGCGTGGGCAGTCCTTAACAGAAAGAGATGCCACAGACCGATACAAATGGTCAAAAGCCTCTGTTTGTGTTGAGCAGTCATACATTTCTTGATCGTCTGGCTGCAAGTCTGCTGCCTCCTCTTGAACTTGCTCTGCCTCTGAAAAATTTAAGCTTTCAGCCTCGACAATCTCAGAAGCAAAATCGGCAAGGGGGACTCCAGGCTCGTTTAATTTCGGTAGCTTTAGTAAACGTTCCTGTTCCGCCTGTCGTTTTCGCCTTTGCTTCGACCTCTCCGCTCGAGCTTCTTGGGCTTCAGTTTGTTCTCTTCGCGTCGTCGATTTGCCATGGCCTAAATTAAGAGATGGAACCCAGTCGATACTGTGTCGATCCCACAAAGGAGCTGCGGTTCCAGAGTGAAAATGTTGATCACAAACCCTATCGTTACTTAAGATTTTCTCTGTGAGGTCATCGCGGCTTATTGCTGAGATCCATCGTCGTCTTCGCTCAATGCTGAGTTCTTCTACTTCTGGGCCCTGATTCGTCACAACTGTCGGAACTCTATATAATCGGATTCCCTTATCTCGACCAGTTTTTCTAGAACACCCCACAATCAGGCACATTGGCATTTTGAGGATGCGAAACTGGAATAAAACGCGTCTGAATAATTGTGTTTGTGACTAGCATCCGTCCGCCATATTGGTATTTGAAACACCAGCATGGCGGACGGAAGTCACAAGTGATACCGGAAGTCACGTGAGTGCAAGCCAAGAATAATTTCAACGTAAACAAGCCGCAAGCGCTTCGCATCAATAAACATGATAAAGGAAATATACACTCTGTACTTCACATAAAAGACACACAAATGGGTCTCCAAATCAAGTTAATTCAAAACATGAAAGATAAATGGTAGCCAAATTATGAAATGGGTCAATCATGAAAGAACTGAAGCCAAAAAAACTGGCAAAAGGAAAACCCAAATGCGTATATGCGTTAGAACACGCAAATCGAATTATCTCATTAAATGAAATTAACCACAGCCAAAGGGTCAAAAAGGTCAAGCAAACAACAATCATTTTCAAGAAATAAATACCCTCCGAATCCATTAAAGTTGTCTTCGCTCTCTGAGTCCCCAAAAATTAACGCGACCTCGGGGTCAATTTCAGAAGCCGCCGCCATTGTTTTCGCAAAACGTGTTGGCTTGCGCTCATCGGAAAATCCCGACCTCGTATTGTTCTCATCAGCTGTCAAAATATGCGCAAAAGACGGCAAATGATTGGTTTATTATCTGTCAAAGTCTCTATGAGGACAAAAGAGCAAATAACACTCAGTAGGAGTAGGGAGAGGGTCAAGACCAGCGGCCATTTTTACGGGCGGTTACGGGCGGTTCAGGGAATTCGTGGGTTGTCGTACACGGGCGGTTACGGGCGGTTCAGGGGCGAATGGGTTAAATATAAATATAATAACTAAAGGGTACCAGTGGGGGGGGGGGGGGTCACGTGAAATATTTTAGCAATACTTTGATGTCATAATGTTTTAATCCGATATTTTCTTTTTCTTTCAACTGGGGAGGGGTCATGTGAAAACATTGGCAAGCTGAGGGGGGAGGGAGGTCATGCAATTTTTAAATGGTCCCTAAGGCGACTTAGCAAGTTCGCAGTCCCACATGCTAGAACGAAGAGATTCGCAAAGTCTTTATTATTAAAAGCTAAACCCTGGGCTAAAATTATATTTTAATATTTTATATTAAGATTTAAATTTAACGGAACTATAGCTGCAGTATTTATTTGTTAAAATTATCATTGTTCTGTCAAAGTTACGCAATTCAGTAATTTTTAACTCCGATGTAACTTTAATAAACCATTATTTTTGGTTTGTTTGTTTGTTTGTTTGTTTGCTAGATATCCTGTACTCCAAAATTAGCAGAGTTTTAAGATTCTCTTTTTTAAAAATTGTGTTATGTTGTAGTAAAAAATGTATATGGTGGAAAGAAATACATTAATAAAATGTCGGTCACACTGCTTCTTTCAAACCAAAGCCCATAAACGAAGGCGCGTTTAGCACGCACGGAACTTTCATGGTTGAGAGTAGACTGAGTCACCTGAAGTACCTCCCGCTACTTTGTCAACCAATCAAAAAATCAAGTGTGATTCGTGACCAACTCCCCTGGATTTTTCCGCGCTTTGACTTCCGATTAGTTCATTGGGCTGTGTGCATCGTTACTGTCCAGTATAATTACTTTAACCTCACGACAATCATTGGAAAAGTAAGCAGGCTTAAGAATTTGTTGATGCTTATCTTTGAATCAACAGCCAGAACTGCAGTAACCTTTTCTTTGCCATCATAACATTCAACGCTTGGCCCTCCCCAGTTTTTTTTGTGAAGAGATTTTTTTACGTTCTGGAATATTTCATCGAGTGGAAAAAAAACAACAGATATTCAAATGCCGGATCAACTATATTCCAACCTTTCTGTTGCATATTTTGCTTCCTATAGATTCTTTGTCTATTTCTTCGACGTAGTGATTTTTGCCAATGCTATCTTCATTGCCATTGAGAGAAATGACATGGAGGTGCTTTTCCTGGCGTTGTTCAACTTGGAAATCGTTCTCAAACTGTACACTTTCGGAGGCAAGGAATTCTTCTCATGCTACTGGAATATGTAAGTGTGTGGTAGTTGTCCAGTCGCGAAGTTGTTGTAATATGCATTTTAAGTATTTTAATGATTTGCCAGGCTACGTAGCTATATTGATAGAAGAACTAAAATCCCACCCTGTGCCTGGCTACCCAGCTAGCAAAATTAAGCTCGTGATTTTCCTCGTGTTCTTGCAACGGATTTCAGATTTGATTTTTGGGCATAAAGTAAATTCTTTATTAACCAAGCGTGTACTTCCAAAGTTAAGGAACGGGAATCATCACTTAATAAGAATTCAGATATGTTACCGAAGCCTGCATAACTGTGAAAGCATAAACAAGATTGAAACAACTTTTCACAACTTGAATATGGCCAGTAGAGGACCCGCTCACGTTACATTTTTGAGCAGCTAACTTTTGCTTTTCTTTGTTTCGGTTTCATCTCAACACACATGCTTGTTTATACCAGTGTAGTATAAATAAAAGTATAGCGTACAGGAATATGTGCCGTGGCTAAGCTTTATTTTTTTGCATTCAAGAACATCAAATTTCGTTTCAACTCATCAGTGAAAAGGGTAAAAAAGAACTCCACCGCAACCATTGAAATACTGTACTTCCAAAATGCATCAAAACCAAACTACCCAGAGTTATTTTTTTCCATTTAATTAACAGAGTACTTTATTCTTGTTTCAGATTTGATTTTCTTATTATTGGAGCGGCGACCTTGGCCCTTATAGTGGAAACGTCTTACGAATCATGTATGTGTAGCCGTTGTTTTTATACAATTTAAAAATAATGCTTTATGCATATGTTGTGGTTTAATTTTTTCCTTGGTTTAAAATTTATTTTCCTTTGTTTTTTGGTATGGTAATGTATGAAAATGAGTTTGAAACAAAGGGAAAAAATTAAACCAAGGATAAAATTGAATCACGACATATACAAATAACTTTTTTCTCCGGAGTGTTTAGTTGTAGTAAACAAAGTCAATACTAGGACTACTTCTTAAGTACGTAAGCTCACTCCGAAAAACCTTGTTTCAAGTCCTTGGTGGAAGATGCGATTTTTTCTTTGGGCCTAATTTCATGAATATGAAATATCCGAGTATTTAACATTTGTAAGTTTGAAGTTGTTAAATTGATATGCAGGTGATATTGCACCAATTTGGTTTGCATTGTTCTGGCACAAAAACATGGCGGAGTTCATTTGGATTTGTGTTTACCACATGCATGCGTACTATGTAATTTCATCAACTGATAAAAGAGTAAAAAAGCTAAACAGCATTTTGATATACAGAACTATTCAGTGTCCCCCTTAAATGTGTTCAGTTGAGGGGATACAGGTGGTTAAGAAGGCTGTAAGTAACTGTGTTACCTGTCGAAAAATGATCGGTAAACCTTATGGCACACCAGAACCAGCAGCCTTGCCAGAATTCCGAGTTCGCGAGTCGCCACCATTTAGTAAAATAGGGGTGGAATTTGCGGGGCCTTTATTTGTGAAGGGCCAAAAGGGAGCGGGTATGGAGAAAGTTTACATCGCTCTGTTTTCCTGTTGCGTGACGAGGGCCATACATTTAGAGCTCGTCGAGGACTTGTCGGCCGCGACTTTCAGAAGATGCCTTAGGAAATTCACTGCTAGGCGGGGTATGCCTGCTCTAATGCTGTCGGACAATGCCAAAACATTTCAGGCGATTTATAACACAAGAAATTGGGATAATCAAACGAATTGATAAAGCTCGAAACTTCTGCACCTCCCTGTTACCTTACAGTGATATAACTTACTTTATCAATTCGTTTGATTTACCCAATTTCTTGTGATTCAATTCCCCACTGACGCAGCACCAGTTTCTTTAGAAACTATCCCCACAATACTTGGATTCATTTATGTTGTAATGTTTATATTTATGTTTAGTACAATCAAGCCAAAGTGTGTTGGATTTTCTCATGGTTTTACGAGTTCTCCGACTAGTCAAGATTATGGGACAAGTCAAGAGGTGTGTCAGTATTCCGAATAGTTATTGTCAATATTAATTATGGTTTCACCCAAGGAGCTTCCAACTCTTGTACGACGAGAATCGACTTGTCATCATTGCTCTATGTATGAAAAACATTTTTTTAAATTTTTTCAGTAATTTTATCCATAAAATGAAAGCTAGAACATCTAATCATACCATGGGACCCAGAAATTTGTTGCTTCTTTAGAGTAAAGGTTAACCCTTTGACCCCCAAGGGGTCTCCCTGTGACGAGTAAAATCGTCTGGCGTTAGCGAGAGTAAACTCTATGAAGTCACTCTTAAGGGGTAAAGTGTTAAGAGAGATAGATTTGTAACCCTTTAAGCCCTAAGGCGTCTGCCTGTGACGAGTAAAATGGTATGGCGTTACCCAGAGTAAAATCTATAAAGTCACCCTTAGAGCTTAAAGGGTTGAAATGTGGCGTCGAATCCGGGGGATTGTGTGACTTACAGGTAACTGTAGACTTTGGTGAAATGCTTCAGTTTAGGTTTGACCCTGGGAGGGACTGAAGAGTCTAGAGTTAATTAGAACCGCGTTACGTGAATTTCTGTTTTCTTTTATTTATTTATTTATTTTTTATCGTGCATGGCTTTCTTTTTACAGGTTTCAAGTCATAATTGGTACTGTGATGCAGATCGGTCCTGCTATGACTACATATGGTGCCATCGTGTTTGTATGTTTCCTATATCATTGTTGCTTTGCTGTTCAAAGACCCCATCCAACATTGATATTTTTGGGTGGGAGGGGTGGTCGGCTCTTTTCTCTGGGTGTTTCCGCGACAGTTAGCAAACTTCTCAATTAATCCAAATTAGGAGAAATCACACAGTGAGGCATGTGTGACACACAGTGAGGCATGTGTGACACACAGTGAGGCATGTGTGACACAGTGAGGCATATGTGACACACAGTGAGGCATATGTGACACAGTGAGGCATGTGTGACACACAGTGAGGCATGTGTGGCACACAGTGAGGCATGTGTGGCACACAGTGAGGCATATGTGACACACAGTGAGGCATATGTGACACACAGTGAGGCATGTGTGACACACAGTGAGGCATGTGTGACACAGTGAGGCATATGTGGCACACAGTGAGGCATATGTGACACACAGTGAGGCATGTGTGACTACAGTGAGGCATGTGTGACACACGGTGAGACAAGTGTGACACACAATGAGGCATGGGTGACACACAGTGAGGCATGTGTGTCACACAGTGAGGCATGTGTGGCACATAGTGAGGCATGTGTGACACACGGTGAGGCAAGTGTGACACACAATGAGGCATGTGTGGCACAGTGAGCATGTGTGACACACAGTGAGGCTTGTGTGACACACAGTGAGGCATGTGTGAAACCTTAGTCAATCCCTCCTTATTTCCACACTCGTATTCATTTCATACCAGAATGCGGTGTCTGACTGTGACATAATGCACCTCTATTCCCCATTACAATAACTCTGCCAGTCGTAATATTTTAATTTTTTTAATCGATAGTTGATATTGATTAAACTCTCTCGCGTTGGACAAGTGGCAGCAAGTGTGAATAACAATCAATCAAATTTGCGCAACCTTTTACGCGCTTGGGGCAGGTTACAAGATTTAACAGCGAGATGTGATTGGCTAGTTATATCTTCAAACGCATGATGATTGGTTAGACTTGTTTTGGTTGACCGTTTTATGGTGATGTGTTAGTTCCTTTTGCCTATACTCTGTTGCAGGTGTTGTATTACATTTTTGCTGTGATAGGAATGGAACTGTTTGGATCTTTGGTTCAGTCAGATCGCAACCCACCTATAACAGATAATAACAGTAGCGACACGGCCAACGTCACTGCATTTTGTGGGAACTTGAAGTTAAAGGGATCCGACTTCTATGCTGATCGTTACTGTGGTAACAACTTCGGCAACATTTTACGCTCTTTGAAAGTGTTGTTTGATCTGATGGTTGTCAATCAATGGCATGGTATCCTTTGAATTTGTATTTTTGGTTGCCTTGCAGGCGTAGAATTTTTCACCCACATTGTCCAAGTAGCATGTACTTGTTTCAGTGCAGTTTTCTACTAGTCTAGCAACACTACGTCACGGCCATAATTACCGCATTGAAATGGCTTCAAGTATCGCAGGCACACAGTTACAAAAATGTTCAAGGGGTCGTTCAATGGTAGACTACATTACGCCACTTTTCAAACGAAATATTTTCCCTCTAGTGAACGTTTGTCGCATTTTTTTACAATTTAATCCACGTTTAGTAAGCTAAGAGGATTTTAATGTTTTTCTCATGGCAGCACAATGAAGGTTTCAACTGCAGATGAAGATAACCTTGGTGTAGCGAAGATCTCGCTGATGTCACCTGTTCATGTTAATGTCCAACCAATGATTTATTACCTCATTGAACAAAGAGTCGTACTCTTTTGATGGTTGGCATATTTTTATTATAAAGAAAAGCGTTGCCAACTCTTGAGAGAGCACGGTAAATCGACCAGTTAATAAAGTAAAGAAGATGGTAGATGTTGAACTGGAAAATTTGTGAAAGATGTAGTTTTCAGCACTGTCACACCCAAACTCGGAAAAATGAAATCCGAGCTCTCCCAATACGAGTCGAACCAACGATCTTCTGATTACTCGTCCGGAAGTTGTACCACTGGACTATAGGAGACTCATGGGAGCACGGCCATTAAACTAGGTTCATGCGACAAACACCCTGCATACTGCTAGGAGTTAATCATGGTGGGTTTAACAGTAGTTTCCTTAACCGACTCATTAGTTATTACTCAGGGTTTTGTACTGGTCACAAACAAGTGGGCCAGGCTCTATTTTCTTTCATTTCACCTCCTCTGCGTCATCGTAGTACTCAAGTAAGTGAAATTCTTTCATTCCTTACACGGCCATAGTTTCACCCATCATTGGCCTGCTCCCACCTTGGTTGACTAAACAGCCGTGTGTGATCCTCAGATTCAAACAAATTCATGATGACTAGGATTTTAAGTAGCCGCTAAGCAGACGTTCTCTGGGCGTCGTCATGTGTCCTCCCCCCACGAACGCGTGACAAAGTCGAAAGAACGTCTTAATAGTAGGCTAGATTTGAACCGTCAACCGTCGGCTTCATGGACTGCTCTACCAGTTGAGCTACCAGTGCTATTAAGAACAGGGCAAGTATACAATCTCCAGACGTCGTCAATGTTAGGTCTGATATTCCTTCCACAGAAATTAAAATGAGTTCTGAGAATACTTCTTTCGATTCAATGTTAAAGTCATCCTCAGGGATTTTCTTTTGATGGAATGGTTGTTATTTTGTTGTTCCCACCTTGGAAACGCCTTAAATTGTTACTCATGTGTGTTCTTGATTGATTTTTTTAATCCAAAGCATCTTTGTAACATTCACCCACCCCCTCATGAGAACGGCCTGATATTCCTTCCACAGAAATTAAAATGAGTTCTGAGAATACTTCTTTCGATTCATGGGAACGTCCTTTACTGTACTCATCATAGTAATATAATATAATTTAGTATCACCCAACTAGTGGACTAATGCAAATGCCACAATCTGATTGGCTACGCTACTAGAGGACTATTAATAGCGAAATTCGTGGCGCTTTCTTTTGTTTTATTCCCAAATAAATCTTTCTTCAACTTGCATTTGCTAACTTTGTTATTGCTTTTTCTGTCCGACTAGTTGTTAAATAATATAATAATAAAGACTTTATTTATACAGGGTAGCAAGTTATAGCCATAGGCTAGTAAACCTGTGGCCCTGATTAAATCAACTTATTATTCAAAGGAAGACCACAACACACTCGCATGTTTGTTGTTGACCAACAGTATCTTTGTAACATTCACCCACCCCCTCATGGGAACGTCCTTTACTGTACTCACATGTTTGTTATTGACCTGCAGTATCTTTGTAGTCTTGTAGCATTCACCCACCCCCTCATGGGAACGTCCTTTACTGTACTCACATGTTTGTTATTGACCTGCAGTATCTTTGTAGTCTTGTAGCATTCACCCACCCCCTCATGGGAACGTCCTTTACTGTACTCACATGTTTGTTATTGACCTGCAGTATCTTTGTAGTCTTGTAGCATTCACCCACCCCCTCATGGGAACGTCCTTTACTGTACTCACATGTTTGTTATTGACATGCAGTATCTTTGTAGTCTTGTAGCATTCACCCACCCCCTCATGGGAACCTCCTTTACTGTACTCACATGTTTGTTATTGACCTGCAATATCTTTGTAACATTCACCCACCCCCTCATGGGAACGTCCTTTACTGATATACTCATATGTTCGCTTTTTGTATGTTTCCAATCTACAGTATCTTTGTAGCATTCATATTGGAGGCTTTCATGCTGGAGTATTCTTTCACTCATGGTAAAATAGAGACGGCTATTAACAAAATAATACAGGAGAAAGGGGTAGGAGTTGGAATGTAAGTAGTCCTCTACCGTGGGTCTGTCTAACTACCTCTTTGTGTCTCCATATGTCTTAATGTTCACATATAAAGGCGTTAGTTTCTAAAGAAACTGGTGCTACTTCGGTAGGGAATTGAAACACGCGAAAAATTGGTGTACGTTGTACCACCGTAGGATGAAAGAGAAGCTGAAGTTTCGAGCGTTAGCCCCTCGTCAGAGGGAATGTTCTAATGTTCTCTCTATGTTGAAAGGACTCCAGTGCGGGAAAGAGCTGCCTCCTTATTGTCCAAGGAGGACACTTCCGACGTCCTGCATGGTTACAGATCTGTAGAGCACCTCGCACTGGACACTGGACTCAGATTCCGGTTACCAAAGCAGCAGAAGAAAAATGTCGATGTGTTACTGCAGGAAATGTTCGAGGATGAACTAGAGGACGACGACGTGGGACCCAAAGAGGTGGACGACTTAGACGACTTTGATGACTTTCAAGAGATCGAAGAATCGCGATCAAGAAGAAAGTTAACTTTTCTCACAGTGGACGCGGACTAGAAGACAAAGTACCGGAAATACTCCACGAAGCCACCCCACCCCTCCCTCAAAAGGGGCCTTTAATGGTAAGCCACCTGGGTAGCGTATTAAAGGATTAACTGTAAATCATTCGTAATTTTCCTACCTTCTTAAAATTGCCTCTTGTCGGGTCGAACATTACGTCATATAACCGGTTCGAACCGGTTGGTTGAGCACGAGGGGAGAGAGTGTAGGCGAGTTTTGTTTTGGATCAAGATGAATCCTGTACGCGGTTACTTTTACTTGAACAGTGGAGAGTAAATTGGTCGTAAGAAACGCTGCGACACTCTCCTCAAATGCCCAGTCGACTCTAGAACGAAATTGTCAATAGTTGTTCATATTGTTGCGCATTGTACACTGAATTTTTAATACTCTCAAAGATTCCAAGTGTATAATTCCTTACTCTTTGCTATTTTAAATTGTGAGACAAATTTTATATATGTAAATAAATTACATTTGTGGCCCAGGAGTATTGGGTACCTGTATGGCTAGAATACTTTGTGAAGTTAAGGGTGCATTTCATTGGTAACTCAATTCAATTCAACTTTTTTATTTATGGCACACAGTATCATCACAGTCCTAGGCGACCCGCAATTAGCAAAGCTATTCTAGGCGGGCCACCTTTCTAAAATAGGTACTGTCTCTGCTGATGATCTCATACAATAAAATAAAATCACTGAACATAAGAATTATGACGTCCGGTAATAAATGAATAAATAAATAAATAAACTAATTAATTACAAAGTTATAACAATTTTACAGATAGAACATGAAGTTATTGCACTTTAGAATGATTACGTTACAATCAAATTTAAATTAATCGAAGAGTTACATTAACTAGCGGACGAGAGACACATGCAATTTTCTGAGCAGCGTAAATCAACATTCATCTCCTCAGTTCCCATAAGTTTTAACAGCCAATTTTTAAGTTCACGCTTAAAAGGGGTTCTATTTTTAATACAAAGTTCTTTTGGGATTCTATTCCACAATCTTACACCTATTCTAGCGAAAGAGAACATAAGTTGGTTAGTTCTTGAGGCTTTGACGAATAGATTACCCGCTGCTGAGAGTCTTGCGAAATGATAATGAACCTGCTTGGAGTGGGTAAAGAGCATAGAAATATTAGAAAGGGCACGTTGATTATCAATATCATGCATCAAAGAGGAAACTAAATGAGAATAGAGCGTTGTTATTGGTAGGATTCTGGAGAC